>CM060926.1:953548729-953971229 GCA_030737875.1 Allium sativum | reverse complement strand
GTTGCACCTCCTAACGTTCGTGAGCTACAGCGATCCAAATCGAACGAGAATTTGTAGATGTTCAATCCACACATATATAATGATATATCCAAAATTTGAGCTTGTTCCAACAAATAGAGTGGCACAAAGCCTCAACCGTTGGATCTTGTTGTCTTTTATATGGAAAGGTGGAATTCATGAGATAATCCAATGGTGCAAAATTTTGTGTCTAAATAGACTTTCCTATATAGGGAGTGCCTATTAGGACATAAAATTAAGGACATAAATTGTGAGCCATTAGATTTGTTTGTTTTTTGGTGGAAAGTGAAAATTTAACTGAAGCTTCTTCGCTGATTTGATTTGACTTTTGATTCTTCTCGGGCTCGCATGTAGTTGTAAGTGCCTTTAGGAAAAAAAGGTTTTTGTTTTTGCTTTTATCGGGTGAAGGAATTAGTGGGGTTAGAGAGAAGAAAAATGGGTTTAAATAGCTGTACTCTTTCCAATTTAATGCAGTGTTATTCATCATTAGTTATTTTTATGCATAATCCCCAAAGTACACTTTGTTTATAATAGCATTGCAGTCCACTTCAAAATTTCCCATATTATTAAACGTTCTTCGCTCAATATTTCTATTGGACATCCTCAACTGACTGAAATGCTGACTGTGGAAATGCAGATATTATGCGGGATTTGTTTTGAAAAATATGAACATAGTCAAATGTGTGCAGCTCCTTGTGGCCATTTATATTGTCATAAATGTTATACAGGTTATTCATTAACTCACTATTCGCCTTTACTTCACTATGTTACTTCATTATCTTTTTGTAGTTGAAATATTACCTTTTTTTGCTGGTATAATCCCGAGTTCAATTTTCCATTGTTAAATGGTATATTTTTTATGAAATGTTTGCACAAAACAGAGAACGATAAATTGAAAGGGGAAGCCTTAAGACAACCATAATGAAAATGGTTACGCATGCGCACACACAACTCCTTTTCTTAAGCTGATCTGCTGATGTAGTTCACCTGTTAACCAACTGTCAGTACAATCATTTAATAACACTGAACTATTCCTTAAATGATTTTTTGATAAATAGACCAAATACATTTGATTATCATATAATGATCCAACAATTATTGTAATATTATTGTTCTCCTGGACTATTAGTATATTTTTCACTTGATTTACAGTTTCTAGAACATATAATGCTTTTGATCTAGTCAAACTGTTCAAATTTTAAAATCACATAACAACTAATCAAATCTTCCCCACAACTGTTTAGTTCTCTATTCGAGAAACACTGGGAAATGGTATCAAAATATCAAGAGATTTATTTTATGTTTGCTCGGCTATGCTCATCGGAGCATAACAAAATAAATGACCAAAATTTTCTATAAGTTCTTCATGGTCTTACTCATTTTTTATGGCAGCCTATATTACTTTTGCGATAAATGATGGCCCAGTTTGTCTCAGAATCAGGTGCCCTAAGACATCTTGTGATGTTGCCATTGGTCCAGACATGATCAATGGTTTGGTTTCTGATGAATACAAAGAGAAGTATGCACGCTTCCTTTTCAATTCTTATGTTGAAAATGACAAGGAGGTAATTTCATATTTCATTCCCAATTCTACTTTTGCCTTCCAACATCATAGATTATTTAGAATCATTATCGGAGCTGGCAAATAGTTAACAAAGCAGAATTACAGCATTTTTTTCCTTGGCATGTTTTACCCCATATAGCAATGTATTGCAGACAAAATGGTGTCCTGCTCCAGGCTGCACCTATTCTGTGAAGTTTGATCTGAGCAATTCAATATATGATGTTTCTTGCGCATGCACCTATTCTTTTTGTTGGAACGTAAGTATTGGAAAAAATAATCGTTTTAATATGATGTTCTATCATATTTTACAAGTATGACCATGCAGTACCAATACATGCAGTGTAGTGAAGAAGCTCACAGGCCTGTAGGCTGTGAAACTGTGAAGATGTGGATGGTGAAGAACAGCAGCGAGGCTGAAAATGCTAATTGGTATGCTTATATGAATACCATGTTCAAAATATATAAATAAACGTTCGAATGGAATATTCAACTGTTGTTTGCTTTGGCGTCAATGCAGCATCATGATATTCTGTTGTTTTTGCCAATGTTTCTCTTTCAGGATTTTAGCAAATTCTAAGCCCTGTCCCAAGTGTAAGCGGCCGATTGAAAAAAACCATGGATGTATGCACATGACTTGTTCAATGTGTAAATTTGAGTTCTGTTGGTAAGAATATAATTGCATAGTCTATCTAGTTATTTGCTTATTTGAGAAATCATTTCCTGAACCAATTAATCGTATGTGGTGCAGGTTATGCCTTAATGCTTGGTCGATGCATGGAAAGGAGACTGGCGGATTTTATGCGTTGTAATCATTATGAGAAAGCAAAGGTGGAAGGACAAGTAATCTAACAGCCCATTTGAATTGACTTAATCACTCCTTAGTTTTTGAAAGCAAAAATGAATTGGTTTTGGCTTTCAGAAAGCAAAAAAGTATCATGTTTAAGTACAAACGGACTCTCAGTTTGCATGTTGCTTTAAAAGTTTGACTTTCTTTCTATGGAAAACTCAGTCTTACCTGTTTCTCCTGTTTGATCTATGAGTTAGGCTAATGCTGAAGAAACTAGAAGAAAAATGGCTAAGAACCATCTTGAGAAATACGCACACTATTATGAGCGTTGGGCTACCAATGAGACGGTATGTATGTGTTTATTACTTGACAAACTATTATGGTTTATTAATTCATACTCTGTTGATATAGCTAAAGCCATTCTGTCTCACTGGTTGCTTAGACGTTTGATAGTTTACCGTTTACATGTCGTGCTTTGAGGATGTAAAGTTGTAAACAAAATCCTTCTTTGAGTACAAGTTAACATGTACTCAAGTTTTAACCTCTACAGGATGGTTAGATCTCCTGTGCACAGCTTTTGTTATTACTAGTACTACTTCTACTACCATTACTAATATTGTCATTATCATTATTATTGGAAACCATGCAACATCTTCTTTATTTGGAGGATGGAGATCAAATATTTTTTTTTACCTTGTATTACAACATTACTGTGCCAACTTAAACAAAACCCATTCTTATCTGTAGGCAAGGGACAAGGCAACTGAAGATCTAAAGAGTTTCAACTCAGGGAAGGTGTGCTTATTTCGTTATGTAACTATGGTTTTTGTTTGTTAACTCATTTCTGTAGGAACATTATTTCTACTTTGTGAACTATGCTTACCCTTGAAAGTTGGAAATTGTGACATTCCGCCATTTGGAACACTTATGTGCAACATAATACCAGAACTGAGAGCATCAGTTTGAAACAATAGCATCTAACTGTCTTTCATCAAAATCTGCATGGAACATCTCAGAGTGCATGAAGGAAAGTGAACTGGAATGACACAATAATTAGAGCACATTCCAAATTCCAACATACGATTGAGCACTGAATAATATATGCATTATGCCTCACGATGAACATGCAAATTGAATGCATCAACAACCAACTCTCTGCTGAATGTTCATCTGCTATATCTAATATAATCACAACCTAACTCCCTGCCTGCTCTTAAGAGTACACCAAAGATTGTCATAAAAGGAAGCATGATAGAAACGTGGGTTAGTTTGGCATGAGAGATTCTACTTAAAGTATTATGTACTTAAATACAGGGGTATAAGCTATAAATAAGAAGGGGCTTTTTACAAAGAAGGGGCTTTTTACAAAAAATTACACAAAATGAAGCATTTCCATTGGCTGCTTCATGGGGATGGGGGACAATGGGGCCAGGTGATTTTATCCCCTCCCAAACACTTGCCGCTTCATAATTGCAAGCTTTTAGTTTTATTTTATCAGTGGTTCAATGCTACATGTTATGTATAGAGGAATAATTAAGAATAGCGATAGTAGTATTGATACTGATACAGTGATAGCAGTAATAATAATTTCTTCCGTCCACCTTCAGATAGACATAAACTATACCTTATATTACATCTTTATGTTTGCTAGAGGTACAAATTTCAAAATCAATTGAAAATTTGGGATATTCAATTTATACCATGAACATCACGTGCACAAAAAATGAGACCATTTTTAACTTTAGCATGTATGAAATGCAGAGACGATACCAGCTGCTGAAATATATTTTTTAACCGTTGATTTCAACTATTATTTTATGTTAGGATTTACCCAAATAAACCAAAAAAAGGGTGATAGATAAAGAACGTGTCTACGAAACAGTGTGTAGCTTTAATAAAACGAGTGCGTGTAGTGAAACCTTTACTGTATGTGCACACACGGATACAAATATACACATGCATACAGACAGGGACGGAACCATGGGGGGGGGCAAGTGGGGGCGGCGCCCCCCCCCCCCTTGATTTTAAAATTATAAAAAAAAATTTTTTTTTTTACCCCTTTGGTACCAAAGTAACCATTTTTAAGGCATTTTTATTAGTATTTATGCAATATTTTTGTTTAAAACTTAACAATATGAAACATTATTGGTTGAAATTATGATAAATTCAGGGTAAACTGGTATAATTTTTTTTTTTTTGGCCCCCCCTTCTAATCCGCCCCCCGCTGAGCGGATTCCTGGTTCCGTCCCTGCACACAGACATTTGCATATACAGTGAATTTTAATGTTATTTATTCCAACGGAATGTTAGTTGTTTTCTTCTAAGCCAAAAGATTCACATATTGTCTTCTTGCAGGGTGACACAGAAGTATTTTGCAAATCTAGTAACAGCCTTTGAAACCAATTTGCAAGAGGTAACATGCTCCAAAAAGAAGCACGATCCTCGTCCTGAAACGTCAGCGCCTAAAAGGAAGAACAAGAGCACGAAGAAAAATAGTGGAAGTAGCGAGCAGATGGTAGATAACTGGGAATGTGCACACTGCACTCATATCAACTCTGCATCTTTAGCTCTGTGCGAGATATGTGAATCTGAAAATCCCTGCATCTGAGGCTGTAAATTTAGCTTTTTTTTTTTTTTTTTTTTTTTAATAAATAAATGAATGAATTATTGGAACTGGATATGAGGGAAACTTAGATCACTTCGAGAAACATGTATATTTTGGAATCTCCGCCCCTGTGGCACTGAAGCTGTAAAATGCTCACATGCAGTCAGTTTATAGTTTGAATATTCTGGTTTTGGAGCTTTTGCAGGAAATAATTTTAATACTGGTTAAATATTGAAAATACTAATGTTACTTCTATGCTTTTAACAGTAACATTAATTTATGGTAACGATCTTGTTTTGTAATTAAAACAATTAACTATCCCCCATTTCCGAGACACCAATCTTGGTTTCAAGAATAGCACGCCTAATTCCTAGAAAAACTGCCTAGGAAGGCATTATATGCTTCAACAAGGAGAGTATTTATTGGAAAATTTGTGGTTCAAGACTAGAAAGATGATGATAAAGTCGCACTTTTCATTTCAAGGTTCTTTCAGACAATAATTCAACCCATCAGAAACAAACGCCTTATCAAACTATTGCCTTTAGAATTCAGTGAAGCCTTGAAACAACGTAATCAGATTCAAGATTTATACGATTTAGACTTAGATTATGATGATGTAAAATTCGAAATATATTAGAATGGATAGGTGGCCTTTTTGTGCTTGCATCACCTTGACGATGTCATAGAATTTGTTTGAGATGGTTATGCAAGGAAGAAGAAGATAAAGTTGTGATGTTATACTGAGCAACGTATTTGGACGTTTTTGCTTATAGCGTAGGGAAAGTGCCTATTCATCTAGCATTGCGTCTCTTTCAATGATTCAGAACCGTTGCTAATGGTCGCGTCCATTTGTCATCAACTGTCATGTCTTTTAAGATTTCAAACAGTCAAAAACTGTTTGGTCGCATCTTCCCACCTTGTTCGAAATTGAAATCTAGGATGGGTCTATAATGGGATGAAATCGGTCCGTTACCGTTGATATGTTTAATCCAAAAATTATGTTTTCGGACTCGGACTAGAACCCGACTCGGTTCGGTTGAACGGAAGGCGGCACATGTGTGTGTGTGATGGTTATGCATGATTTCCTTCCTCATAACAAAACAAACATCTAGATGTCCAATGGATCCAATCTTCTCATGAGAAACCCGTGTTTAAACAAATATCACTACTACAAAAGTTGGCATATTCGACACTTTTATGTGGTCGTAGATCAAAAAAGCGTTGCCGTAGGCCATTTTTTCAAATAGGCAACATCGGAGGGGCGTGACATCCGCGGCCATTGCATTAGCCCTCTTAGGCAACACTTTTGCCCATCTACAGCCACATAAAGAAAGTGTTGCATTATAACCCTATAGCAACAGTATATGCAAGTAATGCAACAATACACAGCGTTGTTTTAAGCAGAAGCCAGAGTCTGACTTACAGGTCATGTGAGTGGGGCCCACATGAACTTTCCACGTCAGCTGCCAACGTGTCACATGCCACGTCATTTCTCCACATCAGCTGCACATGTGTCGCATGCCACGTCAACTGCCCACGTGTCACACGCCACATCAGCAGTGGGGCCCACGTGCCATGTGGAATTAATAATATTTTATTTAATGCAACACCACTGCATTATGTGATGCAACACAATTACCTTGAAATGCATCATCAGAAAAAAAGTAAATGCAACAGCACAAGACGACAAATGCTATATTAGAAAAAAGCAAATACAACGTTTTAATTAAATATTCTGCAATACCAGTTTTGTACGTAGAATAAACTCATCCGAAACATTCATCATCACATTCAAACCATCTAAAATATTATACATATCATACCAATTCTTCAAATATACCACAAGTACCAACACATACGATCAAGTACATAATTTAAAAGTACAATTCAAATATTCTACGTATCACAAGTGTCAATACATACCATCCAAATATTCATTCTTCGGTTGCAGGAGTACAAGTGTCATGAATGATGAAATATCAGATCCAAAATATTCGTCTATTCTTCAGTAGCAAGAGTATCGACACATGCATCAACTTCAGTAGCAAAAGCACAACAAAAACAGAGGCAATTGATTGATTTTGGAAAGGTAAAAAAATCATAATTGATTGATTAATTACTGAAACATACATAAAAATTGAGTAGGTGCAATACCAAAGATATATTTGGAAGACAATAGTTTCCAATAAATTAACTTTTCTATTTGATAGATGATGTGAATTATTTAGGAGTGTCTGTTTTCCATTTGACTCCGAAGTGAAAATATATACATTTATTTCCTCCAGTTTTCACTTAGGATGTTAGTTAATTACCATAAAATATCCTTCATGCGTGTTTGAATCATTGTGAAAGACACATGATTAATGTGGTATCTTTTCATATTATACTTATATTTATCTCACATGAATGGATGTGCACACTCTGTGTGTGTGTGTGTGTGTGTGTCATACACTAGTATATATAACTAGACTGAGCACATTAACCACAGGTTGGAGTTCACGAACATGTGTATCAATTTCAACAACTCCCATCTCCTCACATCACTTCGAATGTATTCAATGATCATCTGTATATCAAAACATTCGCAAACTACAGAATACAAGTTTTACCTTACTGCACTAGAAAGCATTGATGATAGATCCTAGACTGCAATACTGAGCAAAATAAGGTACTACTTGATAACAGATCAAAAGTTATGAACATAATCAATGTCCAAATTCGAATGGAGATAAACAAGAGTATCTCATATAAATCAGGACAAGGTATAAGTGTTAGTTGAGGTACCTTAGGTACAAAGCACAGAAACTCTGACCTAACAAGTAGTCACATACAATATCTACAAAGACCCACAGAATATTCTGTAATTTTATACCATTATTCCAACTCATCTAAAAATAAACAATAATTATAACATGAATACCTGTTCACTGAATATGGAAATGAGAAAGAAGGCTTTGGTGTATTACTTATACTGAGGTCTGTGGAAACAAATGGCAGAAACACTGGATGCCTAGATTGATGTTGAAATCCTGAGCAAAACATGATTTGCATCAGAAATCAGATGAGATAAACAACTGAGTAAATTTGCATCAGAAACCTGGTGTTATAAACGGATAAAATACAAGCAAGAAAACTCACCTCAAATCTTGGACTGTTTAGCGATCTTGAACCACTCATTATGGAATGAACCAGGCATATCAGTTCTTAATGCGATCCAAGAAAATCGCTCTAATGATGCATTCACCCTTCCATATTCTCGCAAGCTTCCCCAACTTCAAATCCCTTCCATATTCACCCTTCCATATTCTCGCAAAGATCATAACTTGAATATATGCCTAAACAATTTGGTCTGATGGTTTTTAGATGCATCTGTAGACCAATGCTTTGTTATTATACCATCATTCAATCATTGAAATTAACATTAATATTTGCATAAAAACATACCCGGTTCATATTCTTAGAAAGTTCGTTAATTAAAGCGACACAAACAAGCAAGCAGACAAATAGCGTGCGACGCCTTCTTGTACCTGCACTCTTTTCAATATACATGCTAAAACACATGAAAATGCATATATATATATATATATATATATAATAACAACCATATAAGAATTTTTAAAAAGCATTAGAAGAAAAACACATTATACATATTAAAACAACTTGATTCTAAAATGAGATTCAAAGACTAGTTGTAGTACACACAATCAGCTTTCTATTGAATCTAATTTCATCTAAATCTGAATTGCAATTTAGAATTATGATTGAAGTAGTACAAGGCATAAAATATGGAAATCTAACTTTGGACACTGACTGTCCCTTCTTTGCAACAGGCTTTTGGTCTAGTTAAACATAAAATTTTCGAAAATTTCCGACATGAAAGTGGTTCCATGTCTTCTCACCTTTCCAACAAGTCTAAATTCGTCAAAAACGGATTAGCTGATTAGGAGTTATGAGTGAATTAATAAGGCACTGTGGCATAGGAAATTTCTACCTTATGGCAGATTTTTAGCTTCTATCTAATCAAGTTTAAAATGAAAATTTTCAAAATTTTAAAAAGTGATAAACATGAAAGTTGCGACTTACAAATAATCTTTCCAACAAGTCCAAAGTCGTCAAATATGCTTTGGGAAATCAGAAGTTATCACTGACTTTCTATAAAGGGGTCAGATAGAAATTAAAAGAGTTAGAATGAAAATTGTTCGCTACCATTATACATATCAACATGCAACTTTTTCAAACTGATATTCCAATCTAATCCAAAAAAAATATATTCAAAAAAACAAGTTTTCCTAATTGGTAGTAGGACGTGCTAGATAAAATTGAGGTTAGCCCAGCAACACCGTTAAATATCCTGCTTTGGTTTTAATACAAATGTCCTGCATTGGTTTTAAGATAAATGTCCTTAGAAAGCCAAGCTACCTTATACCAAGGCCTGTTATATATTTTCTGGTAGATGAAGAAAGAAGGCACGAGATCAGGTTGGTAATACCGCTTCTTAATAACTGGAGGAGATGGTGGCTCCCTTCCATTAACTTGTCTGCGGATGCATCCACCCTTCCATATTCTCCATGCTCTTTGACCTGATCAAGTTCATACCTTGCGCGTAGCTTCGCATCTTGAACCCGTTCGTCTTTCAGTCCACTAAGAAATATAGAATCCAATGAAGCTTCTAAGGTTGGTGCAGCAAGAGAAAGATCAGCTGCTTGTTGCACGGTCCATCTACCTGTATATTTCATGCCCGTTTTATCAAAAACCTTATCGACCAAATACCCATCTGATTTTTCGTCTTTAATCCCAAATATATCAGCCATGATCTCAATCAAGAAACTCTGAAGTTCACCCTTGTTCCACTCTGAGAATACTTGTTGTAGCTCATCATTCGACAGTTTCACTGTGTTTTTCAAAACATCATAGGCTTCGGCGATGAGTTACATGTCACCATACTCGATCCCATTGTGCACCATTTTAACAAAATTACCCGAGCCTCCTTTGCCAATGTAAGTGACACAGGGAGCCGAGTCCTCTACTTGAGTAGAGACCTTTAGAAGAATATCTTCAATATATTTGTAGGCTTCAAAGGAACCTCCAGGCATCATTGAAGGTCCATTTGTGGCACCTTCTTCACTACCTGATACTCCCATGCCGAGGTAAAGAAGCCCATGCTCAGCCATTTCTTTCTCTCTTCTCTCAGTGTTTTCGTACCATTCATTTCCACCATCTACGATGCAGTCCCCCTTTTCCAAGTAGGTCACGAGGGTCGCTATGGTTTGGTCCACAAGTGCACCGGCTTTCACCAGCATGACGACGACATGTGGCTTTTAGATGGAGTTGACAAAAGACTGCGGATCATGGAAACCAATAGAGGGAGATTGCCTTCAAGCTTTGCGCGTTCTACTGTTTCATCCACCTTCGATGTGGTTTTGTTGTATATGGAGATTGGAAATCCTTTTTCTTCTATGTTGAGGGCAAGATTTTGTCCCATTACTGCTAGCCCTGCTAGACCAATCCTTGTTTGTGCCATCTTTCACCTCTGACAATCTGGAGCTGCGCAATGAAAGAGAACAGGAAACTAATACCAACTTTTGAGGAGTGATCTATTAATATTTTGAGAGATGATATTCAGGTATACACTTAATTTTGAACCAAATAATGAAATCAAATTATACACCATCAACTTCATGAAATTCAGTTAAATATTGTCATTAACCATGTTTCAATTAAATCATGAATTATAAACATATTCCCACTCAGAATATATATAGCACTGATTTCATAAAATTCAGTTAAGTACCAATCATTACTAGCAGTGAACAACTAAAAAAAGCAAATAAAAGTTGTCCAGCACAACATCGTAGGCTAAAACTATACAATACAATGATCATGATTTTGTTTCTGCTCAAAATATATACTGTCTGCAATTTTATTAAACTTTTCATTCAGCAAAACTGAAGTTACAAAACAGTAAATAAAATATACTGTAAATATTCACTAATTCAGTAATTCTATAATCACACCAGTTGACCAAATAACAGTTTTACAGCATTACCGCATAATCAGTTCACCAATTAGTAGTTTTACAGCATAACAGTTTTACACCAATTCACCAAATAACAGTCACCAATGAACTATTCACTAATTCAGTAATTTTGAAAACGGAAGGGAAGTAGGAACGTTTGATTTCGGTTGACGATAGGATTAGGAATACATACCGAAGAAGGATTCAAGGAAGAACTGAAGAAGGCCCTTTGCAATTGCAATTTGCTGTTTGGAATGTCATGTTTGACATTTTTCCTTGCTCGTAGCATCTTGATTAAGTTGCTCATGGTTTCGAAAATTAGGGTTTTCATTTGAGTTTGGGGAAAGTTAGGGGCGTGACGACAGATTAGAGTACATTGGGAATAGGGGATTTGGTGGGAACGAAATGAAATGAAGTATTGCGTCGCGAGAACGAAAATGTTAGCAGGAAAAGGGAAAGGGTAGCGTGGATTGATGAACATGGATGGACGGTTGTGATTTTTCATTTTTGAGGACACGGACTAATAAAGTGTAATTTTAACTAGTGTAACACAACGCTTTAAATTGGTGTTGCACGTCACAACACTATAATTTCAACTGCAATAGTGCATAATGTCCATTGCAACAACAGATGAATATTGTTGTAGAAGATAAAAGAAAGCATAGCTTTTGCCACACTTTTCATGCAACGCACACAAATTAGTGTCGAATATGCCCACTTTTGTAGTAGTGTGGTCCCTTATTTCCAAAAACAAGAAACTATTCTTATTTTCTTTCCTCTTCTTCTCTCTTTAAAAAACAAAACATTGGAGGAAAATTTGAAAATATACACCATTCTCCTCTTATTTTCAAAATTGAATAATGTAAAACGTTTTAAGTTTAAAAAACCAAATTGCTGCGCCACTTGAGTGATTTTCTACGTACCCAAGTGGGATCAAGCTTAACATAGTTTAAGATTAAGAAATTGCATCATCGTGAAAATCAACACATAAAGGTGTAACAACCCGCATTTTACGTATTGAAGGATCATAAAATATTTTTATTTAATTCCTTGAGGGTTAGATCATTCTTATATTTTGATATGTTGGTTATGGGGATGTGAGACATGTCCATAATTTTTACCAATTTTATTTGTGACCATTTTGCCTCTGTCAGTCTTGTACAGGGCATAATTTTTTACGGGGATCGAATCACGTGCTGAGGTCGGTCTCATAGGAAAGGAAATGGTGTTGCCAATTCCGTAGAGTGGTCACATTAAAGATTTGGTTTAGCGGTTGGGGAGGAATCGTTGTTTTTGTGTTTCACAATTTTTGTTTAGGTTTTTAGAGCCATTGATGGGCCGATTTGAGGAGGCCCATTAGTGGGCTGGTGGAAGGCTATAAATAGGAGGTTAGAGGCATGGAGAGAGAGTTACTTTTTTTCATTCTCTCATTTGGTTGAGCTCGTGGTCCTCCTTGCTCAATCATTTGGTTGAGCTCGTGGTCCTCCTTGCTCAATCAAATACACCTTTCCACTATTAAAATTCTAGATCTACATAAGAGAAGCGAAGATCTACATCGTTTGAAGCTAGATCTACGTCAAGTGAAGAGAGATCAAATCAAATCAAGAGGTTTGAAGCATATTCTTCGTTGTTCGGATTGAGAATTTAGCGATTTCGAGTTAATTCAAAAATTTGGTGAGTGATAAGCATCTCTCGCATGGATTCAATCAAGTATAAATATGGGTTGTTTGATCTCATATTCATCATTTCAAGATGTTTTTGCATAGATCTAATTAATGTAAGTATGGTTCAACTCAAATCACCATAGGATCTAATTGGTAACCTAAATCGGTAAGTTTCTATGTGATTGAATGATGATAAATTGTTGTTTTAATGCTTTATTGATTATTGTGTGATTTGTTGTGTTTTTGATGGATTGAATCATTATTTGAAAAACTTTGAAATCAGATTTGTTTTCAAGTATGAAATCAAGTTGAATTCGAGTTTAGATCTAGTTGGTTTTGGTGCATAATCATGTTGGATCGGGCGGCTTCTTTGGATCGTTCGTGGGGATGGATCGCACAAACTCCATGGGGATGGATCGCACAGACTCCATGTGGATGGATCGTTGAGGGCTATAACAACGATTGAGAAATGCTATCAAAGGGTGCAGAAAATGCTATGAAAGCCAATTTTGCTTAGTTTTCACACCAGATTGATGCAGAATTGAACTAGGAGATATGCTAGCATTTCAGAAACGCTGCAAAAGGCTGTTTTGACATTGACCAGTTTTTCATAGCAAAAAAGTTGGAAATGCTATGAAATGCAGTATCGACCAAACGAAGCTTGTTTTCTAGTCGACGATGGTTCTAGCTTTGACGCAAATTCAAGGAGGAATGTCTGAAGCATAGTGAAGTGTTCGTTGATTGTTGAAATGCAACGAATGTGAAGATAACTCAAAGTGATGAGTTAGTAGATAATGGTTGCTTGAGGGGGTTGTTTGAGTTATGAATGGTCATCAGGTTGGATGACTAGAGATATTGAAGGATGAGAGATTATCGTTGTCGTAGGTTCTAGCGGGCTCAAAGCAAGGGTATAATAGAGACGTCTTAAAGACTGGTTGTATGGTCGAGTACTCTAGGTATCGTTAAAAGGCCTAGATACGTATCGTTGAAAGGTGTATTGAGTTTTTTCTAGAACCGGGGTTTACCATTAGTCCTTGACAGTCGATGGCAAGGTGTTTAGCCGGTCATACGATTAATGAGGGTTTCGAAGCAGGTTTGGCGGTGATAGCCATAGCCATGAGTGATGTTTGTTTTGCTTGTATCATCTCGTGTAGATTATTCGACGTCGAAGGAGATATCTTTTGGGTGCTTGTCTGATGTTGGTTTAGGCCTTCGGGGCTTGTGCTTGGGAGATGTAGATATCGATTAGGATGGTCTACACTTGATTACTGATTGCTATGAATGTATTGTTGTTTCTAAATGAATGTTTGTAAAGGCTATCACTGTCGGATGTGGGGAATACGGGTTTAGGTTCTTCTCTGGTGTTTTGGTAGATTGGTTGGTTAATCTGCCTATTCTCATATACTTTATTGATGATGTTAGATAGTTGTTTTATCGCTCATTAAGACTGTTGTCTGACTCAAGGTTTTATGTTTTCTCTTATTACCTCGGGTTGTTCATCCATGGTGTTATGGATGGGTAGACTAAGTGGCAGGTGACAGGTGATTGATCGGAATGAGGACAATGCTATTGTGCGGTGGCGAGCAGGAGGCTGACATATTATTTTTCTACTATCTAATATCTATTGTTTTCGTTGTTTTATATTTGACTTTGAGTGTTGTAGCGAGGCGAATTTGTACAGACACTTATGTCGTAATCCAAAGATGTATGGATATTCTTTCTAGTTGCCATGAAAGTTCAAGTTTCTGCTCAAATATGCTTCACTATTATAGCTTGTTGTATATGTTCAATTATATTTTATCCTTGCGTTGTGAGTTATACGACAGGTTCCGCATTGTGTTATGTTACCTTGATGATTGTCCATAGCTTCCTGACACACCTTTCAGTGCATTATTCCTGTTGTTTAGTGCAGGAGTTATGGGCGATCATCACATTTCGTATCAAAGCTCTGGTTATCGATTTTAGCCAAAGTTCAAAGGCGTAATAATGTATGGGAGACGCACTTGTAGATTTCTGATGGATGTATACTATATATATTAGTGTATAGTATAATAGCGTTTGGACTCCATTGTAGCTTTCTCGTGTGTGGACCGATCATTCTAATTTTCAGATTTAGAACGAGCCGTCAAACTTTCGGAAATACTACTAAGGAGAAGACTGTTCCTGGAGAGGGATCAGGAAGTGATCAACCCGATTACTTATCTATGTTCGAGGCCCTAGTGGCAGTGATCATGAGATGGGTACCCCCTCCAGAGGCAGTTGTGAAAGATGTTGGTGTTCCTGTCCAAGTACCTAGGGATGATCAGCTTCGCTGTAGCGGCCGCGGGATTTTCGACCCCGAAAATCAACATAAAACACAACGTTGAATATTCAAGCATCGAAAATAACGGGTCATTAATAGAAAGAAATTAGAGGATGAGAAAGATATGATAGAACTAATAGAATAGAAGAAGAAGAACATAACTGAGCAGAATCAGAGTAAACACGAAACTCACAACAGAACGAATAAAATGTATTATATAACAGAAATACAAATCTGAATTTGTATATACATACCATTATCAGAGTACAATACATCATATCACAGCGGAAATAATCTCTAAATACTAACGGTAAAGTCTCCGCTTTGAGCTCCTCCAAGTGTATCTGTAAAAGCCTGAAACACTTGACTGTCCGAACAAATTTGGGCATCCAAGAGTTTAGGGAAAACACAAACAAATAAACTCTAGGTCAGTCATGGGACTGGTGTGAGTAAACTCCAACCATATTATTTAACCTTGGAAATCCTTTTGAAACAAAAGGATAATAGTAAGACCAACCCACACATAAACATGGATGGTTTTTACCTTACTATAACCCAAAATACTTGATATCAAAATCCAGTGATATTATAATAATGTCTAATCAAGTAAATAACCAATTAGCAGAACGCTTGCATCTCACGCTCCACATACATAATATAAAATCAAAAATTGCAGGGCGCTTATTAGAGATTGGATTCCTACAGATAAGGTATGGGATCACCTTCCGATCAGTGTACTCTAGAGGGTATAAACTGGGGTTCAACAAGAACGTCTTGCAACCCGACCACACATGACCACCCACTCAATTAGCTTGAGTGTAGCGAATATATTGTCACCCACGGTTGTTGGCCATCCAACCGTAATCTGAAGATACGAATAGAAAAAGAAGAACAAATATGAATTTTCTCTAGATCGGTGATAATTCACCCTGCTTGGGGATGACCCAACTAGCCATGCTTCCCACCCGATTTCTGTCATTTCCCGGCTGTGAGGCTAGAGGCTACGTCTATCTGCAGAACATCTGATCACCCTTCACTTTGAATGCCACATCGTCAAACCCGTCAATTCACTAATCGATTTCCAAAAATATCTCGGGTATAAAAAGCTAAAAGGAACAAATTCCTCCGCCACCAGACGTAATACCTTTAAAAGATCAACCGTACGTGATTTATTAGGTATACTCTGTTAGACACTCGTCCATACAAGTTTCCTGGGACTGGACAAACAGAAAGTATATTTTCTGGGACAGAACGACCCTTGTACTTCACTCTGTCTTCAATTATCTTCAGCATAATCTAATTTTCAACGCTTATGCCTATACGGAGTGGTTTTCGGATAATATATCCAATCGGTCTCACCGTATTGACAACGATGGTCAAAACACTTCGATAGTCGGTTATTTAACTATCGAAGTAAAACAAACATCCATTCTAATGTATAAATAAAACATCACACAATCACTGGACCTTTTTATTTTAACCTTAATTTTCCATTTTCCTGTATCTTCCTAGATATTTCCCCAAAACCCATTTAAGCCTTACACTTCTTGGAAAACATTTCCAGTTTTCATTATAACTACTTGTTTACACCAAAAATGGTCTAAACACCCAAGGTACTAAACTGTACTTCACCAATTCGGTAAGAGAAAAGTGGAATCGTGTTTAATCAGCAATTCAAAATGAAAAAAGCAAGAAAAATGAAGTAGAGACGAGATTTAGAGTGGTTCAGCCGTTAATGAGGCCTACGTCCACTGTAAAGGTGATTTTCCAATCTTATGATGAGGATTACAAAGTACATCGATTCTCTCTTTTTATACATCTCTATATCCACTCAATATATCCTCGTTTATGTATTTCAATCTAGGAAATTATACAAGAGAATAGTTGAATTTGAGGAGAAGAAGGATGGATGAAAGATTGAGAAGGAGGATGTCTTCGTCTTCCTTAAATCATGAGATTATGCTTGGCGCCATGGCCAAATCTGTTGTTGAGGATAGAATTTAGCAGCACTTCGTTGTTTCAAGGATCTGATCCCCTTTATGTTGGCAGCCATGGTGTATTTATAGGTAAGCTTCCGTGGGAAATGATCTGAAAACCGTTTATGCAAGCTATGAATTGCTTATTCTGTTAATTACAATCATGCCATCTGCCAGCTGTCCTGAGCTGTGTTTGGTTGTTATGTGAGAGTGACTTTATGGAGCGAGCACCTCAGGTAGTTGAGTGGGTCCATAGGAGCGGGCGTTCCTGTGAGGATGAATGTTTTGGGAATTCTTGTAAGAGCAGAGTGCAGGACCGGAATTGATCCTCCTTTGTTTCTTGCACGATCGACCATCTTGGTTTGAGGGCGCTCGTCCTTTTGCTGCTTTTGTATGGGGCTGTTTGTTCTAACGGCTATGATATGGAGTCGCTCCCGCCTATGTTGAATGGGCGACTTGCTTTGTCTCGATATGAACGACCAATCTTGGCTTCCGCACATGAAACATGATTCGCATCTAACTTTGGTTGGAGACGCGGTCACATAAGATGTTGTGAGCGCTTGTTTTGCAATTCCGTCCCAGGCTTGGTCTTTTGACGGATAAACACTAAGCGACTTTATAGGATATGCGACCTTTGCTTTTTTGGGTCGTACTTCTCATAATATATCGCGCCATCTTCTTCGGTCGCACTGATTGACCTGACTTGTTCTAGGTTTGATATTTGGGACTTGACCTTGTGGTCGTTCATATCCATTGTGAGTCATTTAAGTGCCTCAATAACCCTTCGTACGACCGACCCTGATGATGTCCGTTCCGCATTCCTTACTCAATGTGCAGATGGATTTTTTAGGGATTAACGCTTGCCCCTCGAAGTCTGTGATTTCTTTTAGTGAGGAATTACTGGCTTCGACATATTTGATCACACACTGTTTGGTAGATTTATTTCGACTTTTTGAGGGGTCGTTCGTGCAAAAGATTAAGATTTCTTTATTGCTGCTGATTGGTATTGTCTTTTCCTATGAGTGATACGTTTGGACTATCTTGTCATCATTGCAGACAGCTAAATTATGGGGAAGTGAACACGCTAACTGGTTTCTGATGGGACACCCAACTCAGTACTCGAGGATTAGGCTGACGTGGCGTGACATGCTTTTGATGTGTGTCTCTTAATCTCCCCCTTTATTTTCTTATTTCTCATTCAATTTGCTCTTATTTTCCTCCGATAGGGTTTCTCAATTGGGAAAGAAAAATTCCTCTTTTCTCTCTATTGCTACTCAGGTTTGTTGATTCCTTTCCGTGCTCCTTTTTCCTTTGAACCTTACAGTTATTTCTTGATCCAATTACAGGATGGTTCCATCACCATAACGATGTCGAAGGGAGACCTTCTTCGATTTGGGTGTCTCAGTAGATGAGATTCAGTCAACCGGTCAGCTGTCTGTGAACTCTCCCTCCAGCCCCTCTTATGTAGAGCTTCAAACAATCATCAACAGGCCGCGCCATACTCCTGGGCCTTGCCACCCTAGGCTAGCTAAGCGGTTTCGGGGGTGGAGTTTACAGGGAGTATCTTCAAATGCGGATATATCTCCTTCTGATTCTCATACTTTCTCTTACGACTTGACTGCAGCAAAAGGTCAGATGTTGGCTCGCCTCGAGATTGTTGTGCACCAATTTGAGAAACAGATGGATTCGCTGAAGAATCATTCTGCGAAGCGGATGGACGGCTGGCGTTCATTGGCCTGCTATCTTCAAAAACTTCACAAGGACAACCTTGAGCACATCTCTGCTCTAGAAAACGATAAGGCGAGGTTGATTCAAGCCCTTAGAACCAGAGACAGCTTAGTTGCTGCTTTCCCTTCAGGAGATGTTGAGTTGGCTGCTTCTGGTCATGCCGATGGGCCTCCGTCTTGTTCTGCTCCAGCCAAGAGGAAAGTAGGTAGGCCAAGGAAGGTTAGAGATCTGTAATCTCCTTCTCCTTGGTTATTTTGCTTTTTTGAATTTTAAGACCGGTTGTGTAAGCGGGTGTTGGTCCTCGCTCATGACATTATGCTGGTTGTTGTGACTTGTGTTTGATCTGTGACACTTCTGCGATCCTGATGAATGGTTGTTTGGCTGGTTTTGCAATGCTCTTCGTGTCTTTGTCACACCGTGTTTCTTTGCCCTGCTTAACAATAATTATACACACATATTTTTTTTTTGAAAAATTTCGCGGTGATCGTACGTTAATATCGTATTACTAGGCGTTCGTTCGTACGTTAATACCGTATTACGATTAGTCTTGCAACGTTTTTATTAGGCTGGTATCATCCAGCTTTTAGTATTTGGCTTTGACTGGTAAGCTTTACATTATTTTATCTTTGGTCATTTAGCCATTTTAGATTTTTTATTAAATATCCTGTTTATTTATTTGGGGTGTTTTCATGATGCATTTTTATGCGTGCCCCCATGGGAGGACTTGGGTCCAATGTAAAATCCAATCTTGGCTTTGTTTGACTTGGTTAACAACAAAGAACAAGAACGGATACCCCCTTTCGGCTAGGATTTCTGATTTTTTTTTTAAAAAATCCAATCCTGGCTTTGTTTGACTTGGTTAACAATAAAGAACAGGAATGGACGCCTCCTTTCGGCCAGGGTTTCTGTTTTTTTTATATCCAATCCTGGCTTTGTTTGACTTGGTTAACAACAAAGAACAGGAATGGACACCTCCTTTCGGCCAGGGTTTATGTTTGATCCTTCCCCATTTTTATGCTTCATCCCGAGGAGCGGGCACTAACTCATCTCATCGAGCTTTAACTCAGAAGGGATGAAATTCATGTCCTTCACCTACCAAGGTAGGTGCCCCCCGTGATTAGCAATTTTTCCGTTCTGGGACATGTCGGTTTTTTCGACTTTATGCCTTGCCCTAGGAAACAGACACTGGTTCACCTTATTGAAAAAATTAAGAAAATTTTCCAAGTCGGAGAACCCGTGCCCAGCACCTAAGAAGGTGTTTCTTTGGTTGGCTCAGCGATTTTTATCCGTGGGATTTTAACCGTGGGACTTTATCCGTGGGAATTTTTGAGTTGCTTTTGTTTCAGCACTGACTCCTTTATTCTGGTACCAAGCCTTTTGTTGGTCCAAAGATTGAGAGATCCAGTGTTTCCTGATGAAAGTCGGAACTCTTCAAGTTGATACTTCCTGGCCGCTCGTTTGCCTACACAAGAAAATCAATTTTTAGTAGGAGCCCGTGAATGGGTGACCTGTATGCGTAATTATAATTCCATATTCAGTTATTCTGTGTTCATCATTAAAAATGTGAAAATTTCATAAATTTTTACAGCATTTTCTATGTATTTGAATAACATGCTATAAGAAATAACAACGAATATGCTCGCTATTCCATGCTCGTGGAATCTGGTTCCCATCTGTGGTGGCCAATTTGAAAGTTCCATCTTGAAGTTTCTGACTTACAACATAAGGTCCTTCCCAGTTGGGCCCGAAGACTCCAGTACCGGTCATTATCTTTTTTCAGAACAAGGTCTCCAACTTTGAAAGTTCTTTGTTTGACTTTCGAATTGAAGTGCCTGATCCTTTGGTGTGCGGCTACTCTGAGTTCCGCTTCTTTTCTTTTTTCCTCAAGTTGGTCGAGGGCTTCGAGCTGTAGCCTCTCGTTCTCTCTGGGGTCAAAGTGCATCCTTCTGTGGGTAGGGACTTCTAACTCCACTGGTATCATGGCTTCAGAGCCATAAGATAAAGAAAAGGGAGTATGCCCCGCTGCAGTTTTGTGCGTGGTGCGATACGCCCTTAATGCCAGCGGGAGTTCGTCTACCCATCCACCCTTAGCCTTTTCTAGTCGTTTCTTGATGGTGGTCTTGATGATTTTATTTACTGCCTCCACCTGCCCGTTCGCTTGTGGATGAGCGACCGCTGAAAAGCTTTTTTGGATTTTGTATTTGGTGCAAAAGCTTTGGAACTCTTCACTTTCGAATTGGGTCCCGTTGTCTGTGATTATCTTTTGTGGTACCCCAAACCTGCATATGATATTTTTTAAGACAAAGTTAATAACTTTCTTTGAAGTTATAGTGGCCAACGGTTATGCTTCAGCCCATTTGGTGAAGTAATCAATGGCAACAATTGCGTATTTAAAACCGTATTTTGCAGTGGGAAGGGCTCCTATGAGGTCAGTGCCCCAAATAGCAAATGGCCATGGGCTGACCATGTGGGTTATGGTTGTGGATGGCATCCTTGGGATCTTGGCAAATCTTTGGCACCTGTCACATTTTTTAGTGTAGGCCACGGAGTCTTTATTGATATCTGGCCAGAAGTAACTGTATTGTAGGATCTTCTTGGCCAAAGTTTGTCCACCGGTATGTCCTCCGCATTCCCCTTCATGTAATTCTACCATGATTGCCTTAGACTCCTTTTCTGTAACACAACGAAGTAAAGGTGTAGAAAATCCCCGTCTATACAGTCATCCATCTTGAATAAGGTATAAGGGAGCCTTTCGCAAAATCCTTCTTCGGAGTTTGGCTTCAGCTGGAAGTGCCCCAGTTGTGAGGTATTCTTTAATTGGCGACATCCACGAATTTGACTCATCAGTCGTCTCCATGATCCAATCCACTTCAGTCTGCTTTATGCTTGGACTAGAAATGACTTCCATTGGGACTAACCCCATTAGCTGCGCATTTCCTGTGCTTGCGTATTTGGCTAATAAATCAGCTTTAGTATTTTCTTCTCTAGGAATATGAGATATGGTGTAATGCTCGAAAGCTTCCAACAATTCCAAGGCTTTAGCGAGATAATCTTGTAAGTTGTCTGTTTTTGCTTGGAATTCTCCCAGAATTTGCAAACTACGAACTGAGAGTCGCTGAAGATCCGTCTAGCTTTTATTTGCAATTCTTTTGCTAGCTTTATTCCCGCGATAAGGGCTTCATACTCAGCCCCATTGTTGGTTGATTGGAATTCTAACTTTAAGGCATAGCATAAGGATCTTCCCTCAGGGGTTTCGAGAACTACCCCTACCCCGGAACAGCGGTCGTTCGACGCCCCATCTACAAATAACTTCCACTGGATACTAGCTTCAATATCATCTTCCTCCTTTACCTCCCCTCGGTCGGTAAATTCTGCAATGAAGTCAGCGAGCGCTTGTCCATTGATCGCTTTCCGGGAGTGATACGTAATGTCGTACTGACTAAGCTCTATATTCCATTTTAGTAATCTCCCTGAGGTTTCGGGACAGGACCTCCCTCAGAGGTTGGTTTGTGAGCACCTTGATGGGATGAGCCTGAAAGTAGGGACTAAGCTTCTTTGATGCAATGAGTAAACAATAAGCAAGTTTTTCAAGTTTCGGATAATTGAGCTCTGCCCCGGATAACCTCTTACTGATGTAATGGACCGGTTTTTGCACCTTCAAATCTTCTCTGATTAGTGCTGCGCTTATAGCATGGGCAGAGACCGCCAGGTATAAAAAAAAGTCTTCCCCATCATTAGGCTTTGATAGCATAGGTGGTGTTGCCAGATGCTGGACTAGTTCTTCGAAGGCTTTCTGGCACTCAGGGGTCCATTGTATCTCTTTCTTTCCTTTTCTGAGGGCATCGAAGAAGGGAAGACATCTGTCCATTGCCATGGATATGAAACGATTCAAGGCTGCAATTTTCCCATTTAAACACTGAAGTTCCTTCTTGGTTCCTGGGGCACGCATTTCTCTTAGAGCCGATATTTTGGCTGGATTAGCTTCTATACCTCTAGCGTTGACCATGTACCCAAGGAACTTGCCTGAGCCAACACCAAAAGAACATTTCAAGGGGTTCAATTTCATGCCATATTGTTGTAAGATATCAAACATTTGGGCTAGATCCTCCATATGGTCTATTGATCTTTTTGACTCAACCAACATGTCGTCGACATAGACTTCCATCGTCCTACCGATTTGCTTTTGAACATGGCATTTACCAGTCATTGATAAGTCACTCCTGCATTTTTTAGACCAAATGACATCAACTTATAGTAATACAAATCGAGATCAGTAATGAAACTGGTGTTTTCTTAGTCTGGACCATACATCATAATTTGATTGTAGCCGGAATATGCGTCCATGAAAGATAGCAGTTCATGGCCGGCCGTAGAATCCACCAGCTGGTCGATTCTGGGTAGAGGGAAACTATCTTTCGGACAAGCTTTATTTAGGTCTGAATAATCTACACAGACCCGCCATTTACCGTTTGACTTCTTCACGAGCACTGGATTGGACACCCATTTCGGGTCGTAGATTCTCTGATAAAACCATTCTCCATTAATCTGTCGACTTCTTCTTTCAAAGCGCGCGACCTCTCCGGCCCCTGGGTTCTCCTATTTTGCTTGACAGCTAGAATGTGCGGGTCAATATTTAGCTTATGGACCGCAACGTCTGGAGATATGTCGCACATGTCGGAATGGGTCCATGCGAACACATATAAGTTAGCTCTTAGGAAGGTAATCAACTGGTTTTTTAATTCAGGGCTTAACCGAGATCCTATATTCAACACACGGTTTGAGTCCTTTGGATTTACAGCTATAGGAATTGTGTCTTCGACCGAGGTCGCCCCTTCGTCCTCTGCACTGGCTTCTCTAGGATCAATCTCTTTTTACATTCCTCTATGCTCGCCAGTGCATGGACCTTTCTTTAATTGCTATAAAGAGGAGTTTTGGATGCGGGGGAGAGCCTCCGCATCCTTCCCTAATTCTTTTTTCTTAGCCTCTCTCAATTCTGTCACATAGCAGTCCCTTGCAGCAATTTGGTCGCCCTTAATTACACCGATTCCCCTTTCAGTTGGAAACTTCATGGTCAAACACCATGGAGCTAAAGCAATTTTGAAACCCGAAAGAGTCGGCCTCCCAAGGAATGCATTATAAGATGAAAATTTGTCTATTAGGACAAAGGTTTGTACCATGGAGACCCGACGCTCCCCTTCTGCCAATTCCACAGGAAAATCTATCGTTCCGATGGGTTGCGTAGGTTGACCTATAAAACCATGGATCTTATTTGGGTATGCGCGCACCTTCGCCATGGGGAGATTCATATTTTTGAAAGTGTCTATAAAGATCACATTGACTGATGCCCCGGTGTCAACTAGGACCCTTTTTACCACCGCAGGTCCAAGACCAATTGTAATCACCATGGCATCGACAGTTGGTGTAATTAAGCCTTCTGCATCTTTATCTTTGAATATCACATCCTCGGTCAAGGTTTTGTGCATTTTCGTCGAAATCTCGTTGTTCAAGACCATGCATCTTTCCTCTTCCATGACGCCCTTCAGTTCGTTCGCGTATCTTTCCATATCTGCACAACTGCTCCCAGCCGGGTGGGGGCCTCCAAATATCATGTTGCCTCGAGTCGGCTGGCATTTGGGCTTCTTCGCTCGAGTTGGGCTGGCTAGCCGCATTGTTATGTCCTTAAACAGCTGGAGTTCTTTGGGGATTTTTCACATACTGCTGGAGTCGATTCTTGTGACGTAACGTTTTTCCCCGGCCTCCGAAGAGAAGAGAAAGAACGGATTGTCATGAGGACAAGACGAATCAGAACGCAAACAGAAGAACATTTCATTGCTTATTACAACAATTCCATCAGAATACAAGAATATACAGAGTATGAACAAAAATTACACATTTGATAATTATCAGAGATTTAAATACATTACTGCAGCGGAAAAATAATACAAAACATAACTGAAAGAAATACACGGATACAAAGCTTCTTGAATATCACTTCAGCTATTAAACCAGGACCTGTGAATATAAATCTGCAAAAACCAAAACTACTAGCTGCCCGTGCGAAAAATAAGGGCACCCAGAGTTTAGGTTAAAACAATAAACTCCAGGTCAGTCATGTGACTGGTGTGAGAACTAAAACAGTTATTTAAAACTTTACTTTAAAATTAAGGTAAATCAAGGGACCACGCCGTATAACACGGAACGGGTTTCCTCCCAAGAATACCAGTGCACGAGATAAACAGCGCAATGCTAAATAAAGTACAATGAAGCTATTATAAGACCCAGGTCCCATCACACAATGCAACACAAGCCGGAGGATAGGGTGTTACCTTATAATAGCCAAAGAATGCTTGATACGTATAAAACGAAATCATTTTTTGATTTTCTAAATCAGACTCCAACCGTAAATTAGTTAGAGAACGATTCCCTAAGTATCAACCCCGAAGGCCAAAACCAACATCAAACCAATACCCAGGAAACCACTCATCTTGTCTCGTTTACAGTTAGTTTCTGATTTTATATACAATCATAAATATTAATCATAGACGGCATGGGTACCATTATATCATGTCGCCAAATATAGGTTTACAATCAAAACCGCACAAGGTCGTATTGGAAGTTGGGTTATCATTAATGGTATGAACCGAGGCTAGGGGCAAGATCCTCTACCGATTCGAGACAATCTAGCCTACCGAGTCTCAGGAACAGCCGCAACTGCCCCTTGGATCGTCAGGGCCGGTCCACCGATCTGGATTAAATTTAAACCCTGGACACTACGTCTCCCCACCCTATGGGGCGTAAGTCTGGTCCGTCTGCCGACCAGATGGCATCGACCGAAACCGATATAATCGAGGCGCCTCGCTTTTCAGCAAGTAATAATAAGCAACATCCACATGAGTCAAACTCGTTAGCCAGTTTTAAGCACTGACGCCACTCCTAGCTAGAAAGAAACACATGCCCTCCCTGAGGTCCGTCTCCCGTTTTTGGTTCATACCGGGTGTGAAACTCGTGAATCAACGGTCATCAACCACAAGACTCTGCTTTTCAACAGAAGCCTTGATCATTTGCATCTTAGCATGCCACACAGGCAAACCACTCCATGCAACCGATGTATATCAATCACACAGAATGAAATCCAATGTCAGACACACAGTCCATTTACAAGTCCGTTCTGGGTCTAAACGAAACCGGAGGCACCTTGTACCTCGCATATCCATCGATCTCCAAGTACGTCTGGACGATCACCACTTTTTCCATCGTCTTGGGTGTACATCCCAATCAAGACGGCAGAAATCATCCAAACGACGTGAAGACCTCCGGTCTTCAACCATTGTCTTCATCTTCGACATATCGTCGTATCAGTTATTCAGAATGGGATAAACCCGGTCTTTTCGAACAACTCGCGTATATAATAAACAAGTGTTACACAAACACAACATACGCCTCATTCCAATTCAGAATATTCTTTTATTCAAATATTCTTATTCTTATCACAATCTAATTAAAGATTCATTAAAACTCTAATTCAGTTTTAATCTCAAAAATCGTTATCAATGATTATTCAAAGCTAAGAAATTAATCTTATCTTTAACTGGGTTAAAGAATCAATGCCATTTAAAGCACGGTTCACGATAAACCCAAAAACATATTCCATTCTAACAGTCACTGACCATAAATTAGTAAGAGAACAATTCCCCAAATATTAACCCCGAACGCCGAAACCAACGTCAGATCAATACCCAGGAAGCCATTCAACTTAGCCAATTTTCAGCTAGTTTCTAAATTTCACATGGGGTTTAAGAACAGTGTTATTTAAGAAACCATTCACGACAAACCCAAATTCCAATCTGGTATTAAATACAAGGCTCTGAATAGAAAATTTATCGGCTTATATTCAATATCAAATTCTGATTATTCTAAAACCATTTCAAATTTAGTTCAAAACTAGTTCATTTCGATAAAAATATATTTTTATCCTTACAAATGTGGAGTTTTTCATCCCAGTTCTTTCTAAATCGTTTATTATGATTTTACACTAATTATTATTATTTTTAATAATTTTATCAAGGTCCGTACAGTCGGTTTCCATATACGGTCATCGAACTGCACTTACAGCGACCTTTTCTAAATTTGATTTGGACATAATTCCAAATCCAACTGTTGGATTTCAAATCTTTTATATTCGTTGGAAAGCTTTTTTCGATACGAACCTAACGGTTCCGGTTTTAGGAGAATCTGACGGTCGGATCTCCCGTAACGTCAATTCGAAGTCAATGGTCGAAATTCGCGAACTGCCGCAGCGCGACGCGTTCTATTCAGGCCATTTAATATATATATTATATATATTTCGTCAATTTCAATTCTAAACGTATTTTATAAATCGTTTTAAATTCGTTTTCAAAACGATTTCAACTTCATATTCAATTTTTAATCAAAATTGAATATTCCATATCATCGATATATATATATAAATGATAATATTTTCAAAACGTTATATTTTGAAATCACTTCTTTTCGATAATCGAATAAAATCGATATAAATATCGTTCACGTCAAAATGGCGCAAATCTAATCAACATGGCTTTATATTTCAATAACATCGTTATTATATTCAACAAATGAATATTTTCTTCAACACATGAATATGTAAATTTTATTTAACACATGACTAATCTCAACAAATGAGTACCGTCCACATATGAGTATTTTTGTTATTTAATATATTCTATAAAATTATGATATTTATCGTTTAATTCTAAATCAGACTCTAACTGTAAATTAGCAAGAGAATGATTTCCCAAATATTAACCCCGAAGGCCGAAACCAACATCAGATCAATATTCAAGAAACCACTCATCTTAACTCGTTTCCAGTCAGTTTCCAATTTCATTTATGATAAAGATGTAAATTTTATCGTTTAAAATATTTCACTCAACACATGAATATTTATTCTTTATTTTCCAAATTGGAATGAGGCCCAACCAATTACCATATAACGTTGATTATATGGATTCAATACAACACATGTATATAACAGCAACGATAAATAATCAACCATCATCCAAAGTGCACAACACGACTGTCTGTCAACCTATCGATCGACAAACAACTATACAATTGGGACTAGTGTACGTTAAATATCATCCCAATACCCGTGTGGGGTTTCAACCAACAAATACTGAATATTATTTGTGCGGTTGGCCGATGTGTAAAATTTATCGTCCCAATCCATATCAGTCAAATGGGTGTACATCAACAAATCGTTTTGATTTGTGAATGAATATTTCATTTTATTCGTCTCTAATAAAAATGATATTTTTATTTTTCTAACTTATTTTAGAAAATTTCGGCGGCATAACGGCGCAATACTAGAAACGGGATAAGGCCCAGCCTTGTCCCCGGTCTAATAATGGCCCACGCCATTCACATATCAATTGTAATCAATTTCCAATTCAACCAAACAAATAAATCAATCACCAAACGTTCAACTAAACAAACAAGTCCATGGTCTGTGGACGATAGTGTCGGGTGCTACTAAACACCGTCTGCATCCTAGTATATATTTATAACTAGAAAAGAAGAGTTAGAGTGAGAAGTTCTCACCGATTAGCTTAACCAAACACCACGATTCTTCATATGTAGGAAATCTTCGCCGTGTTTTCAAGGAGATCTGTTTCACGCGGTATATGTTAAAATTATATTTTTAACAACGCTACTTCCTATATAAAGATTATATTTTTTTTTCCGCTATAATCTATATATGAAAATCATATTTCTTTCTTCATGATAAAAATCATCCTTTTTTATTGATAAATATATAATCCATTCGATGATAAAAATATAATCTTTTCTCAACTCTTCCACATAACAACTTATCTTTCCTTTAACAAAAATCTTACCTTTTTCTTTCTATATTTTTAATATAAAAAACCCCTTTTTCTTTCTATACTTTTTAATATAAAAATCACCTTTTACTTTCTATACTTTTTAATAATCGTGTCTCTTCCTTTCATGAAAAATAATCCCTTTCTAGTTTAAAAATCAATCCTTTTTCTTTTTGAAAATCTTAACTTTTCTATTTTAAAAATGTAATATTTTCTCTATAAAAATATAATCTTTTTACATCTCAATAATAAAAAACCTCATCTTTTCATTGTTAAAAACATCGCCTTTTCACTGTTAAAAACAATGAATATCTATATTAAAATTCTATGTAAATATCTGAAAATAAACGAATGTTCTTATTATTAACATTTACTAATATAATAAAAAAAGGAATTACCCTTAATCACTTTGGAAATATCATCCATGCCGTTACTTTCTGACCTAAGCACTACGCCCTTCCTCTTCTTCCAATCTGTACACACCTTCAGGCATACCAGCGAAATGCATCGTGACTGGAAGCAGCAGTTCGCAGTGGTCAACGGAGGCAGTTCAGTGGCGTTCGATCGGATGGAGGGAGCTTGTAGTCGGAGCTCCTGGCGGCGGTAGTGAGAGGAGCGGTCAAGGTTGCGGGATGGTGGACAACAGGCGGTGGAAGCGCTGATTTGGGCTGGGGCGTCGCGGTTTGGGATTTGGGGCAATCGAAGAAGGGGCGTGGCTGGAGCTGATGGGGGCGGTCATCGGAGGGCAAGCACGATGGTGGTCCCACCTGGAGGCGCGGTGGCGCGATTAGTTTAGGTTTTTTTTCCTTTTATTCGATTTGGGTTTGAGCGGTGAAGAGGCGTTGACCCGGCAAGGAAAGAGGAGGGGGTGAGTTAAGGAGATTTTTATAATTTTATTATTTATTTAATTTATTCTCTAAAGGTTTGTTTTTTCATTCGAACTCCGATCGAATCCCAACGACTGTCACCCCTAGCTAATTACCCCCATTCCGAACATAATGGGATATGTTCCGCAAGCCATCTCGGCCGTTACGATCAGTTTTCATCAAATTTATAATATAAATCAGTATATATTCAATTTGAACGTACATTTTAAATTACTGGGGTCACATAAAACTCTAAAAATTCCAGAAAAATTATTTCTAACTTCGTATCGACGATACGGTCCTAACAAAACTAATTTAGTCAGATTCTGAGGCCGTTTGAAAAATGGCCATTTTCCAGTCGATTAAAATCAACTAAAACTGGTCAAACGCGTTTAAGTGTGCCACGCTCACATATTGATTAGGAAAATTATGAAAATTGGAATCTAGCAATAATTTGATATTCCGGTTCCAACAAAACTGGTTTCGTCGAAAACAGAGGTCGTTTGCAAAATCGCTATTTTTGTGGGTTATATATTATATTAAAATATATATAAATTCCACAGCGACTTTTCTGAATTTTAAACTGGACATATCTTTACATTTTTAAAGTGAAATCACAGTTTGTTAACTTCGTTAGGAAGATATGATTAAACAGATTCAAATATTTCTTGTTTCGTCCAATTCCGACTTATATTGAATTCTGTATATCCATATGAAATTAGAAATCGAATTTTCGAACTACCGCGCCATTTCAGGCTCGTTATATAATTAAAATAAAATTATTCGTTCTAACTTCGTCGAAAATAAATTTTTAGTCGTTATTATTTAAAATAATTCATTTTAAATATTCAAAATTCTTTAAATTAGCCAAAATAAAAATTTTAAATTGGCTCAAAATTTCCGGGTTGTTACAATTCTTCCTGATGAGATCCTCAATTAAACTCTTCAGATGCCGGCATTCGTTGGTGCTGTGCCCTGGCTGGCTATGAGACCGGCAGAATTTTCCGGAATTTGCCTATTGTTCAGTCACCTTCTGCAGTTTCATCTGAGGAAAAAGGCCCGAGTCCTTTGTGGCTTGGTAGATTCTTTATGGGGTTTCATTTAGGAGGGTTAGCTCGGACGGCTTGTACAACCGCGTCTTCTTATAAGCTTTGCTATTCCTCTCATCGCTTCCCCTCTTCTGCCCTACATCGCTCTTTTGCTCAACCCTGGACTCATTGCCCTGTCCTTCTCTGGCGACGTGGCTCTCTACAGTCTTCTGGACACTTGGGGCTTCATCTTCCACACTCATGTATTCCTCAGCTTTCTTGTAGAACTTATTTAGAGTCTTTGGTTTCTTCATCTTGAGCCACTTTCCAAATTCTGACTTCTTATCGATAGCTCCTTTCAGGGCTGCCAACAAGTACCAAGGCTCTGGTTCTATGACCTCTACTGTTGCACCATGGAAGCGTGTAAGGAAAGCTCTGATGGTTTCCCCATGCTTCTGTTCCTTTTCGCATAATGACATTACATCCCTCGCCTTGGTGGTTTGTAGCCGGAACTGATCTTGAAATCTCCTTGTCAGGTCAGCAAACTGGTCGATGCATTTAGGTGGAAGTCTAGTGAACCATGGTGAGGCTACACCTTCCAAGCACACAGGGAAGTATAAGCACTTGATCTCATCAGTGGCCCTAGCTCCGTTCATGTGCTGGTCGTACTTGAACAGGAAAATGGTGGGATCTCCAACTCCGCTATAATGCGCTATTGTTGGGGGTATGAATTTCTTCAGGAATTTCGCTCGATGGATTTCCTCTATGAACGGATTTTTGCTGGGGGAAAACTCCCATTCTTTCTCCTCATCTTCTCGGGTCGCCTTCTCCTTCATTATTCGCTGGATCATGCCCGCGATGCGCCTCTCGTCACCTGCTCGTTCATCGGGATCGTCACCGATGTTTTTATCAGTGCAACCACGGTTTGAGATTCGGCGCCTTGCATCCTTTTTGAGGGATGTTATGTTGGTGGGACTTGCGATAGCCCGAGTCGCATGTTCTTCTTTGCGCTGTGGAGATCTGGCATTAAAATCCTCAATGCTGGCCTCTTCCCTGTCTCTCACTAGGTCGTGAGGTCGTCCAGGGTATAAGGCTGATGAGTCCTCTTTTTCACCAGCATTAACCACAGTGTTTGGCGGTAACAAATTGGATTGAACATTGGTCAGGACATCAAACCTGTCCATTATCGTTTTTTCCGTATTGTCCATTTTTTCATTCAGGCTGGTTACAACCACATTCAATTCATCTCGTGTTATAGATGGCCCACGGGTGTCCCCTGCCCCTTGATCCAAGATCTGAGGTGTAGCTTCAGCAGCGTTATCATCCTCATTGATCATAGTAACTTTAGTAAATTTGCCGCTTTTCTTCGATCTAACCATGGTTTCAGAGGAGAAAGCGTTTTTGGGATATATATTTTTAGATTGCTGAACTGCGAAAGGAAATTACAAACATGAGCCCCACGATGGCCGCCAAAATGTTTACACCAAAAATGGTCTAAACACCCAAGGTACTGAATTGTACTTCACCAATTTGGTAAGATAAAAGTGGAAATGTGTTTAATCAGCAATTCAAAATGAAAAAAGCAAGAAAAATGAAGTAGAGACGAGATTTAGAGTGGTTCGGCCATTAATGAGGCCTACGTCCACTGTGAAGGTGATTTTCCAATCTTATGATGAGGATTACAAAGTACATTGATTCTCTCTTTTCATGCATCTCTATATCCACTCAATATATCCTCGTTTATGTATTTCAATCTAGGAAATTATACAAGAGAATAGTTGAATTTAAGAAGAAGAAGGATGCATGAATGATTGAGAAGGAGGATGTCTTCATCTTCCTTGGATCACGAGATTATGCTTGGCACCATGGCCAGATTTGTTGTTGAGGATAGAATTTAGCAGCACTTCGTGGTTTCAAGGATCTGATCCCCTTTATGTTGGCATCCATGGTGTATTTATAGGTGAGCTTCTCTGGGAAATGATCTGAAATCCGTTTATGCTAGCTATGGATCGCTTATTCTGTTAATTACAATCATGCCATCTGCCAGCTGTAGCCAGCTGTCCTGTGCTGTGTTTGGTTGTTATGTGCGAGTGATTTTATAGAGCGAGCACCTCAGGTAGTTGAGAGGGTCCATAGGAGCGGGCATTCCTGCAGGACCAGAATTGATCCTCCTTTGTTTCTTGCGCGATCGACCATCTTGGTTTGAAGGCGCTCGTCCTTTTGCTTCTTTTGTATGGTGCTGTTTGTTCTAACGGCTATGATATGAAGTCGCTCCCGCCTATGTTGAATGGGCGACTTGCTTTGTCTCGATATGAACGACCGATCTTGGCTTCCGCACATGAAACATGATTCACATCTAACTTTGGTTGGAGACGCTGTCACATGAGATGTTGTGAGCGCTTGTTTTGCAGTTCCGTCCCAGGCTCGGTCTTTTGATGGATAAACACTGAGCGAATTTACAGGATATGCGACCTTTACCTTTTTGGGCCGTACTTCTCATAATATATCGCGCCATCTTCTTCGGTCGCACTGATTGACCTGACTTGTTCTAGGTGTGATATTTGGGACTTGACCTTATGGTCGTTCCTATCCATTGTGAGTCATTTAAGTGCCTCAATAACCCTTCGTACGACCGACCCTGATGATGTCCATTACGTACTCCTTACTCAATGTGCGGATGGATTTTTTAGGGATTAACACTACTTAATTTGGAACATTTGCTTTTTAAACACTATTCACTTCAAAATGTGAATATAATCCATTTATAGAAATCTGAACACCTTTATCAAATAAATCTTTATTTAAGTAATAAATACCCTTAACTTGTTTAACGAACCCTCTTTCATAATTTTATATTTCTATTTCACATTATAAACTCTATTTCTAAGTCAACTTCTTGTTAAATCAATATCACATAGGGTTTCAATGTCATTTGGGTTCAAACAGTGCATATATATAAAATATAAAACAAATAGTATGTATAAATATTGAGGAATCTGGTTGGATTCCTCCAACCGGTTTCCTGCATACACGGATGTTAGTCAACACAATTAACACTAATTCCATACTAGGGAAATATTATAATCAATGGAATCAGTATCCAACCAATGATGTGTACATATGCAACGATATATATATTTCAACAAATTTAATGGTAATATACCTAAATGACCATCACACAACATTAAACCATTAAAATCTAATTATAATATTTTAAAATAGAACAAAGTCAGTGAATTTACTCACCTTTGTGCGTTAACCGTTTAATAACGATTTGCGTCAGTTGATTGTACCGGCGTTTTCTACTGATTCTCATCCTCGTTTGTTCTTCTCCCTTTGTAACTAATAAACGCGCTACTTCAGTAAAAATATTTACCATGGCCATATGTTTCACCATCCTCGGTATCCGCTCCTCCACAAAACTCCACCTGGCGATTTCTCCCCATCACCATTGAATTTCCCCAAAACCGCAAGCAAATCATTTTCTAGAAATGGGTCATCCCGACCCACTGTTCGTCGATCAACTTTAACAAAAAACACTTGCGTCTCATTCCTACATTCATGCCCTAGCCATGTATTTACACCTCAGTTTGCTCGTCTAAGTTGGGGAATACAAACCAAACCATATCTTAACTCAAATCTCCATTGTCACGATCCTAAGAGGTCCCCTTCACCTATTTTATGTTACTGCACTGCCATCACCAAGAAGCATGAGGCATTGGGGACTCTTTTGTCATTATTTATTTCGGATATTTCTTGTCCCATACGTCTTTATCTGGATCACCAACAAGGCAACAACATTTAGTTTGCCTGGTGACTCAGGACTGGCTACATTGACATATACAGTGTGATGATGATGAGCCATAACTTTCCATGTATGGTCGCTTTCTGAAATTGGTTTTGCAAGTATCCTTCGATCATTCTCTATCACGTTCATTTGCGTGCGGCTTTTGCTGGCATATATCTAATATGCATATGCTATGCACAAGAAGCCAACTGTTTCTTTAAAACCAAACTTCACCGTTACACCCCACGTCGCGGTTCCCCCACTACCCATACGTCCCTTTCCGTACTCAAGACATCATCCCATCATTCAACACTCAGCACCATCCTCCCTACTTCCATAAACCGACGTTCCACTTCCTGTATACACATGACTTCGCTCACGAGACTACTTCACTTCCATGCAATGGTGCAACATTACTTCACATGCCCCCTTTCATGCTTCATACTCACGGAACTCCATGAAACAAGACCTCCTCACAATTGCACTTGTCCATTTTCACGTTATTATGTCACTCCCTGAAGTGCGATGGCCACATCCCCCTTTCCTTCACATATTTGATCCCTTAACCACCCTTGAACTTTACGTTTTGCCTCACCGGAAAAACCCACCCTCAGTCAACCGCTTTGACACTTCTCCTTCTCATTGTTAGCTCCTCCTTGCCAACACCCCGCCGGAGCAAATCATGTCGCGGCAGCTCCTTGGTGGCACCCTCGGAAACCCTCGAAAATCTGTAGTGAGTGCGGTTTCCCTTCTTGGCTCTAAATCCAATAACAGCTTTGCACAAAAATTCTTCAAAATCCATGTAATATCAACTCTAGGCTTGCATCAATAAATTTCGAGTAGTAGAAGCTGGAGATCGAACTCCCAGAAAATCACATAGGTGGTAGAGAATCGTTCAGGAATGTTGAATACATTTAATCATGATTTTTTTTGAAAGAGTATATGGTTTGATTTTTTTTTTTGAAGCAATTGAAATTCCGGGTTTTGGTTTAATTCCTGAAAATAAACGAGCTGCTGATGCTCAGTTATATATACAGTTTTTAATTCCTTGATGATCAAGGAGTAGCTCTTGTAGGATGTACATGCTCAAGATTAGGTATGCAGTGATATTTTCCTTGGCCATGACTATAGGTAGCTGGTGCCTATTGCCTAGTTTGCTTCAACGTGAAGGAGTTTAAATAAAAACAAAAATATAAGCATCCCTCTAGTTGATTTTGACGGCATAGATTATCTTTAGGTGTAGATACAGCATGGGTAAACGTTATTAGGGTATGGTCTCCACGATTTCGTAGATGGCACGAAACACAACAAAAATGGCCTGTGTCATCAGTATGGGTATCACGTGAAGAAGGCATGGTATGAAAAAAGAAAAAACAAACCGAACGTATGATCATAGTCTCGCTAGTACGGAAATTTCCTATTTATGTGTTATACAAATCAGCATGTATTTTGTTTGAAACGTTAAGTTTTTCGCCAGGTGTATATTTGATTTGCAAATCTGGAGTTTATACCCGATATCTGTTATACCGAATTTTGTTTATTTATGGGCCGCTATGGACAAAAATAAAAATACCATCGTGTCCAGCAAGGTGTCACGATCTCAAAAATATAATAATATCGATAGGTTAACTCATATTGTGAAACCCCAAAATATTGATATAAGGTGCAAAATACTCCAAATAAAAAGTTGCGTATTTAATTAATTAAAAATTACAGTAAAATTCTAAAAATTAAATTATCACTACATCTCAAAAAAATCTTGTCTAAATTCGAAACCGATATTTAGATATATTTAAATACCGTTATTGCTTATAATCGACTCCACGGTGACTTTCTGGAAATTTGATTTGAACATAACTTCCCATTTAAAATACGAAATCTTTGTTTTTCACTTCCATTAGAAAAATACAGTTCAACAGATTCCAATGTTTCTTGTTTCGAATAAATCCGACTAATAACGGATCCTGTACACTCAGTTGAAGTTCAAAACGTTAAATTACGAACTGCCGCGACATTACGGGCTCGTTTATATTTAATATATATTTTTATACATTCAACTTCATTTTAATTAATATATATATATATATCCATATATATATTACAAATTCAATATTTAAACTGATTTAAATATTCAAATACAAACCGATAAAAATGCAGGATGTTACATTCCTTCCCCCTTAAAAGAATTTCGTCCTTGAAATTACCAAGGTAGGAAAAATGTTGCGACCCCTATTATAACCAGGTTAAAAATCTTTTATTTTATATCTTCTGTTTCAATTGAACCAATTTATTTCAATATTAATTTCTTATTAACGAACATCTTCAAAATTCTGAGAATTTTCTAACGCTTTAAATTTCTGAAGGATTTCGCCAGCATCTCCTCTACACGACTAAATCGGCACAACTACAGCTCGCTTCTATAGGCCTTCTCCAATCCAAAAGAAAATAACAGTCAAACGGCTTACCAAACCTCATATTCGTATACAATGTAAGCTTGTACTATTTTGTTGGGCATTCAACTATTTTTCTTCCAATTGTTATCACTTTAACGTATATCCATGTATTTCCAATTGACCCTCAATCAATTTATCCTCAACCAAACATTCGCTTAATGTCCAAGCCAAATTCTAGATCAAATTCTAGTTCCAATCTCAACTCCAAATCCTTACTCAACAATCCAATTTCATTACCAAGTTTGGTTCCATTCCAAAACTTTATTAAACAAATTCAATTACTTCGCCAAGTTAAATTATATTCCAATACGATTTTCATTTAATTGGCTTCAATTCAATTCCAAATTTATTTAACTTAGTTTTAAGTTAAACTCTAATCTATTCATTCACTTTTATCATTTTAATCAATTTATAAGTTAAATTTAAATTTCAGAATTCCAATTCCTGGGTTTTATTTCAAATCAGTTTGAAATAATATATATTTGCATATAATAATGGTAATTCAAAACATTTGAATTCTTAACAACTTGCTTCCTCAAAATAATTCAAACAATTTATTTTTTTGGCAGTAATCCGTCACTTAGAACCTCGAAAATGAACACCGGTGATGTCCGGATCATCATCGGAATTGTTTTCCAGTCATCGAAGTGAGTTTAATACTGTATTACTTTCAAAACTCATTTTTAAACACTTTATTTTGAAATTACATCAAAATATTCTTTCAAAATGCTTGGAAAAACAATTTTTTTTAAATTCCCAGGATTTAAAATTCCATATATTAAATCCAAATTCATTTACAACCCTTTTTCCAAATTACCAGAGTTTTAAATTCCAAATCTGATTTAAATTCAGATTTAGTTCATCTGATTTGTATTTTATATTATAGTTATACGAATTCTGATTGGTTATTTATATAATCATCTCAATTATAATCTTATGTGATTATACTAACAACTAACACTTCCAATATATATAATAATGATCCCAATATAATTTACTTCTTTTTATATTAGAATATATTTTGGGTAAAATTATTTCATTTACCCAGTTGTTAAAAACAATACTATGTCGAATTTCTCTACCCAAGCGTTTATAAATCCCTATCGGCCTCGTCAGCTAAACGCGTCGATCTCGAATTTATATACCACTCAACAGATCAATCAACATAATATAAAACAGTTTTTATACTAATTTACAAATACGCGCTCATATATATACACTCAAACTCAATCTAGAGTATTATTAACTCCATCTCTACTGAGTTACGCCACATAGCCATGGTAATCACTTAACCTTCAGCTCTGATACCACTGTAGCGGTCGCGGGATTTTCGACCCTGAAAATCAACATAAAACACAACGTTGACTATTCAAGTATCAAAAATACCGGGTCATTAATAGAAAGAAATTAGAGGATGAGAAAGATAAGATAGAACTAATAGAATAGAAGAAGAAGAAGAACATAACTGAGCAGAACCAGAGTAAACACGAAACTCACAGCGAAACGAATAAAATGTATTATATAACATAACTTTTGAAATACAAATCTGAATTTGTATATACATACCATTATCAGAGTACAATACATCATATCACAACGGAAATAATCTCTAAATACAAACAGTGAAATCTCCTGCTTTGAGCTCCTCCAAGTGTATCTATAAAAGCCTGAAACACTTGACTTCTCGTACAAATTTGGGCACCCAAGAGTTTAGGGAAAACAAAAACAAATAAACTATGGGTCAGTCATGGGACTGGTGTGAGTAAACTCCAACCATATTATTTAACCTTGAAAATCCTTTTAAAACAGAAGGATAATAGTAAGACCAGCCCACACATAAACATGGACGGTTTTTACCTTACTATAACCCAAAATACTTGATATCAAAATCCAGTGATATTATAATAATGTCTAATCAAGTAAATAACCAATTAGCAGAACGCTTGCATCTCACGCTCCACATATATAATATAAAATCAAAAACCGCAGGGCGCTTATTGGAGATTGGATTCCAACAGACAAGGTATGGGATCACATTCCGATCAGTGTACTCTAGAGGGTATACACTGGGGTTCAACAAGAACGTCTTGCAATCCGGCCACACATGACCGCCTACTCATTTAGCTTGAGTGTAGCGAATATATTGTCACCCACGGTTGTTGGCCATCCAACCATAATCCGAAGATACAGAATCGAAAAAGAAGAACAAATATGAATTTTCTCTAGATCGGTGACAATACACCCTGCTTGGGGATGACCCAACTAGCCATGCTACCCGCCTGGTTTCTGTCGTTTCCCGGTTGTGAGGCTAGAGGCTATGTCTATCTTCAGAACATCTGATCACCCTTCACATTGAATGCCACATCGTCAAACCCATCAATTCACTAATCAATTTCCAAAAATATCACGGGTATAAAAAGCTAAGAGGAACGAATTCCTCCGCCACCAGGCGTAATACCTTTAAGAGATCAACCGTACGTGATTTATTAGATATACTCTGTAAGACACTCGTCCATACAAGTTATCCTGGGACTGGACAAACAGAAAGTATTTATTCTGGGATAGAACGACCCTTGTACTTCACCCCGTCTTCAATTATCTTCAGCATAATCTAATTCGCAACGTTTATGCCTATACGGAGTGGTTTTCGGATAATATATCCAACCGGTCTCTCCGTATAGACAACGATGGTCAAAACACTTCGATAGTCAGTTATTTAACTATTGAAGTAAAACAAACATCCATTCTAATGTATAACTAAAACATCACACAATCACTGGCCCTTTTTATTTTAACCTTAATTTTCCAGTTTCCTATATCTTCCTAGATATTTCCCCAAAACACGTTTAAGCCTTACACTTCTTGGAAAACATTTCCAGTTTTCATTATAACTACTTAATTTGCAACATTTTCTTTTTAAACACTATTCACTTTAAAATGTGAATATAATCCATTTACAAAAATCTGAACACCTTTATCAAATAAATCTTTATTTAAGTAATAAATACCCTTAACTTGTTTATCGAACCCTCTTTCATAATTTTATATTTCTATTCCACGTTATAAACTCTGTTTCTAAGTCAACTTCTTGTTAAATCAATATCACATAGGGTTTCAATGTCATTTGGGTTCAAACAGTGTATATATAAATAATATAAAACAAAAAGTACATATAAATATTAAGGAATCCGGTTGGATTCCTCCAACTGATTTCCTGCATCCACAGATGTTAGTCAACACAATTAACACTAATTCCATACTAGGGAAATATTATAATCGATGGAATCAGTATCCAACCAATGATGTGTACATATGCAACGATATATATATATTTCAACAAATTTAATGGTAATCTACCTAAACGACCATCACACATTATTCAACCATTAAAATATAATTATAATATTTTAAAATAGAACAGAGTTAGTGAATTTACTCACCTTTCCGCGTTAACTGTTTAATAATGATTTGCGTCAGTTGATTATACCGGCATTTTCTATTGATTCTCGTCCTCGTCTGTGCTTCTCCCTTTGTAATTAATAAACGCGCTACTTCAGTAAAAATATTTACCATGGCCATATGTTTCACCATCCTCGGTATCCTCTCCTCCACAAAACTCGACCTGGCGATTTCTCCCCATTACTGTTGAATCTCCCCAAAACCACAAGCAAATCATTTGCTAGAAATGGGTCATCCCGACCCACTGTTCATCGATCAACTTTAATAAACACTTGCGCCTCATTCCTACATTCATGCTCCAACCATGTATTTGCACATCAGTTTGCTTGTCTAAGTTGGGGGAATACAAACCAAACCATATCTTAACTCAAATCTCCATTGCCACGATCCTAAGAGATCCCCTTCAGCTATTTTATATTACTGTACCGCCATCACAAAGAAGCATGAGGCACTGGGGACTTTTTCGTCATTATTTCTTTCGGATATTTCTTGTCCCATACGTCTTTGTCTGGATCACCAACAAGGCAACAACATTTAGTTTGCCTGGTGACTTAGGACTGGCTACATTGACATATATAGTGTGATGATGATGAGCCATAACTTTCTATGTATGGTCGCTTTCTGAAATTGGTTTTGCAAGTATCCTTTGATCATTCTCTATCACGTTCATTTACGTGCGGCTTTTGTTGGCATACATCTACTGTGCATATGTTATGCACAAGAAGCCACACTATTTCTTTAAAACCAAACTTCACCGTTACACCTCACGCCGTGGTTCCCCCATTACCCGTACGTCCCTTTCCGTACTCAAGACATCATCCCATCATTCAACACTTAGCACCATCCTCCCCACTTCCATAAACTGACGTTCCACTTCCTGTATACATATAACTTCGCTCACGAGACTACTTCACTTCCATGCAATGGCGCAACGTTACTTCACATGCACCCTTTCATGCTTCATACTCACGAAACTCCATGAAACAAGACCTCCTCACGGTTGCACTTGTCCATTTTCACGTTATTATGTCACTCCCTGTAGTGCGATGGCCACATCCCCCTTTCCTTCACATATTTGATCCCTTAACCACCCTTGAACATTACGTTTTGCCTCACCGAAAAAACGCACCGTATGTCAACTGCTTCGACACTTCTTCTTCTCGTCATTAGCTCCGCATTTCCAACACCCCGCCGAAGCAGGTCACGTCGCGGCAGCTCCTTGGTGGCACCCTCGGAAACCCTCGAAATTATGTAGTGAGTGCGGTTTCCCTTCCTGGCTCTAAATCCAACAACATATTTGCACAAAAATTCTTCAAACTCCGTGTAATATTAACTCTAGGCTTGCGACAATAAATTTTGAGTAGCAGAAGCTAGAGATCGAACTGCCAAAAAATCGCATGGGTGGTAGAGAATCGTTGAGGAATGTTGAATACATATAAATCATGATTTGTTTTGAAAGAGTATATGGTTTTTTTTTTTTTTGAAGTAATCGAAATTACGGGTTTTGGTTTAATTCCTGAAAATAAATGAGTTGTTGATGCTCGATTATATATACAGTTTTTAATTCCTTGATGATCAAGGAATAGCTCTTGTAGGATGTACATGCTCTAGATTAGGTATGTAGTGATATTTTCCTTGGCCATGACTATAGGTAGCTGGTACCTATTACCTAGTTTGCTTCAACGTGAAGGAGTTTAAATAAAAACAAAAATATAAGCATCCCTCAAGTTGATTTTGACGGCGTAGATTATCTTTAGGTGTAGATACAGAATGGGCAAACGTTATTAGGGTATGGTCTCCACGCTTTCGTAGATGGCGTGAAACACAACAAAAATGGCATGTGTCATCGGTATGGGTATCATGTGAAGAAGGCATGGTATGAAAAAAGAAAAAAACAAACCGAACGTATGATCATAGTCTCGCTAGTCCAGAAATTTCCTATTTATGTGTCCTACAAATCAGCATGTATTTTGTTTGAAACGTTAAGTTTTTCGCCAGGTGTATATTTGATTTGCAAATCTGGAGTTTATACACGATATCTATTATACTGAATTTTGTTTATTTATGGGCCGCTATGGACAAAAATAAAAATACCATCGTGTCCAGCGAGGTGCCACGATCTCAAAAATATAATAATATCGGTAGGCTAACTCATATTGTGAAACCCCAAAATATTGATATAGGGTGCAAAATACTCCAAATAAAAAGTTTTGTATTTAATTAATTAAAACTTACAGTAAAATTCTAAAAATTAAATTATCACTACATCTCAAAAGAATCTTGTCTAGATTCGAAACCGATATTTAAATATATTTAAATAACTGTTATTTCTTATAATCGACTCCACGGCGACTTTCTGGAAATTTTATTTGAACATAACTTCCCATTTAAAATACAAAATCTTGGTTTTTCACTTCCATTAGAAAAATATAGTTCAACAGATTCCAATGTTTCTTGTTTCGAAGAAATCCGACTAATAACGGATCCTGTACACTCAGTTGAAGTTCAAAACGTTAAATTACGAACTATCGCGATATTACGGGCCCGATTATATTTAATATATATTTTTATACGTTCAACTTCATTTTAATTAATATATATAAATCCCCATATATTACAAATTCAATATTTAAACTGATTTAAATATTCAAATACAAACCGATAAAAATGCGGGATGTTACATTCGCAATTAAGGTACTATGATCCTACAGATGAAGAAGAGGAGATGAGGAGAAGTATAGCTTTAGAGAAACTTCGACGTCGAGTCCGGGAGCGAGAAGAAAGGATTAGTGCTGCTTGGCACGAAGCTGGCAGAAGCAGGAATGAGCTTCTTAAAGAAACTTTTAATGGTACCAATTCTACGAAGAAGCTGAATCAGAAAAAGAAAAGGAAGTTGAAAGGAAATAATGGCCAAAAGAAGAAACCTAAGAAGGATGACATTTGCTTCAACTATCAGCAGAAGGGCCATTTCTCTCGAGATTGCAAGAATCCGAAAGATGAAAAGAAGTGTTTCTAGTGTGGGAAACCTAGGCATAAGAAGGATTGCCCTGATTTTCTGAAGAATTAGAAGCTGGTGGAAGCATATGTCTTGGAAGTTGTTCCGATTTCCTTTAGTATTCCTAATGAAAATTAGGAGAAGCTGTTGTTTGTGTAGATATGCTTTCTTCTAGTGGGGTTTGTTTGAGTTCTGTTTTGTACTAGAGAATCGCCTTCTTTTACCAGTAATAAGATTGTAAGCTGAATGGGTTCAGGACCTGCTATTGTAATAGACCTTTGATTGTAACTAATCTAGTGTGGGTTCATATACTCTTTGCATGCTTGTGGTGGTCTTGTGTTATCGAGTCATGAGTGTGTGATTGCTTTGTTTTGAACATCATTGGGTTTGGGATCATCTTGGGCATGGACTGGCTCAAGAGGTATATGGCAAGAGTGAATTACGAGAAGCTTGAGGTGAGAGTCGGGATGTGGAAGGGAGAAGGGTTTTGATTCGATGTAAGCCCGAAGATTGTGTCTGTTGTGATTTATGACATGAAATCACATATGTTGATAGAGACGAGGCGTGGATGTGCTTGGCGATAGTGGAGATGGTGAAGCAGCAGGAAGAAGGCAATAAGGAGAAGTTTTGATTCAAGCTTCAGCTCAGACGTCTGAGCCATGCCTGTCAGACGTCTGAGCTGTCAGGGTTTGAAAGCCGAGAGTTTGGACAGACGTCTGACATATATTGGTCAAATGTCTGAGCTCGTATTCTGCTGGATTTTGACCTGGTTTTTCTGTGACTATTCTGCAAGTAATGAAGGGGCAAATTGGGTATTTGACAAGGCCTTCTATTCTCCTATAAAAACAACATCTAGGGTTGAATTAAAACATGGAATTGAGACTGAGATGATTAATTCAAGGGTTAGCCATCATTCTTCATTGTTCTCCTTCTCCAACAAGTATTGTAGTCATCTAGATATTCTTTCCCTTTCTCAATAAGGTTATTGATTCTTGTAATTTTGTTTATTGTTGGTTTTGATCCATTGAGTATAAACAAAATTTGTTTTTGTTGAATCAGTAAAAGGGTGGTTGGGTGGAATATCTTGTGTTTGCGCGTGTGATTTCATATCTGTGTTTGTTTCCATAGAAATCATCTTTAAGTAATTGAGTTAAGAAGATCCTGGTCGCTTTCGCAAAGACGTAGTTTTCATAACAGTTGGTATCAGAGCTAGATCATCACAAATCTTAGAGTGATTTTGGATTGGAAAATTTGTTTTTTGTTCGAAAAAAATTGTTTTTTTTTGAAAAAATTGATTTTTTTTATGTCGGATATGGTGGCGTTTTCGAAGATGACTGTTTTTAATGGAAGAAATTGGGGGATCAGAAAGCCTAAGATAAAGGATGTGCTTTACCTTAATGATCTTCATGATCCGATTGATGGAAATGCGGAGAAGCCCTCAGGTGTGGATGAGGGAGCGTGGAAGAAGATGGATAAAAAGGGGATTGCCCTGGTTCAGCAGTACCTTGATGATTCAGTATTCCATCATGTGGCTAGTTGTAAATCCACGAAGGATTTGTGGGACAAGTTGGTATCTTTGTATGAGTCGAGGAGTGCAACAAGTAAGGCTTTTCTTGTTCGAAAGCTTGTTCAACTTAGATTGGGAGAGGAGAAGTCTGTTGCAGTGCACCTGGATGAGTTTCAAGATGTGATCAATCAATTGGCTAATCTAAAGGTCAATTTTGATGATGAGTTGCAAAATCTTTTGCTGATGAGTTCTTTTTTAGAAAGCTGGGAGACTTTGGTTCTTTCATTGAGTAACTCCAATGCTAGTGGATCCATCTCTTTGGAAACTGTTTGAAGCCGCCTTTTGAATGAGGAACTAAGGAGAAGAGGGTCGAGTTTGAAATCAGTTCAAGGTGAGGCTATGGTAGAAAAGGACACGGGGAAATATACAAGAAGGAAGAAGAAAGATACTAATGATAAAGGTGCTATCATTTGTCATTATTGTGGTAAGAAAGGTCACAAACGCAAGGATTGTTATGCTTATCAGAGGGATAAGAAGAAGGTTGCGGATAAAAGTGATGAAGCATAGGAAGATCTTGCTGCAGGTTCCATTAGCGATACTTCTTGTGATGTCCTGTTTAGCGAAGTTAATCCTTGGAAGATGGATTTGGGAGCCAGTTTTCACATTTGTAAGGATGTGAAGTGTTTTTATTCTTATGAGAAGAATGTTGACGTGATTAGAACAACCAATGGAGTAGAGCTACTAGTTTGTGGTATTGGATCTATCCGGTTTCGTATGCATGATGGTGTGGTGAGAGAAGCCTCTGGGGTTAGACATGTACCTGCTAGTTCGCATAACCTCATTTCTCTCGGTCAGTTGGATCGCCGCGGTTGCACTTACGATACTCGAGGTGGAGTTTTGAGAGTGGAGAAGGGTGGTCGTGTTATGATTAGAGGTGTCTTGGAGGTGGGAAACCTGTATAGATTGGTTGATTCTGTGGTCGCCTGTGGAAGGCGAGTGACGGTTGAAGAACCTAGTCCACAACAAGGTAGAGAGGTTAATATGGTCACTACTGATGTGTTAGACAGGGGTCTTCATGTTGATGATGCTCGAGGGATCCGCGGTGATCAAGGAAGAATCTCAGATCAAGTGGTAAATGGGTGTCGATGCAGAAAATCCACAAGGCGGAGATCCTTGTGGTATTACAAGCACTTTTAGACCGTTACTGTTGCATGGTGCATCTCGGGGGAAGATGCATCTTTGGCAGGTGGTGGGTTGTGTTTGTAATGGTTTAATCGAGAGTAGGTGTCGTTGAAAGATCTAGATGACTTGTATGTTGGGAGTTTGCTTGATGATGTGATTTCATATCAAGGTGAAGTGTTGTGATTTGTGCCATAAAATCACATATGTTGATAAAGACTAGGCGTGGATGTGCTTGGCGATAGTGGAGATGGTGCAGCAGCAGAAAGAAGGCAAGAAGGAGCAGTTTTGATTCGAGCTCCAGCTCAAACGTCTGAGCCATGCTTGTCATACATCTAAGTTGTCAAGGTTTGAAAGCCGAGAGTTTGGACAGATGTCAAACATATATTGGTCAGACGTCTAAGGGTGTATTCTACTGGATTTTGACATGGTTCTTCTGTGACTTATTCTGCAAGTAATGAAGGGGTAAATTGGGTATTTTCCTAGGACTTCTTTTCTCCTATAAAACAACATCTAGGGTTGAACGGAATTGAGACCGAGATAATTAATCCAAGGGCTAGTCGTCGTTCTTCATTGTCCTCCTTCTCCAACAAGTGTTGTAGTCATGTAGATATTCTATCACTTTCTCAATAAGGTTATTGATTCTTGTAATTTTGTTTATTGTTGGTTTTGATCCATTAAGTGTAAACAAAATTTGTTTTTGCTGAATCAATAAAGTGGGTGGTTGGATGGAATATCTTGTGTTTGCGCGTGTGATTTCATATCTGTGTTTGTTTCCATAGAAATCTCCTTTAAGTAATTGGGTGAAGAAGATCATGGTCGCTTCCGCAAAGGCATAGTTTTTATAACTGTCTTCGTGAGCTTTTTATATTCGCTTGTGATTCCACAGGAAGACTTGTCGTCTGTGCTGATCGCTACTGAGTTTAAGGATGTCTTTGAAGAAGTCAAAGGTTTGTCGTCACGTGAGATTGAGTTTAGAATCGATTTGTTCGAGGGTGCTAGACCTATCGTTATGCCTCTTAGGTGGATGGCGCCTAAGGAACAGCGAGAGTTAGAGGTGCAAATTCGTGACCTTTTGGGACAAGGATTCATTCGGAGAAGTGTACTCAAATGGGATGCACCAATTGTGTTTGCAACCAAGGCTGATGGATCTTTGAGATTGTGTGTGGATTATCGTGAGCTGAACAAGGTGACTAAGAAGAACAATTACTGTTTTCGAGGATAAATGACTTGTTCGATCAGCTTCGCGAAGCCAAAGTGTTTTCTCAGATGGATTTGGCAATGGGATTTCACAAGTTGAGAGCGGCGAAGGATATTGTGCCGAAGACTGGTTTTAGGACACCATCCGGTTTCTTCGAATGGTTGGTAATGCCATTTGGGTTGACTAACGCGCCAACGTATTTTGCGGATCTTATGAATGGAGTGTTCAGAGACCAGTTGAACAATTTTATGCTTGTGTTCGTGGATGATATTCTTGTCTAATCCCGGAATGAGGAAGAGCATAGGATGCATTTGCGGGTTGTTTTTGAAATCTTGCGAAAGCATCAGCTGAGTGCTATGTTTTTGAAGTGTCACTTCTGGAAGAGCGAAGTGAGGTTCTTAGGCCATGTTGTTTCTGGAAATGGGATAGCGATTGATCCCGCTAAAGTGAAAGCAATTCAGGACTGGGATAGACCTAAGAATGCGACGGACGTGAGAAGTTTCCTTGGATTGTCAGGCTATTTACAACGGTTTATCAAGGATTTCTCCCAGATAGATGCACCATTAACAGGATTGACGAAGAAGAATCAGGTGTTCACATGGGATGCAAAGTGTGAGTAAGCTTTCAAAATCATGAAAAAGAGACTGACGAGTGCTCTTGTTTTGGCAATTCCAAGTGGGAATGTAGAAATGGTGATATACACCGATGCATGCGGTACTGGACTTGGAAAAGTGCTGATGCAGAAGGATAAGGTTGTGGCCTACGCAAGTCTTCAGCTGAAGCCGCACGAAAGGAATTACCCAACTCATGATTTGGAGGTGGCAGCGATTGTGTTTGCTCTTAAGATGTAGAGAGATCACCTATTGGGAGTTTGATTCGAGTTGTTTACGGATAGGGGTGTAAACAGGTCGGACCGAACTGGACAGTGGTATGTCCAAACTATGTCCTGTAAGAGATTCAGACGGACACAGACCGTACAAGCATTAAGTTCGAACACCGTTCGTACGAGCCGGACAATGGACAGACAACGTTCGGACAATAGAAAAACTTCGAACATTTTGGATCGGACTCGATCCTGGTGTGTCCAAGGTCTGTCCTATAAGAGAATCGGACGGACACGGACCGGACACCTTATAGCTCCGGACCGAGCCAGACAACGAATTGTCAGTCCGATATACAGCCCTATTTACGGATCATAAGTCGTTAAAGTATTTTTTTTCCAAAAAGATATTAATCTTCGGTAGCAAAGGTGGTTAGAGTTTCTGATATCGTATGATTTTGGTATAGCCTGCACTCCTGGTAAAGGTAACGCAATTGCAAATGCATTGAGTCGAAGACATGCAGGATTGGAAGCGATGTTTTCAGAATGGAAAAGCCTCGAGTACTTGGCAGGATTTGATTTCAGATCGACCACGGTATGAGTTGGAATCTGAAATGTTGGCAAGCTTATCAATAAGGCCTACTCTCATCGAAAGGATTGTCGAGAGCCAAAAGCGAGATGCAAAGCTTGACGAGTTTATGAAGATGTTGACACGCTTTTTTATCGAAGCTGTCACACGTCAAGTATTTGGTGAGCGACGTGCTCAAGCGTCAAAAAACACAAAGCAGTAAGGTCGAAGTCGCATCGCAAACACAAGGAGACCCGAAACCTCTATCAGATGGTCTCTTACGTGCCCAATGAACTCTTAAGCAAACCGTCATCCGAGCTAAAGGCGAGCCGTTAAGCGGGTCCGGGCGCAGCGCCGGTGGGGGTCCGAGGCCCTACAGTCCCGGCGGCGATCGACCTAGCTGCTTTGTAGAATTCACCAAAGTATCATCACATTTTGGAAGTTCATAGATCCATTATAGAATTCCTCCATTCTTCAAAGTCTTTTCTTTCACTTTTTCTATTACTTCTTAGAGATTTAATTCTACAAAGAGAGAAATTGGAAAATGAATGTAATTGGAGTGATCATGCTTATTGTAATCATTATGAGAATAATGAGGTTAGATTCTAAAGTGGATGTAGATCAAGTTTGATCGAACCACTATAAAACCATGTGTTCCCTACTCGCTTTCTACTATTTTGTGGCTCCATCTTTTCTTATTTTTTAAGCATTTTGTGAAGTAATTAGTACCTTTGGTGTTGATTCCAAATTCAGGATTAACATTTGGCGCCCACTGTGGGGCCATATTCGATCTTCCATTCTTTCACACTCTCTCACAAGGTTCAAGGCCTTGCATTGAGAATCTAAGCCAATCTCACTACAATCTAATTCAGGCTCTTGACTGAAATCATGGGTAAACCAGGTAGACCATCGAAGAGGATCACTAGTGAAAATGTCGAGAATACCAATAATGCCGCTAACAACGAAACCACTCCTCCCACCAACCATTTTGTGGTTGGAGAAAACTCTATGGCCGGAGAAACTATAACGAGAAGGGAGTTGGATGAAGTTGTTGCGGGGCTGACAAGTCAAATGGACATCGCAAGTAATGCCATGTTAAAGAAACTTGAGTCCATGTTTGTTGTGCAACTCGCTACGGCTAAGATTGCCATGAATCACGCTTGTCACAAGTCTGTTCAAACAAATCATGAAGAAGATTCAGCCTCTTCTTCTTCAATCCCAATCCGAGCAAATTCTGTCCAGGAAATGGCAAATCCTAACGAGCCTCATCGTAAAGAAGTTGAGTCACCTACGCGCAATCATACCGATAAAGCAACCTCTCGACAAGCGCTTGGTACCACCAAAGGGGAACCTCCCCGTGCGGGAGGCCCAGGGCCCCAAAATCTGAACCATGACCGTTTGCTTAGGCAAACATCTGGCAAGGATGATGGCGTCCGCCCCGTGGACCGTCTCAATGAGGAGGAGCGCTTAACGGAAATGGTGCACAAAATCATGGATAAAAGCTCGAAGAACAAGATGATGAGAAGGCATGGGGGTTTGCGCCTACCAAAACTCTGCTCACAGAGAGAATCAAAATGGCTCCATATCCACATAAATTCAAACCTCCAGTATTACAAGCATATGATGGGACCAGTGATCCTAACGTATTCTTGTTTAAGTACGACCAACATATGGATGGAGCACGAGCCATGAACAAATTAAAATTCTTGTACTTTCCTACTTACCTTGAAGAGGTGGCCTTAATTTGGTTCACAAAGTTACCATCCATGTATGTGGATGACTTTGCTACCCTGGCCAAACTATTCAGAGAACAATTCAGACTCCAAGCAACAAAAGAACGGGATGTCATGGAATTGAACGAACTTGAACATAGACCGAGGGAACCCATCAGAGCTTTTCTCACCCGCTTCAATACTGCCGCATCAGAAGTTGGAAATTATGAGCCTCGTTTGGCTTAAATGGCTTTGAGTGGAGCCATAAACAAAAAGACCAAACTTGGACGGTGGATAAAGAAGAAGAAACCGAGTACTCTCGAGGAATTGTTTGACAAAGATGAGGAATATATGGGCGTAGACGAAGATCCAGCATATGCCCTTGATATTCCCGAAAGTAGCATCCAACCCGAGAAGAAAAATAAAAATGCTGAAACTATCCAGAAGAACACAGGTGGTCAAAAAAGGGGCAATGATGGAAAAGATGGTCGAGATAAGAAGAAATTCCGTTTCTTTAAAAATTCAGAATTGACTCCTCTAAATGACACCATAGAAAACATTTTCATGGAATCCAAAGATACCGAAGAGTATCCAACGCCAAAGCAAGTGAAATCCAGTGATGCTGCGATTAAGTCAGGGAGATTCTGTAGGTTTCATAACCAACCAAGCCATAACACGAATGAATGCAGGCATCTTAAAAATTTGATCGAAGAACTGATAAGAAAAAATAGACTCCAGCAATACACAAGGAACCCGCAGAACGCCCAATTCGCTCAAGGGCAGGGAACATCCATGGGGCAAGCTAGACAGAATGAGAACGCTCCAGTGGAGGTCGTTCTTAGACTCATCATCAATACTATTTTAGGTGGGCCACACCCAGCTGGAAGAAGCTCGGGAGACATTGTGAAATACACTAATAAAGTGAAGCACCTGCCGAAAGGAGAAGAGCTCATGATTAAAAATGAAGCCTTGTCAGCAAAGATGCCAAAAATTCCATGGGATGATATTGTGTTCAAGGATAAAGACTCATATGGTTTGATAACTCCAACGGTGGATCCAATGGTGATAACCATTGGCTTCGGTCCGGCCATTGGCAGAAGAGCCTTAGTTGATAGTGGGGCATCAATCAGTGTCCTTTTCGTCAATGCATTTCATAATATGAAACTCTCCATGGATGACGTGAGAGCTTGCCAAAATAGAATCCATGGATTCACGGGGCAAGCCGTTCAACCAATTGGCATCATCAGTTTGCTTGTCGAACTTGGGGAAGGGGAGCAGAAGGCTGTGCTGAAACAAGACTTTGTCGTAATTGATGAGTTGTCCGCTTACAACGCTTTTCTTAGAAGGCCAAACCTCGCAGCATTTAAAATAACCATGGCCTCGTGATGCCTAACGATGAAATTCCCTATGGAAAACGGATTGGGCATAGTCAAAGGTGACCAACAGGCAGCAAGGGAGTGCTATTTGATGGAGCTTGCTGAGGCAAAAAAGAAAGAAGTGAATAAGGATGTGGAGCCTCCACTCCACATTCATACTCCCCCTTATAGAAATTATGGTGGGGCCCTCATACTGGTGAGCATAGTGGAGCCTAGCAAGAGATTGATTCAAGAAAAGCCAGTATGGGGGAAAACAGAGTGGCACCGGCTGAGGACACCATCTCCATTCTAGTATACGATAAAGATCCAGACCGAGTCTTGAAGATAGGTTCCCAGCTGGGCCTCAAGCTGCAGAAGGATTTGATATTGTTTTTAAAAGCAAATTTAGATATTTTCGCATGGGCGCATTCTGACATGTGCGGAATATCACCTGATGTAATTGTTCATAAGTTGAATATTAATCCAAGTTTGACTCCTGTAAAACAAAGAAGATGTACTCAAGGACTTGAAAGATCTGTGGCGTTGAAAAGAAGTAAACCGGTTATTCAAAAATAACTTTATACGAGAATCTACATATCTTGATTGGGTTTCAAATCCAGTCCTTGTTAGAAAGTCCAACGACAAATGGAGAGTATGAATAGACTATTCAGATTTAAACAAGTCAAGTCCCAAAGATAGCTTTCCACTCCCTAGAATTGATCAACTTGTCGATGCAACTGCGGGGCACGAACTATTATCCTTTATGGGCGCATACTCTGGCTACAATCAAATCATGATGCATAAGCCAGATGAGGAAAACACTAGTTTCATTACCGATAGAGGTCTATATTGCAACAAAGTTATGCCGTTTGGACTAAAGAATGCAGGAGAAACCTACCAACGCCTTGTGAATTGCATGTTCAAATCCCAAATTGGGAACACTATGGAGGTTTATGTAGATGATATGCTGGTAAAGTCAAGGAAATCCGATGATCACCTGGAGAATCTAGCTAAAATGTTTCATATCCTCAGAAAATACGGCATGAAACTAAATCCCCTTTAGTGCTCATTTGGAGTTTCGTCAGGAAAATTTCTCGGGTTCATGGTCAACGCTAGGGGCATTAAAGCGAATCCTTCCCAAGTCACAGCCTTACGGGAAACGCGACCTCCAAGGACGAAGAAGGAGCTTCAAAGCTTAAATGGGAAAGTTGCTGCCCTTAACTGATTCATCTCTAAAGCAACTAATCGATGCATCCTGCTATTTGATGCTTTGAAGAAGGGAAAGAAAGAATTTCAATGGACTCCTGAGTGTCAAACTCCCTATGAAGATATGATTAAGCACATGGAGTCACCACCAATGCTTTCTAAACCTAGAGATGGAGAGGATCTGCTCCTGTATTTGGCAGTCTTGTCACACGCCCTAAGTGCTGTGCTTATCCGGGAAGATGCTAAGATCCAAAGGCCAATTTATTACATTAGCAAACGGCCCGCTGGGGCAGAGTTAAACTACCCAAAGTTGGAAGAACTTTCATAATGTCTGCTTATTGCCTCAAAGAAATTGAGACCATACTTCCAATCCCATCCTATAAAAGTTCTTACCGATCAGCCGCTAAGGCAGGTTCTTTTCAGTCTAGAAACTTCGGGAAGGTTATTGAAGTGGAATATTGAGCTAGGCCAGTATGACATCACTTATCACCCTTGAAGAGCTATTAATGGGCAAGCCTTAGTAGATTTCATCGCCGAATTCATGAATAGGGGAGTGGAAATTGAAGAGCCAACAGAAACAATACCTAGTTGGAAACTATGCTTTGATGGGTCTAGAAATGACTACTGCTCGAGGACCGGAGTTGTTCAGGAAACTCCAGAAAGCCATTCCTTATGCTACGCATTAAGGTTGGAATTTCCATGTACCAACAATGAGGCCGAATATGAAGCATTAATCACAGGTTTAAAATTGGCAAAGTTATTGAATCTAAAAACTTTGCAAATTTTCTGCGACTCTCAACTAGTGGTGTGTCAAGTTCTGAAAGAGTTCCAAACTAAACTTGGGAATCTTCCTTCCTATCTTATCAAAACCATGGAACTTCTCGATGACTTCGACCGCTACATTATATCTCACATTCCAAGGGAAGAAAATTCAAAGGCAGATTCTCTCGCCAAATATGCCAGTTCTTCAGATGCACAGCTGTTGGGCTTAATTCCCGTAGAAGTCCTTTCAACTCCTGCCATAGCATAGGCAGACGTTGACTGGATTATGGAAACATATGAAGAACCCGCATCCTGGATGACTCCCATTAGGGACTACATTCTCAACGGAACTCTCCCAGAAGAGCCGAAGAAACGAAGGAAGATATTGCATAAAGCTCCTCTTTACCTTATCAGGACGGAAGGTTATACAAACGAGGGTTTTCCATGTCCTTGCTACGATGTGTGACCAAGGAGGAATCAAAAGAGATTTTGGATGAATTATATGAGGGAGATTGCGGAGGTCACATTGGCGGGCAAACTTTAGCCAAGAAAATTCTGCGATATGGCTGCTTTTGGCCTGATTTAAACCTAGATGCGATGATCCATATTAAAAAGTCTGAAAGATGCAAAGATTCGCAAAAATTCCAAGAGCTCCTCCCACTGAATTAACTCAAATGGTTAGCCCCTGGCCATTTGCTGTCTGGGGCATAGACTTGATCTTAGCATTACCCACAACTAAATCAAGTATGAAGTATGCGATAGTGGCGGTCGACTATTTCACTAAATGGGCTAAAGCTGAACCACTAGCTACTATTACTTCGAAGAAGGTGATCAAATTTGTCTTGAAGAACATAATATGAAGGTTTGGCATACCACAAAAAATAATCACCGATAACGGAATGCAATTTGAGAGCATTGAATTCTTAAACTTCTGCACCAAGTACAAGATTAAGAAAAGTTTTTCAGCCGTTGCTCATCTGCAGGCCAACGGGCAAGTAGAAGCAACCAACAAAATTCTGAAATCAACCATCAAGAAGCGTCTTGAAAAAGCCAAAGGTGCTTGGGATGACGAACTTTCGCGTGCACTATGGGCCTATCGTACAACACACAAAACTGCGACAGGGCACACTCCATTCTCACTTGCATTCAGATCTGAAGCTATAATCCCATTAGAACTGGAGGTTCCAACTCATAGAAGAATCCACTTTAACCAAGAAGAGAATGAGAGGCTGTAGCTCGAAGCACTCGATTTGCTTGAAGAAAATAGAAAAGAAGAAAAACTCAAAGTCGTAGCACATCAGAGGAGAATAGCTCGTCATTTCAATGCTAAAGTAAAACATAGAACTTTCCAAGTTGGGGATCTTGTTCTTAAAAGAATCATGACATGAACTGGGGTACTAGGACCCAACTGGGAGGGACCGTACATGATTAGCCAAAAATGATCAGATGGTACATTTGAGCTGAAAACGATGGATGGAATTTAGCTTCCGAGAGCATGGAATGCTATACACCTCCATCACTATTTCACTTAATGTTTCTTCACATGTTCTAAAAAAGTTGTAAATATCATGCATTGTAAATACCATGCAACACTATTACAAGCTTTGTACATATTAATGAATGGAATTGCTTCACTTGCCCAGATCGAACAATTTGAAAACTGGTTGCTAAGATTCGATTTTGATTGCAGGTCCCCTAAAAGAACGCTGACGCATCTATGACCCCATATAACCTGGTGACCGTTACAGTATATCCCGATTGGGGTGGCTCAAATATCCGTTCCTTGACGCTTAAAACATCATTCGCAACAAACACGAAAGGTGTGAAGCACAACATCGTACAGAAAGGATACCAGGAATTAAGCAGTCAAATGAAATAGCGTTTGAGCTACAAATGAAGCGTTACTTTCACCAAAGTGGCACCTTCCTAACTGCAAGGTCTGTGGCCCTAGTTCTAATAAACCAGGATGAAACCCGATGAACGAACTAGCGTCCGCCTCGTGAGAAAATGCGAATCTAAACCAAAGACCTCCCAGAGGGGCACCTGCTCGATCGTCAGCACCATTAATACATGGTCCTAATGCGACGAAAACTAGGTTCTATAAAACCAAAGACCTCCGAAAGGGGCACCCGGTTAATCGTCGAAGCCATTAATACATGGCCGGATTGCGATACAAACACTGGGATATAAAACAAAATACATCCCCGAGGGGCACCAGGTTGATCGTCAGTGCCATTTGTATATGGCCCGATTACGACAAACCCCGGGATCTAAAAGACCCCTTAGGGGTATCCGACCATATGCCGAATTTGCCAAGATTTGACAAATGACGGACCCAAAGACCTTTTCGGAGGCGCCCTAAAAATTCTACAGGTGATTAAACCATTCTACCACAACGAATAACGGGTTTACAAGGCACCTCTTCAGGAATATGGAAAACAAGACCTCTCAGGGGGCATATATTCAAATCTAACCTCCGAAAGGCCTGGATTACCAAGCCAATAGGGAATATGATTGAATATACATATATATATATATATATGTATATGTATATGTATATGACCCCTCGATCAGGGGCACAAAAACAAAAGTTCATCTCCACAAAAAGGGTATGAGTACAATCGACTAAACTGGAACTTTTGATCATGATCGTTTTAAGAAATCTGCCAATAACAAAAGCACATGGTCAAAAGATTCCATATAAAGTCAGACGCATAATGTTACATCTAACCTTTAGAGTTTACGACAAGTTTGGGCATGGGGGCATTACCACCACATTAAAGAGACTCAACAATGCTCACTTCCTAAGACATACCACAAACTCATCACAACTTTAATATTAAAAATTTAGCATCTGCAAGGACTAATTTGACCAGAGAAGCGAACCTTTGAAACGACAAAAGCGAAATCGATAACCCTGATACTGCAATAAGTATAAATGAGGTTATTCATAAATCTCAAAAATCGCCTTAGTCAAGGTCAAAGAGATCTCACATAATTGGTCAAATTTGGTCCAACCGACAATGATTTGTGGCTATAATTGAAAAACCAACTTATCACAAGTACCATGAAATCATTTATACCATTTTGATACCAAATATTACGATAACAAATGACTTGCAGTGTAAAAAGTTCTGTGTTGTAAGTATGAAAAGAAAACAAGTGCAAAACACAAAGTGGTAAGATGTGACAAGTCTTTAATACAACAAGCAGAACACACTTTCATTTCAGCAACACAGAATCAAGCCATAAAGTCGCAAATCTAGCACAAAAGTATCAGATACAAAGAAACATAAAGTGATAAGCGGGGACCGGCACCCGCATATACAACCGGTCTAAATGCAGTACATAAAAGATGGATAACAAGAAAATAAAGAAGAGCTTTCCATAAATGCTACTTCTTGGCTCCATTCCTTGGATTGCTGGATCTTGAAGATTTGTCCACTTTTGAGAGAGGAGATGAATCGGCTAACTGCTTTCCATCTTTGGTTGTCACACCACTGGGACTCTCCTGGGAAGACACAGTAATGATCTTCTTCTTATTCCTGGTGGTAATCGCTTTCTTCCCTTTGCGATTCAATGATGCGGATCTAGTCTTCCGTTCGTCTTGAACATCGGCGTCCCGTATCGGGGATTCATCGGTGTAATCATAATCTTCATTAGTTGGAATATAATCCGCATCGTCATCCAGCTTGGCAAGTGCACCGATTTTAGTGTACTGAGATCCGGGAGTTCTAGTATTAGCTAGTGCTGGGTCGCCTGGAAGGAGTGTAATAACCGGGGAAGGAGGAGTTGAGAGAAACTCTGAAACGGTGGTCATGGCTTCGGTCATCAAAGCGGTAAATCCACCAGAAGGTAGATTTGGTGAAATTAGACCTAAGACAGATGAACAATGAGTATGGTATGCAGTTGTACAGGAGAAGGGCACAAACAATTTAAGTTGGTTGTAATTCGGATAACTTCAGTTTTACCTACAGTCGTAAGACTCGCCTCAATATTCTTATGCTCTTCGACCTCGAATCTGTCTGCTTCAGAGGCATCGTCATCATCATCATCTTCGTCCTTGTCTTTTAGAGGAGTACGAGGATCAACTAGAGTTTGTGAACCATAGGCCTCAACATCAACGGTAGTGGCATGAGTTTCAACATTTACATTTTGAGCTGGTTCTCCCGAGGATCCGGCCTTATTATTAAGAAATCCCCTTGCTTTTGCTAGCTTGGCTTTCCCCATAATTAGAGCATCGCGAGATTCTAGTCTAGGAGGTCCTCAATGAGATCATCTTCACTACACTCGTTTTCATTAATCTCTAGAATTCGCTCCCAGACAAGAGCCAGAGTGATCTCAAACTTGTCCTCTAAGAAGCATAAACTTCCTTTGTTCATAACACTATAGACATAAAAGTTGAAAAAGGAAGCCTCAACTTCTAAGCGGGCCTTTTCAAGATCATCGATGGCTTTAAGTTTCTCTTCCTCGAGGGCTTGTTGCGTGGTGGAAAGACTCGTTCTCAGGGAGGAATCCCTCTCGCGATGGATAATGTTTTCCTATTGACGGGTGGCAGAATTGTTCTTTTCAAATGCCAGTTGGGATTCGGTGAGTTCTCGAGCAGTCTGGGCTTCTTAGAGTTGTGTTGTTATTGAAGTTTCATTCTGCTTTGCAGCAGCAAGATCCTCCTTGAGTTTTTTGTTTTCTGCCTCTAAGCTCGATAACTCGGCATCCTTTTGGGTATGAGAGGCAATGGTTCTCTCCTGTGACTTTATGACCTTGATTAGCTCAGTCTTATCGCTCTCTAAAGTAACAATTCGATCGAGAGTGACCCCATTAACCCTTGAAAGTTCGTGAGCAGAACTCCACCACTCACCCAATTGCTTCTCAGCTTGGCATTTGATCTTACCTAGCTTCACACCAAACTGGCTCCTTGCCACTACCAACTGATTCTAGCTACGTCAAATTGTGTGGACATGCTACCCTTCATGTCGTCAAATTTTTCGAGAATGTCTCGCTTGTCATGGGGGTAAATATCCAAGTTAAGACATGTCCCTTTCAGATTCCAGCCCGGGAATCCGTCGGCAAGGCCAAAGTTGGCTAGACCAGGGATGTAACTAGGCCTATTCATGATTGTCTCAAGGTCGGCGGGAGTGACCGATGGAGAAGCTAAAGACACTCTTTCAAGAGTAGCGGGAGTATCTAATATTGACATGTCGTCTGACTTGTGACGCTTTTGAGTGTCATCCTTTCCCCGATCATTTGTATCCTTCTTCCTCTTAGCTTTATTTTTCCTTTTCTCTATCTCCTTCCTTTTATGTTCCACCAGTAAGGCTTCATGATCCTCCCTCCATCGCCTTTGATCATCAATCTCGGGAAGTTCTGAGATTGGTCTGAATTGATGAGGGGGCTGAGAGTGTTGAAGGGGATCAGGCCTGTGGGAATATCGCGAAGGACGAGCTTTGCTTAGAAAACACTTTGGGTTCTACTGGCTCATCTTTTCATTGAAATCCCTCATGAATGAAGATTTCAGCATTGCATGTGCACCTGAGAAGAGAGATGTGACTAGAATTTAGTTTTCATAACAATGAAGGTTCAAGCAAGTCTAAAAAGTAGATACAAAGAACTATAAGTAATAATAAAGGTAAGAGATTGACAGTATGTCTCCAATGACGAACCGACTTTCACAATTTGACCTAGGGTCGGTAAAAGGATAAGGGGCCTGATTATATTTGCTGTTATCATAGTTTGAGGCTTAGAAGACTGAGAAACAACTTCACCCTGAATAATGTCTCTGGCAGAACTAAGGTCACTCAAGTTCCTAAAAGTACCTGTAGAACCCTCACCTTGAGTAACTTGAACAGTGGGGCCCTCGTCAGTATTATTTGCAGCATTTTTAGAAAGAGATTCTATGTCTTTGGCATGTTTGGCTACCTGATCAGAAGGAGTTTCTAACAAAGTTGTATCCTTTTCAACTCACTCTATACCCTTCTCAATTTTCTTACTTTTGGCCTCATGCTCATGAGATCCCTCTTCGTCAATAGAAATTAATTTGGGTTTAGGAGATGTTTTGCTACTGCCCGAAGTGTCAGAACATTTCTGTAAAGGGGATTTTTTAGCAGGAGACTTGCTGGCAGTCTTTTCCTTAGAAAACAAAGCCAATTTAAGCATGCGAGAAGGGTCAAGCAATTGGTACTGATGAAGAAATTTTTCCGTGATTAAATATCTCCTACTTCTATGTTCCTCCTTGACAGTTTGTAAAGCATTATACAACTCTTGGCATGTAGCATCATTGGAATCAGAAGAAGGAAGTAACAATGGAATGATTTAATATTTGGAAGTTAATTGTAGGGACAAATAAAGAATATGAAAGTATATTCTTACCCCCTTCCATCCACCTCCCGTAGAAAGTGTCAGGGAAAAGCACGTAACAATAATTTTCTAGGTATCCCTTGGCACTCTCCAGTAGGTCAATTATAATCTTGGGGAACCTCCCTTCTAAACTGATAATCGATGGTGTCCCTTTCCTATTCTTGAAAGTATACAATGAACAAACCTCTTCAAAAGTAGGGGCACGCTCCTTGATTCTCATGAAGAGAATGTAAAGACAGGTTAAGATTGCATAGCCGTTAGGATGCAATTGCATAGGGGCAATGGCCAAGCGCTTCAGAAACATCTCTAAGAAGCGATTAAATGGAGGAACGCCACCCATCATCAACATATGTCGGTTAACAGTAACATATCCAGGGGGAGGGTTGTCAGCAAACTCGTACGATTTTGGAAATTTGGCTTCAGTTTCTAATATGCTAAATTGAGCACATAAGCTTTTGTACCCACGATATCCTAGTTTGTTTGGTTCCCTGTCACTAGGTTTTCCAGTAAGAGGCTTGGGTACAAGAAATTCTGGATTGGTTCCAGATCCGGAGGTGTTAGCCCCATCCGTAACCTAGGCAGAGGTGTCAACTTGTGCAGACTATGACGCTGCCTTAAGCTATTGATGCGATTTTTGTCTAGTATCCATCTATACACAAATAACTATATTTGACAAAAATACTATAGGTATACGTTTCCCAAAACGGGAAATACTGTGTGCAACTATATTAAAGTAAAATTCGATATTTACAGATCATCATAGAATGGTCGGTCAGTTTCAAGTTTTACTGTGAACTCATATTTAAATGCTCAAGTATGATGGCCAATAGAGCCTTCCAACACAAACAAGCATTTTTATGTGAATCGTAAGAAGTTGCATACACGTTTCCTAAACTATTGCCTAACTTATTATCGGTATGAGTCATCAATAATAGAGTATATCAACCCAAAAACATATGTTTGAATTGAAGGGAAGAGACTGATATGGAGAGATATTTACAAAATTCCAGACATGGAAACACAGTTCTGAACCAGAGAAGATCAGTCATAATTGACCCAAAACTGGGTTGGCCATAGCTAATCCAGAATTGGGTCGGTCACGACTGATCCATAACTGGGTCAGCCATAACCGACACAAGACTGGATCGGCCATAGCTGATCCAGAATTGGATCGGCCATGACCGATCCATAACTGGGTCAGTCATAACCGACCCTAATCTAGGTCGGCCATAACTGATCCAGAATTGGATCAGTCATGACTAATCCATAACTGGGTCGGTCATAACCGACCCAAATCTGGGTTGGCCATAACTAATCCAGAGTTGGATCGGTCATGACTGACCCACAACTGGGTCGGCCATAACCGACCCAAATCTGGGTCGGCCATAGTCGATCCAGAATTGGATCGGCCATGACCGACCCAGAACTGGATCAGCCTTGACCACCCGGAGTAGGTTAGTTAAGACCAACCATGACTGGTTTGATAGCAGCTTAACTCCATGTTTTGGGAAGTAAATGTGATCAACATAGAAAATGAAAGACGTGCTACCTACAAAGGTTCTCATCTCAGTCATTTCAACAAACACATGACGGGTGTTAATTAAAGTCGGGTTCAAAAAGGGGTTGATATACTTCATGCCCATCGTATGCAACTACAGACTTGTTTCAACTCATTTCTACACAAAAACATACAACCCAAAATACCATACATGTGAATATGCGTCTCAACCCCTAAAACTAATCCGATCCAAAACCCAATAACCAAAAACAAACTCAAATTGTCAAATCATTGATTCCTGTACATTCGAATCGCTCCAGCCCGAATTCTAAATCAAAAATTGTCCAAAAGGATGCGAGAGTACCTATAGTTCGATGAGGTTGGAGAGGTGGTTTGAGTCCAGGAAGCATGGGTTTGAGGAGTTGTATCGGAGGCTCGAGTTAATCAAGAATGGGGAGAAGGTTGAGTACGGATTGAAGTGGCGAATTCAATTCAAGAGGGGTGCCACCGCCATTAAAGATGTTCGGATTAGGGTTGTAGAAGATGAGAAAGTGTAATGGGCTAGAAGGAGAATATATAGAAATCGCCTATATTGGGTCGATTCAATTCATTGCAAATGGGTCGACCGAGTTGAAAAAGAAAAGCGCCCGACCCATTTTAGACATGACCGACCACATTAAAATTCCATCTAAATATATCAGGTTTAAATTATTTATTTCGGAGTTTGTAATTCGTTGAAAAAACAAAAATTATAAACTCCGAGGGGCAAAATGTTATCCCTTAAAAACATTTTATACATAGATGGATCACATAAACAGAAATGGGTCGGCCATGTTCATGACAAATGGATCGACCTAGTTCATGAGACATTGGGTCGGCCAGATCATAAAGAAGCGGGTTGGCCATAATTCAGATCGGACAGGTCTTCGAAGAAGTGGATCGACTATGTTTGCTGAGTACTGGATCGGTCATGTCCGGATCAGTATTGGATCGGTCAGATCTTCAGAGAAACAGATCGGCCAGGTAACTGGATCGGCCTGAGTTTTGGAACAGTGGGTCAGCTAGGTCTTCAAAGGCGCAGATCGGTCTATTCAACTACAAAGTGGGTCGGTCGGTTCAGCCTGGGTCGGCCAGGGCAAATTGGGTCGGTCACATGAAAAAAAGAAGTGTCCCGCTTCAGCCGGGTCGGTCAAATGGCATTTGGATCGGACGGGGGCAAGCTGGGTCAGTCAGAAGCACTCTGGATCGGTCTGATGCAGAAAAAATGGCAGTTAGCTGGCGACAACTGGTAGTGGCATTTTCGCAAATACTCAATAGGCCGACCCAAAACCTGAAGGCTATATTTCCACCGTTCCTCACTCCTATAAATAGGGGCTCAACTCCACTTTAATGGGGGAGGTTTTTCGTGATCCCGAAGGGCTGCCCAACTCAATTTCCAACCTTTTCTAAGTGATTTAATCATCTCTAATCACCACTAATTGAAGATCTAGTTCCAAATCCGTCTTGAAGTCATGGAAATTCACCAAAGTATCATCACATTTTGGAAGTTCATACATCCATTATAGAATTTCTCCATTCTTCAAAGTCTTTTCTTCCACCTTTTCTATTACTTCTTAGAGATTTAATTCTACAAGGGGAGAAAATGGAAAATGAATGTAATTGGAGTGATCATGCTTATTGTAATCATTATGAGAGTAATGAGGATTGGTTCTAAAGTGGATGTAGATCAAGTTTGATCGAACCACTGTAAAACCTTGTTTTCTCTCCTCGCTTTATACTATTTTTTGGCTCCATCTTTTCTTATTTTTTAAGCATTTTGTGAAGTGCTCAGCACCTTTGGTGTTGATTCCAAATTCGGGATTAACAAGTGGTATCCCTTGTAGCCATTAAATCAAGGAGGATAGAATCGGTGGTATCCCTTATAGCCGTTAACTCAAGAAGGTTGGAATCAGTGGTATCCCTTGTAGTTGTGAAATCAAGGAGGTTGTAATTGAATTTGAATGTAGTAATAAAACTCTGCGCAATCCAGCATTGCATGGGAATGGACGTAGTAGAAATCCGAACTAGTATAAAATCCGGTGTGTTCTTTCCTTCTCTGCATTTTTATTTCTGATTATTTTGTATTTATGTTTGAATCTGTGTCTGTGATTGTGTTTGTGGTGATTGATTCATCCCGTAGTTCACATAAGTTTTAGATTTTGTTTAAATTCTCACAAATACTATTCACCCCCCTCCAGTGTTTGTTTTCCCTCAACGATCCATTCCATATTCCCTAATAATTTTATCGATGGACTGCCTAGAACCAGGGCAGGAAACAAAGGAATTTGGGTCATCGTGGATCGCTTGACCAAAAGTGCAAGGTTTATTCCCGTCAAATCAACTGGGACATCATCGAAGTTGGTTGAGCTTTATATAAAATGGATAGTTCGATTTCATTGTATCCCGAAGAGCATAGTAATCGGTCGAGATCAATTGTTCACGAGTGGGTTTTGGAAGAGTTTGCAAGAGACTTTGGGAACTGAGTTGTGTTTGAGTACGGCTTATCATCCCCAAACTGATGGTAAAACCGAGAGGGTTAACCGAGTTTTGGAAGATCTCCTAAGAGCTTGTGTATTAGACTTCGGTGGATCATGGGAGGACCATCTACATCTAGTTGAGTTCACATATAATAATAGCTACCAGTCGAGCATTGGATGGCACCATACAAGGCGTTGTATAGTTTACCGTGTAATTCTAAGGCATGTTAGTTAGTGACTGGAGATAAGTTGACATTTGGGCTTGAGATGATAAGAGAAACCTCATATTGTATCGAGATCGTTCAGCAATGAATGAAGGCAACCCAAGATCGTCAGAAGAGTTATGATGATAAGCGTCATAATGATATGGAATTCGACGTTGGCGATATGGTTTTTGTGAAGATTTCGCCGTTGAAGCATGTTGTTCAGTTCGGAAGCAAAGGAAAGTTACTTCCTAGGTTTGTTGGACAGTTTTTGATAGCCGAGCGGATAGGAAACCTCGCGTATAGATTGGAGTTACCCGAGAAGATGTCGACTGTGCATAATGTTTTCCGTGTGTCGTTTCTACGGAAATGTGTGCACGATTCAAATGTGGTGATATCTTCGGAGCAGTACAAAGACCTAGAAGTTGAGATCGTAGCTAAGAGACCTCGTAAGTTGCTTCAAGTTGTGGGGAATGGCACGAAACGGCTTAGGAGGAAGATAGTTATGCTAGTCAAGGTACAATTGAGTTAGGATGATGATGATTGTGTAACACCCCGTATTTTAAACAACATTAAAAGAGGATAAATTAATTAATAATTAATTTATTATTCGGAATTAATGAAAATGGATTGTGCCATTGCGTCCCTCTCAAAATTCTGGTCAAGATAGACATTTGGTTTGCGTAAAACGGACACCGTATGAAGAAGTTATGAGGGTTTTAAGTTTGTGTACGCGCAAAAACATTATATATACACATATAAGTCATATACGAGTCAGATATGAGTCAGCACTTATCCAGAAGCACCCAAAAATTAGAAATTCCGTGTGGTGGCAGATTTCCCGCTCTATGGGGTCGACCCCCCTAGAGGGGTGTCGACACCGGGGTCGGCCTGACGTGGCATAGTCGGTTTGGAGGCTGGCAGCTATAAATAAAGGTCCATTTTCACTTGTTTTCTATCCTAAAATGCAATGGAGGCCAGATGCGGTCAGTAGACGGACTAAACCTAATTCTATTCATCTTCTGCAAATCAAATTCTGAGATTCAAGCATAGATTCAACACCAACGACTTCTTTTCTACCTTCTTAACAATCCAAACACTGTGAGTTGGTTACTTTTAGGTTTAAATGAATAAAAGTAAATTATGAAAGACTGTGATTTGGATATGTTGTAAATTATGAACCTACGCTATTGTTGAATCTTATACTATGTCATGATAGATCTACTTTTCTAGATCTAATTAAATTGTGGTTAATCTATAATGTCACCTTTGTGGATCTTGGTTTGTAAACGTATTATGGTTAATGTAAATCTGTTATTTTGGACAGTTACAACATTGTTTAGATCTAATTCTTTATGTAAATCACCTTTCACACGTCATATTGTGGTCAATTTAGATATGTTATAAATTGGACATGTGAATCCATATTTAGATCTAAACATGCTACTATGTCATCCTAATCATGCTAGATCTAGTTTTATAATTACCTGTTCACTAGATCTGTTTTTATGTCCACATTATAATATGTTAGATCTAGTTTTATCATGAGATCTATTTTTTATATCCACCTTATTATTATGCCAAACATGCCTATGCAAGTACATATGTTTATGCCACGTTTGTTAAGAGTATCAGTATGGACATTGTTCCCATCATTTTTTCCTTTTACTGTTTATGACTAGGCTATTATTTTTTACTGTTTATGACTAGGCTATTATTTAGCCTAGATATGCCGCGAGTTATATGCGAATGCGCTAGTTAGGGAACAGGGAAAAAAGATTAGTATTGGCATAATGCTTATAAACATGAATTGGACATATATTTTAAATGAGTTAATGGTTATGAAACACCTATAAAGGCATAGGATTAATTAATTGATTAATTAATAAAGAAATGCCTAGGTTTACAATTAGTAATTGTAATTACACTTATGACACGAGGTTAGGTTGCATTAGCGGTGGAACCCTGCCCGGACCCAACCGGCATATCCAGCGGCCACTAATGTTGAACCAAATGTGGGGGATCTAAGTGTACAAATACGACTCGGGCTAAGATACGAGGTTAGGCACAACTTGTGGAATAAGTCTGCCCGGACGCGACAGGCACATCCAACATCCACAAGTTGTAGGCCTAATGTGGGAGGTCTTGTAACACCCCACATCCGTTAAGGTCACTCACAAAGGGAATGCCTTAACTTCAATGGAGCATTATAGGTACTGGAACAGAAATATTACAAGACAGACATATATAAAACAATGGAAAGTAAAGTAGGAGTACTTCAAATCATTTATTAAATAGAATTGTTTACAATAAAAGCCCTTCAACTTCCAATACCCAAATACATAGCTAAAATATCCGTCTTGCTCAAAAACAAAGAAGAATAAAAATAAATTATAGTATTCCCCAATAAAGCAAAGCAAGCCATAGCCAAGAGAAATCCAAGCCTTGCATGAAAGGGCCTTGGAGCTTGGTATGATCCAAACTAAGCTGTATTCCCACCCTACGAACCTGGGGGGGGGGACGGAAGAAAAAGAGGCGAAACAAAACGGGTCAGTCATAAAGACTGAGTAAGTCCTAGTGACTTTCAGCATAAAAACAGGTAAAGATAACATGGCTTGAATAAACTGAAAGTAAACATAAGCATGATGACAAGATAAACTACAGGCACGATAACTAAGAATAACATAATATGATTTTTGACAAGTATAACATCGCAAGGTTCCTATTCAAGGTAAACTAAGTATAACATTGCAAGGTTCCTATTCAAGATGAACTAAGTATAACATTTCGTAAGATTTCTATCGAGCATCGCAAGATTTCTCTGCTTCATCATTTAAAATGTTATCTATTTGCTCTGCACCACCTAACTAGCATCCTTACAAGTGTCTTTCATGGAATGTTTCGTATTCCTAATAGTGTTCTAACTAGTGTCCTGTGTAACAAGGATCCTATCCCCCTACTAGTGTCCCAACTAGTAGCCCGTGTTATATAATAAGGTGATCCAACCCCGTAGTTGTGGTAGCCTCCAGGACTACATCTAATATGAGGATCTTGCCTCAACTCACCCAATGGCCATGGAAGTGTTAGATGTATCCTTCTACCTAAATCGATCGGCTCCTACTCGACCTAGTTCTCGTTTGTGTCACACAGCCCCCTACTTGTAGATACCTGTGCTGGTCCCACAATGGGGTGTATCAAGTCACATGGTGGCATCCCTGACACAATCAAGATGCACAGCTTTATACCTATTGATGCCCAGTGGCTAAATTTTCTGCGCCGAAGTGTGTGCACGCCCGCACTCCGTTAGAACCTGCACTGCTGCACCAACCGCCGCTAATTTGACCTCTTATAATCTGCCTAGTAATCGTGCCCCACCCTGCCTAGCTCAGGGTTCCGTTGATACCTAATGTGGGTTACTGCTGAAATGGGTCCCCGTTACTAGGGTTTTCTAATGGTTAAGTCTGTGGGCCTATATTTTCTGATATTACCCACTAACCCTGATGTGTACTTAACCCCGCTACTGATTCAAGCATGTGTATTTAATGGTTAAGTGTGTGTATGGGCCTATATTTACTAATATTACCCACCAACCCGATATGTACTTAACCTTCCCACGGATTCACACATATGTATTAATGGTTAAGTGTTTACCATAGCTAACTTAATCTTTCTCACTTATCATGTTGGATTGGTTAAGTGTGGTTTATTAACTTAACCCTGTTCATTTATCTGGTTACATTGGTTAAGAATTTCTTGTTAACTTAACCCCATGTGTTACTTAACCCTACCGCATGTCATGTCATATTGGTTAAGTGTACGTTGACTTAAGCCCACCTACTTATCATGTTGTGACGGTCAAGTGTTACCCTCTGTTGTTACTTAACCTTACCATGCATCACATTAGATTAGTTAAGTGCATGTTAACTTAACTCCATCCACTAGTCATATTATAATGGTTAAGTGTTTTTACTTAACCGCAACCACTTGTCTAATTAACGCGTTGTATTAGTTAAGTGTTCTCACTTTACTTAACCCAATCCTCTTATCTAATTAACGTGTTATATTGGTTAAGTGTTCTCTATTTACCTAACCCCATCAACTTGTCTGATCAACACGTTATCTTGGTTCAACGTTCTTACTTTACTTAACCCTACCCACTAGTCTAATTACCATGTTATGTTGGTTAAGTATTGTCTTTCATGTTCATGACTTAACCCTATTATGTGGCATTAGTTCATTAATGCACCCCAACCTCTCACATTAGACTTGTGGTTGTGGTCACTGGATTCGCCGGGCGGTTCCGGGCAGATTTACACCACAACCTAGTCTAACCTCGGGTTTTAAGCGCGATATGACCAACTACTCACATTGGATCCTATTGTTTGCAGTCACTGGATTCGTCGGGCGGTTCCGGGCAGATTTACACTGCAAACTCAACCCAACCTCGAGTTGGCCATTTTTAAGTTCATTCTAGTGTCATGTCCTTGTTCAAATTTCAAGTTACAACAATGTTCATGTTTCACTTTATGCCTATTATCAAGTTCATGATTCATGTTCATAACCAATTCATTGTTTTTCCTAATCTACCCAAATTGTATTCCCATCGTATGTAAACGTGAATCGATCTATATTACAAGTAAATCTAAATCTAGAAATAAAGGGAATAACATCAAAACTATGATAGGCAAAAAGGACGAGCATAAAGTGATAAAGGGATTACAAGACTAACATGATATAACTTGAGACAATTGGTTACAACATCACTGGCAAATAGAAAATAATAGGCTTTCAAATCTAGCATAATAAGGTGATAGTCATGTCATAAGGTGATAGTCCTAAACATCCTAATCTTAGCATAATAAGCACGAATGATAATTTAGACTTGATTATCAATTTAAATGTCAACATAGATTGGATCTATAATAGATCTACCCAAATTTGCATCATAACATGTCATAGCCTAAACAAAGATTCATAATCGCGATGTCATAGTGAGCATACTAAGATCTAAATTAATAATTTAGATTTAGTTTTAACACGATAAACACAAGATGATTCACTAATTCACATAAATTAGATCTAACACCATTAAGATGACATAATAGCATGTTTGGATCTAATCATAGGTTCAAACGACAAATTTTTACAATAGAATTGCATTAACCACAATATTGTTAATGGCCAAAATCCACAATTATCCTTGTCATAGTTATAGGCATAGGCATAGTCTGATGTTCATAACCATAGGCAATAATTCATAGTCATGAGTCATAGGTGATTAGTCAGCATTGTCCTTGTCATAGTCATAGGCATAGGCATAGTCTCATGTTCACAGTCATAGTCCTTGGCCATTAACAATAGTTTCAACGTCATAGGCATGATAACGTTATGCAAGAGTTTTATTTACAACATTAGGCCCAATCTGATCTCAAAGCAATATTCCAAAAAATTCAAGATCCAAGATGAACAAGAATAGATATGAATCAATTATCATACATAGATCCAATTCCAATTTACAACATGTCCTTATTAAGTTTATAGTTTTTATCTAAAAGTTACTTGAACTTACAACGCGTGGATCGAGAATTAAGAATAGAAATTGTCGTAGAATCGTTGTAGTGACATTGATCTATTCTCTTGAATTGTTGTAGAAACGTTGATCTTTGATTTGAATCTAGTTTGAGTGCTTAAGCTTTAATTTGGAGGCGGCGGCCATGGTTCAAGAGGAGACTCAACGGCATAACGGTGTTAGAATGATTTGTGATGAACTAGGTTAGGTCTTAGGGTGTTTATATAGAAGTAGGAACTAGTTTAGGCCTTAGGATTAACCCTAGAACTAATCTCAACCATCCAAATTCGTCACAGGCCCGAAAATCGCACCAGGAACTAGCCCAGGCCGAACCAGCTCGACCTGGACCAAATCTGGAAAAACAGGGGGGAGGTCGACACTATGGTCGACCCCCTGGGGGCAGGTCGACACTAGGGTCGACCTGTTCTGGGGAGGTCGACACTATAGTCGACCCCCCAGTCGACCTGGTCTGGGCTGTTTAAATTTTTCCTAGAACTTCCGCAGGCCATAACTCCTTCATCCGAACTCCGATTTTCGAAAACTCGGACTCTATTTCATGTAAAATTCCGAGACGAACGCAACGGCGCAACCCATTTCCCATGATTCTCATTTTAAAAATTAATTATACCTTGATTTCTGATTTTAATATGTTATTAAAATTCGGGTTGTTACATTCTCCCCTCCTTAAAGGATTTCGTCCCCGAAATCTTCGAGTTAAGAAGAATGTATCCTACCATCCATCATCCATCTACTCAAAACATCATCCACAAGCAATCATCGTCCTTAAAAGATTTCTAATGCTATATGAACATATGCAGGAGGTGTGTGTATATGTTCTTTATCTAATGCAAATGATCAGGCCTGATTGATCTTCTAATGCAAAATATGTTTAGTGCCATGAGTCCAACATGTATGCAAATAGTCCTAGTCACACAAACACTATATGTGTGCACAAACATCCATCCATATGCAACATTCACATGATAACACATTCAATTTCATCCACAAACAAGTATAAACACTCATGCATATGCAATATGATAGGTGACGGAGTCGATCTAGTGCCTAATGTGTGTAAATGCATCCACGAGCAACCACTAGAAACCACTTGCAACCATTTGCAACCATCAATCATAACATGTCTCAAACACATGTTTACACCCAATTGTTCCTATCTAAAGATATAGTCTAATGATAGAAGCAAGTAAAAACTTTGTGCCCATTAGGGAATGTCAAAACTGGAAATCTACGCCACATATATCCTGATTAAGAGAAGTACTCCCTAAGCATCAGCCCCGAAGACCGAAATCAACATCAGACTGACACCCAAAGAATTACTCAATCCCAACCAATATATATGATTCTAGGAAACTAAGCATGATGGACTCCTTTTAGGTCACAAGGAAATCCCTTCCTAAAACCAACCCGTATCCTATAAAACCCAAAAAGTTTAGTTAACCCAACGGACACCCTCAATCCCCAACATGTATTACTAAAAGATGAGTCATACTCCCTATGGGGGTTTGCAACAGAAATAGGATTGAGAATAGGACCGAGAGGATATACACAAAAGATAGCATGCAAGTAAGCTCTACAGGAAGAGAGGGATCAAGAATATACTCTTAAAAAGAGATATGATGTGCGTATCTAGTCTTCAATCTTCTAAGCTGCATTCCCTTGAGCTTAACTCCATTGTGCTTTGACCGTCTTTAACTTCACAATTTCGTAGCTTCTCAATTCTTGTTCCCAAAATATGAGTTGGAACTCATTTCACTGTTGCCTCTCGTTCCACTTTCACTTATTCTCCTTCTAGTATACTCGGCTCAAACATAACTGCGTACTCATGGTTTCATGCAAGCTCTCCAAAATTCACTAGTGAATCTTGGATCTCGTTCACTTACTAGAAGGTATTCCACATAGATGTATTATCTCTTGAAAATAAACAAATGTCAACCATTTTGCCAAATGTACTTACTAAGGTGATTTTCTATAACTCATGTGTAAGCGAAATGAACCATCCGCCTTAGGGGCGAACACTACTCGAGCGGATCAATAAGTGTATCTAGAGATTCTAGGTAACTAATCATGATAGAACCCTAAAGGTTACACGCGACTTCCAGGGTATTACCGAGGCAAGTCAAGAGTCCAATTACCCTCTTTTCAAAACCGAGAATGTCACCCTTACTGGATAACCACTCCATCGCTAGAATCAACCCATAGCCCAAAACATAAACATTACTTCTAAACTCAACTCTTAGCATAGACATTCTCAAATCCAAACAAGTCATGAATAAATGAGCTGATTCCCCAACAGGGTTTTGAGATGAAAATGGGATCTTCTAATACGCTAGTATTAAGGTGCAGAGACTCAACTATCGAAGCAGAATTAAAAGGATGTGATGTACAAAAACAAAGTTCTAGGGGGATGATAGAAGAGAAAAGCTAAACCTTTAACAGAAACGTTACCTCCTCTCTTAGGTACGCTAGTAGTGAGAGCATACAATTGCCCTCTCGACGATCTTGTCCTTTGCCCTTGTCCTTGTCCTATAATACTTAACTACACGTCCCTTCTTACCATACTAAAGATACTCCCTCTTGTCATGGGTTTTTCTATTCTTTCACTTTGGCCTCTTTCCTTTCACCTTTTTCCTCCTTCGTGGATTAAGCCATTTCAACAAGTTTCTCATCCTTAGGCTTGTGTTCCTTATGTTCTTACTATCCTTGTATAGCTTGTTGACAAGTTTTCTTGGAAGCTACCTCCATCGCACGGCAACTCTACAAAGCTTGAAATAAGATTAGACGCAGATGGGACTACTGTGGCTACAGATGGAGGTTGGGCACTTCTTTGCCCTCCGACATAGGTCGGATGCCTACAAAACTATGGTGAAAAGAGAGAGAAGGGATTCAAAGAGGGAATCAAAAGATAGTGCATATGGCTTTGGGGAATATTCCTTTCATAAAACAAAACTTTTCTTTAGAAAAATGCTTCTTTGTAAACGTTTTGAAAATAATTTCAGAAGGTTTTTTTTTTAAAGCTTTTGCCCAGTCTGGTAACCTTCTGCTCTGATACCAAATGTAACACCCCACATCCGTTAAGGTCACTCACAAAGGGAATGCCTTAACTTCAATGGAGCATTATGGGTAATGGAACAGAAATATTATAAGACAGACATATATAAAACAGCGGAAAGTAAAGTAGGAGTACTTCAAATCATTTATTAAATAGAATTGTTTACAATAAAAGCCCATCAACTTCCAATACCCAAATACATAGCTAAAATATCTGTCTTGCTCAAAAACAAAGAAGCATAAAAATAAATTATAGTATTCCCCAATAAAGCAAAGCAAGCCATAGCCAAGAGAAATCCAAGCCTTGCATGAAAGAGCCTTGGAGCTTGGTAAGATCCGAACTAAGCTGTATTCCCACCCTGCGAACCTGGGGGGAAACGGAAGAAAAAGAGGCGAAACAAAACGGGTCAGTCATAAAGACTGAGTAAGTCCTAGTGATTTTCAGCATAAATACAGGTAAAGATAACATGGCATGAATAAAATGAAAGTAAACATAAGCATGATGACAAGATAAACTACAGGCACGATAACTAAGAATAACATAATATGATTTTTGACAAGTATTACATCGCAAGGTTCCTATTCAAGGTAAACTAAGTATAACATTGCAAGGTTCCTATTCAAGATGAACTAAGTATAACATTTCGTAAGATTTCTATCGAGCATCGCAAGATTTCTCTGCTTCATCATTTAAAATGTTATCTATTTGCTCTGCACCACCTAACTAGCATCCTTACAAGTGTCTTTCATGGAATGTTTCGTATTCCTACTAGTGTTCTAACTAGTGTCCTGTGTAACAAGGATCCTATCCCCCTACTAGTGTCCCAACTAGTAGCCCGTGTTATATAATAAGGTGATCCAACCCCGTAGTTGTGGTAGCCTCCAGGACTACATCTAATATGAGGATCTTGCTTCAACCCGCCCAATGGCCATGAAAGCGTTAGATGTATCCTTCTACCTCAATCGATCGGCTCCTACTCGACCTAGTTCTCGTTTGTGTCACGCGGCCCCCTACTTGTACATATCTGTGCTGGTCCCACCATGGGGTGTATCAAGTCCCATGGTGGCAACCCTGACACAATCAAGATGCACATCTTTATACCTACTGATGCCCAGTGGCTAAATTTGCTGCGCCGAAGTGTGTGCACGCCCGCACTACGTTAGAACCTGCACTGCTGCACCAACCACCGCTAATTTGACCGCTTATAATCAGCCCAGTAATCGTGCCCCACCCTGCCTAGCTCAGGGTTCCGTTGATACCTAATGTGGGTTACTGCTGAAATGGGTCCCCGTTACTAGGGTTTTCTAATGGTTAAGTCTGTGCCTATATTTTCTGATATTACCCACTAACCCTGATGTGTACTTAACCCCGCTACTGATTCAAGCATGTGTATTTAATGGTTAAGTGCGTGTATGGGCCTATATTTACTAATATTACCCACCAACCCGATATGTACTTAACCTTCCCACGGATTCACGCATATGTATTAGTGGTTAAGTGTTTACCTTGGTTAACTTAACCTTTCTCACTTATCATGTTGGATTGGTTAAGTGTGGTTTATTAACTTAACCCTGTTCATTTATCTGGTTACATTGGTTAAGAATTTCTTGTTAACTTAACCCCATGTGTTACTTAACCCTACCGCATGTCATGTCATATTGGTTAAGTGTACGTTGACTTAGCCCACCTACTTATCATGTTGTGACGGTTAAGTGTTACCCTCTGTTGTTAGTTAACCTTACCATGCATCACATTAGATTAGTTAAGTGCATGTTAACTTAACTCCATCCACTAGTCATATTATAATGGTTAAGTGTTTTTACTTAACCGCAACCACTTGTCTAATTAACCCGTTGTATTAGTTAAGTGTTCTCACTTTACTTAACCCAACCCTCTTATCTAATTAACGTGTTATATTGGTTAAGTGTTCTCTATTTACCTAACCCCATCAACTTGTCTGATCAACACGTTATCTTGGTTCAACGTTCTTACTTTACTTAACCCTACCCACTGGTCTAATTACCATGTTATGTTGGTTAAGTATTGTCTTCCATGTTCATGACTTAACCCTATTATGTGGCATTAGTTCATTAATGCACCCCAACCTCTCACATTAGACTTGTGGTTGTGGTCACTGGATTCGTCGGGCGGTTCCGGGCAGATTTACACCACAACCTAGTCTAACCTTGGGTTTTAAGCGCGATATGACCAACTACTCACGTTGGATCCTATTGTTTGCAGTCACTGGATTCGCCGGGCGGTTCCGGGCAGATTTACACTGCAAACTCAACCCATCCTCGAGTTGGCCATTTTCAAGTTCATTCTAGTGTCATGTCCATGTTCAAATTTCAAGTTATAACAATGTTCATGTTTCACTTTATGCCTATTATAAAGTTCATGATTCATGTTCATAACCAATTCATTGTTTTTCCTAATCTACCCAAATCGTATTCCCATCGTATGTAAACGTGAATCGATCTAAATTACAAGTAAATCTAAATCTAGAAATAAAGGGAATAACATCAAAACTATGATAGGCAAAAAGGACGAGCATAAAGTGATAAAGGGATTACAAGACTAGCATGATATAACTTGAGACAATTGGTTACAACATTACTGGCAAATAGAAAATAATAGGCTTTCAAATCTAGCATAATAAGGTGATAGTCATGTCATAAGGTGATAGTCCTAAACATCCTAATCTTAGCATAATAAGCATGAATGATAATTTAGACTTGATTATCAATTTAAATGTCAACATAGTTTGGATCTATAATATATCTACCCAAATTTGCATCATAACATGTCATAGCCTAAATAAAGATTCATAATCGCGATGTCATAGTGAGCATACTAAGATCTAAATTAATAATTTAGATTTAGTTTTAACATGATAAATACAAGATGATTCACTAATTCACATAAATTAGATCCAGCACCATTAAGATGACATAATAGCATGTTTGGATCTAATCATAGGTTCAAACGTCAAATTTTTACAATAGAATTGCATTAACCACAATATTGTTAATGGCCAAAATCCACTATTGTCCTTGTCATAGTTATAGGCATAGGCATAGTCTAATGTTCATAATCATAGGCAATAATTCATAGTCATGAGTCATAGGTGATTAGTCACAATTATCCTTGTCATAGTCATAGGCATAGTCTCATGTTCACAGTCATAGTCCTTGGCCATTAATAACAGTTTCAACATCATAGGCATGATAATGTTATGAAAGAGTTTTATTTACAACATGAATAGGCCCAATCTAATCTCAAAGCAATATTCCCAAAAAGTCAAGATCCAAGATGAACAAGAATAGATATGAATCAATTATCATACATAGATCCAATTCCAATTTACAACATGTCCTTATTAAGTTTATAGTTTTCATCTAAAAGTTACTTGAACTTACAGCGCGTGGATCGAGAATTAAGAACAGAAATTGTCGTAGAATCGTTGTAGTGACGTTGATCTATTCTCTTGAATTGTTGTAGAAACGTTGATCTTTGATTTGAATCTAGTTTGAGTGCTTAAGCTTTAATTTGGAGGCGGCGGCCATGGTTCAAGAGGAGACTCAGCGGCATAACGGTGTTAGAATGATTTGTGATGAACTAGGTTAGGTCATAGGGTGTTTATATAGAAGTAGGAACTAGTTTAGGCCTTAGGATTAACCCTAGCACTAATCTGAACCATCCAAATTCGTCACAGGCCCGAAAATCGCACTAGGAACCTGCCCAGGCCGAACCAGCTCGACCTGGACCAAATATGAAAAAATAGGGGGGGAGGTCGACACTATAGTCGACCCCCCTGGGGGCAAGTCGACCCCTCAGTCGACATGATCTGGGCTGTTTAAATTTTTCCTGGAACTTCCGAGGGCCATAACTCCTTCATCCGGACTCCGATTTTCAAAAACTCGGACTCTATTTCATGTAAAATTCCGAGACGAACGCAACGGCGCAACCCGTTTCCCATGATTCTCATTTTAAAAATTAATTATACCTTGATTTCTGATTTTAATATGTTAATAAAATTCAGGTTGTTACAGGTATGGCCCATCATAACCATAAATGGACATGGTCATAACCTGAAATACTTAACCTAGTTGTATCATAAACATGAATAGGGGTTAAGTAAAACTGGGTTGGATAGTGGGTAGGTTAAGTAAATCTGAGGGGTGGGTAATATTTACATATAGGCCCACAAACTTAACCCTATAAGGTTAAGTAATTAAAAACACCTAGTGGTATACATAACCGGTGGAAAAATATAAAAGTTATGTAATTAAAGAAACCTTTTTGGGTTAGCATAACTAGTAATAAGGCTATGTAATTAAAGATACCTAGTGGTATACATAGTCAGTAAAAACCTAATGGGGGATACAAGACAAAGGGGAGAGCTTGTATCATATTGTGTGGGACCCATTTCAGTCAGTATCCCGGAGTGGGTATCAAATAAAGTACTCTGTACTAGGCGGAGAATGGGCACGCTTACTGATTGATTGTAAGAGATCCAAACGTGGAGGACGGTGTGGGCGGCGCAAACCAACCAGGCCATGTGCGGGCAAAGGGGGATAAGACGACCGTGGCACCTCTAGATATGGGGCTGTGCATATCAGCGAAGGGTTTCCACTTTAGGACATGATACATCCTACGGTGGGGCCGGCACAGAGTATCTACGTGGGTTAGGGAGCCGATCGATTAGGGTAGTAGTTATGGCATATTTGGACGTATGCCCAAGTCTACCACCTTGAATTGTAAGGGTTCATCTCATTCTGGTTATACTAGTAATAGTGCAGAGTAATCATTAGAAGCGTACATACCTTATCCTGTCTACCTCGTCACACCTGCCATTTATGTAGTGATCTCTTTTATCCACTTTATTTAAAAACAAAAATGTGTGCTTTGATGCTAAAAAGGAGGAAAAATTGTATTATTTTGTTTGCTTGATGGAAGTCAATGCAGTAGCATGCATAGGAATAGAAATTAGGTAAGTTTTATTTTCATCCACGTCTTTTGTTAGTTAATCCACTATTTTATTTTAATAAGTTGATCCACAACTTTTTTGTAAGTTAATCCACAAGTGGATTAACTTAAAGATTTGATATTAATCCATAAATCTATCTTCCATGCTGTAGAAATTCTTGAGCTTCCATTGATCCTTGCATTAGCATACATGGAATTCATCATAAAATGTCTTACATAAGATGAGATTTTCTACTGGATGAAAATCAACTTTCTTTGCTTCTACTAAAGAACTGATTTCTTTTCAGCATGTGCCCTCGAAAGTTCAATACAGATACAAGGGGATACAATGGATTAATGAAGTTCAATTTATTTGCTTTGCAACCTTTAGACTTTATGTTATGTCATGCACAATTCAAGTGAATGTTTTTTTCTTCGTGTCATCATCCTCTTATCTATAAAAAAATACAAACACATGGAAAAAAGAGTCTTTCATTTTACTTTTAAAGGCTACAGTTCTACAACAATATAAAAAAATACACAAAGACATGCATTTCACTCTCTAAACAAAATTTTCTTTTCAAACACAGACACGACTATACTTCTCCTAGACTTGGATTTAGATGTAGGATTGTAGGAAGAAGAACTTGAATTTAGATGTAGGATTGTAAGAAGAAGAATTGTATAAGTAGAACAGGGAAGAAAAAAGATATTTAATATTTTTAGGTGGATAAACTAATTAGATTTTAAATGTTATTAAAAGTCAAAGATCATATTTTATAGGGTGGATTAACTGATTAAATCTGTGGATTAGAATAAAATTTACCGAGAAATTACTCAACTACTTTATGACAAATATACCATTCTTACAGTCTGTCTACTACCTAGGCATTGAAAAATTCTTCGTTATGAGAACGAAAATATTTGTACTTCTTCACTGTCAAAGAGAAGACTGCGCTTCAAGAACAATTAAAGAATACTTGCTAACAGCACAAAATAAGGACGAAGGTAATAGATTTTTTCATACATTCCTAGATCTGATTAAATGTGGTTGCGATAAGTAAAAATAAATTTAGGCAGAAAAGTTGTTTGTATCTATCGTCCATCCACGTCTTTCTCAACTTTTTTAGATTACAAATAAATTATATCCATATGGTCTCTAAGCTCTTTAAAGCTATGAACATATTAGCCAATAAAATCAAAAGATTAGTTAAAGCTCTAGAGTTAAACACGACTAGATCTGGTAGTTATTTAGTCATATTAGGATTTCTAATGCTTAATTAGATATGGAAAACTTCGTAAGTTACATGCTATCGAAAACATTTGAAAACAAAGACCTGTAATTTAGTTAGATCTTCGATCCTCTCATTTTTTAATTTCCAGTGTTTTCGATAATTAGATTTTCAATGTTTGCTGCCCAATCTCTCTTTTTGGATTCAATTTTTTTCCCTTGCGCTTATCTACACAACAAAAACGGTCAGACAACCTACGACATCAACATATAGTTCTCTACATTTTTTAACTTAACTTTCAACTTTGTGCTTTTCTATACAAATAAAGCATACAATTTTATTTGTAGTTTGAAGTTTTCTAAGTATAGATAATTCATATTGTCTGCAGTTCGCTACTTATAACATTCTAATATTAAAAATGAAGTATACTACGTCACATGTTGTTGGTGCACAGAATTTTCTATTACATTTTGTTTTACATGTTTTATTGCTTGAAAAATCATGATTCTTAAATGATTAACTTTCATAAGACATTTGATATGCAATAACTTGAATCTGTTTGGAGTGTTTTACAATCTCACTATCAAAAATAGATCTTTTCCTAGCATATGTGGATATTGTTGTTCTTATTTTAGAGATTTTTGAAGGCAATATATTTTGTTGATGCTTTCCAATAGGAGCAAACTGTAAATTTAATTATCCCGTCGCTATGCACACATACATATGTATACATACATTTCCCTACATACATGCATGAATATATGTTTGTATGAGCTATTGGATAAACAATGCATAATTAGTGCTTGGCTTAGTATAATGTTTTTACCCCCAAGTTATCAGTTCATAAAATCAAAAAAAAATTGTATTTTAGATGTGAAGTGAAGTAATAACTTCAAAGAGGAGTCCATTGTCCAAAATTCCCATCCTTTACATTTAAATATGAATCAAGCATTCAGAATTGGCTATTATTCATAAGTATGGATTTGATTGTTATATCCTTGCAGTTATAAGGAGTGAAACCACTGCCATAGAGTGAGACGTTTACTGAATGAGACCTGGAGATGCATTACCTAACTTTATTTCCCACTAGAGTCGACTGTGATCGAAAGGTTATGTGTAAGCAACCATGTTGATACATGAATGAGGAAACTAACGGCTATACATGTACGACTTTCCTAGCATCCTTTGAAGAACGTTTGTTTTAAGCCCTTGTTTCAACAATCCATATCTACCATGTAGAATCTGATATTATGAGAATTGTGGTATATTGCGAGACATGGGTGACTAGCCAACAATAAACTGAATAATAGTCTATAGTTTCATGAATGGAGTAATTTTTACAAGAATTTCAGTCATGCCATAAGTTAGGAGACGATGATTCAATAGTAAGTTGAGAGGAAAAACTAAACAGAACTTCATGTACGAGAAGAGAACGAGATGTGGTTTAGGTCCATGATTTACATCGCGAAATTGCACTGGATGAGATAATTAGGCAATATGATATGAGCTGGCTCTTTAACCCCTTCTCTGTTAGGGTTATGCAAGAAATGCATTTCCATGTATTCACTGCATACTCACCAGTACCTTGGTAAAACATTGTGCCATAATACTTTATAGAATGTTTTTATCATAATTTTACATTTATTGATGTATTTTATCTATCTAGTTAAGATGTATAAGACAACAATTTAGTTTTATAGTAGTGTGATGTGTGATGTGATATGTTTAGTGTGATGTGCTTCTGTTTATATTTTTATCTCAATAAAAAATAATAAAATTATACAGTTTAATTTCCAGCTTGAAATCTACAAATATTACCAAGCCCATACTTAATCCATGCATCTTAAATTTTGTTTGACTGAGAAACATGCACCCTTGCTATTAATTACAAATAACTGAATGTCCACATGCAATGCGTAGGTGGTTTATTTTAAGTCGTTCGTAAGGACATGGCCAAATTTCAATAAATAATTCGATATGACTTAGGATAATCAAATATGTAGCATTATCCATATTTTACTAGCAAATGCAATTTTTGCTTTAGTTTCTTTCCAACACACATTACATTTTTGGGTTAGTCGTTGATATTTTCCCTAACTTATTTTTAGTTCACTTTGCATATTTTGTAAACTAGTTTCAAAACTTGCAACATTGAAGTATTTTCCAATTTAAAAACTTAATCCTGCATAATAGCTTAACTAAAATAATTAAAAATGTGATAATTAATCAGTGTCATATCTAAGCCTTGACAATGTCATCAAAATAATTTTATGGGAGAAAATAGTAAAGGAATGCTTTGATCACACCATGAATATAAGGAAGAACAAAAACAAATTTTTTACAAACTGACACCACCCAATTTATTAATTTCTCAATGCGCGTATGCATAGCACGTGCCACACACTAGTATAGTATATATGTAGCTACTCCCAATATCTAGGTACACCTCATGGTACCCCACTCACATGGTCTCCACTGTAATGCCACTGAAATGCTCGTAGTCCCTCATCCTACGCCAGAATAAGGTAAGGATCTCTATATAACAATGTTACGATCAACATATATCTTCCGTCACTACGCTACGTAAGCGTACGAACTGCCACCCTCGATTGAATCAGATCTTATACCGGAGTAATGCCCTTTAGTCTACGATACACCACCCAGAGCAGATATGCATGTAACTAAACTGTCCCTCATACATACTGTTAATTGTAGCTCGATGCCTCAATCGCACGTCCTCTAATATGCACCGAGTTCCGTAGCAGGGCGATACATGAAAACACGGAACTCGGTTGGGAGATTTTCCATATTTGTACATGCCCGTCTTTAAAGAGCCTCTATATACAGATATACCTAATGTATGTTTTCATGGTGGCTATGGCCCTACCTCAGCCCCTCCCTCAACTAGTAAAGACTACAAGAGCTAAGCGACTGCCCCTACGAAAGCAATCTAAACATCCATGCAGTGTCTCCCCTCAACCCCTTAGCCCGATAGTGAAGGGTGAAATGGTATCTTTGGTTTAGCTCTAGTCTTTTCGCATCCCACTGGCTGTCAATGATGGGTATCCGACGATCTACTATCCTTGTTGGTCGTGACCCTCCACCTCCCCATGAGGCAACCGCCGAATCACCCTGGTGTCATCGCGTCATAGCATTCTGATAGCATTCTGACTGCATAGCTACATCTGCAGTCAAGGCCCACCCACTTAGTAGTTACGCGCAGACCCAACCTCTGCGAGCACAGCCTAAGACATCTGTCACCGCACAGAGGACTACTAGGAGCACCTTATGTACCTCAGAAAGCCGTGTGCTTCCCCTTCCAGTCCTTTGGAGCCGTCAAAACAATCAGATGAATGTGCGCTCCCCTCGTGCCTTATAACACATGATGATCTACCCCACTGGGTTATTCACCCTTAACCGTATGGACTGGTCTAAGCGCCTTACGTTGTTTGAACCTATGTCTAAACATTCTTTTACATGCTTACCTCACCTCATCAGGTTTCCAGTTAACTTGGTTATTCCCATTCATATTGAATTCTTATTCAAATTACCAAGTTTCTCTTGCTTATTAATTTCAGTCATACAACTTAATCCGTTTAAGTCTATTAATAAGCCCACAACATGTTATTATCTAGATTGTGGCCTAAGGTCTGTAATCCACAATCTCTTTTATATTCTTGTTTGATTTCATCATTACAATAACATGTTTTACTTAATATGTAATTAAGTATATCCAATTCACATGTTTTCTAATTAACATGTTACTTACCATTCATGATCTGTTTCATTTCATAAGTTTTCCTCATCCTTTCTCATTTAATCATAATACCATTTTACATTGTCAATACAACTTATCATTGTTTACTTTTTAACATAGTTCTATTAACTAAGGCCCATTAATAAGTTTCTCATCCCGTTTGTTATAGCCTATGTTACAATTTCCTCTTGTCCCTAAGACAAGCCTAAACATTCTTATCAACGGGTTTCAAACTTCCAAACTTGCAGATTACTTAATTTATAATTAAGTACAACTTCTTACATTCCATATATTTACCCCTTTTCTTAACTGGTTTCAAGTTTTCCCCTTTTCTGATTTCTTAATTTATAATTAAGTGCCCCTTATCTCATTTCACCAGTTATCCAATTTATTCATTAGTGTATTATGCATGTCTAAATTCTATCACTTCTGCAAGTTATGCTTACCGTAAAAGGTGTCTTTAATTATATAACATTATTATTTCTACCGGTTATGTATACCACTAGGTGTCTTTAATTACATAACCTTATCGGGCTAAGTTTGTGGGCCTATATGTAAATATTACCCACCTCCTCATATTTTCTTAGCCCACCCACTATCCAACCAATTTTACTTAACCCTAACTTTGGTTCATATTCATACAATCCCTAAGGATTAGATTAGGTTAAGTAGTCTAATTCATTACCATGTCCATTATGGTTTATAATGGGCTAGACCTCCCACATTAGGCCTACAACTTGTGGATGTTGGATATGCCGGTCGGGTCCAGGCAGACTTCTTCCACAAATTGGGCCTAACCTCATGTCATAGCCCGTCTCATATTTCGCACTTAGACCTCTCACATTAAATTCAACATTAGTGGTTATTGGATATGTCGGTCGGGTCCGAGCAGACTTCTACCACTAATGCAACCTAACCTCGTGTCATAAGTGCAATTACAATTTCTAATTGTAATCCTAGGCATTCATTATTAATCAACTAATTATATCTATGTCTTTATAGGTGCTCACGCCCATTTACCCGATTTTATTCATGATGGATCATATGTCCAAATTCATATTATTCAAATTATGCCAATTCATTTTTACATATGATCCCATTTGCATCCAAATCATTTTTCTATACTTATGATCCAATATAAGATCTTTAAACATAATTTGGTCGATGCCCCAAACCCACATTTATTTATTCAATTCTATGTTAACATGAATCCATATAATCATATACTTACTCCAATTATTCCCTGTATATAATTGGGGCAAATTTACATGTAAACTTTTTAGCACTCCAACTAATCCAATATATGAATTTTTCCCACATGTTCAAATTAATATTATAACATGTAAACATTCCAACATTTGAACTGATTCAATATATGAATTATTCATATTAACAATTTGACGTTATATCATGCTAATCATTCCCACATGTCATTTACACCACTTTAATCATTATTAGCATATGTTTAGGTATCTTAGCATGTCATATTCCAATTTGTCATAATGGGGAATGCTAAATGGTAATATACCATTATCTAAAATAATATGGTTTAAATCCACTCACCTAAAAGCCTTCCAAATCTTGAATCTGATCCAGATCTATTCTTCCATGGTTTTTCCCTTTTAATTTGATTTGAAACCTAACGACCATGGATTTATTATTTTCATAAAAAGAGAAGGGAAAGAGAAATAATTTAAATAGATTGATCTTAGAAGTTTACCTTGCTTTCATGATTCAATAATCTTTTTATTAATGCTGATTCCCTCTTCCAGATCTGAATTCATAATTTTCCTAGGCTAATATTTTAATTTCAGAATAGATTTGAGAAGAGATAGGGAGAGAGTAATGGCAGAGCTTCAATATAGCTTCAGAATTATGAGTTTTAGGGTTAGCTATAGGGCCTTATTTATAGGTGCTCAAGAACTTATCGTATACGTAGCGCTGAGTCAGCATTGAACCCAGTTAAGAAAATAGTTCAGGTTCGCAGATGAATCTAGCCGGACCTTATCGTACACGCAGTGTTGAGTCAGCATTAGGTCCCACAAGTTGTTTTGGCGCAGAAATTTGATTTTTGAATGTTTGAATTTATTAAACTTTTATATTCACATGTAATCTTCTTATGCATATACAATTTTTATAACGACCATTTTACGCGTATATATACGCACAATTTTAGTTTTGTTTTCAAAATTCAAACGGTGTTGCACCGTTATTTGATTCTTGCTATATTTCATTGACTGCAGCCTTATCTTGAATTTTATCTCTTGTATACGTATATTTCTACATATATATATTCTCAAATATATATACATATATTTTCTCTATTTCCTTATATGTACATTCTTATCCTTTCGAAATTTGAATTTGTATACGTACATATATTTTTATGCTTAGTTGGCCCTCTCTAAAACAAAGATAAAAATTATATCGTCGTCGGGGTTTGAATCTCCAACCTCTATGTTGCAAATCCTATGCCTTAACCAACTGAGCTATAATGTCTTTTGTCAATAAATTTAGAAACAATGGTAGTCATTGTTCTCCTTCTTTTACCTTATTCTCATGTTTTGCTACAATACTTCATTTAAATGTATCTCTTTCACCTTAACTCGGTTTTCTGCAATCCATAGATCTAAATTGACCAGAAAATCACCACTAACGCAGTGACGCTAATCCCGTGGCCAAATTCTTGAAGCTCTTCAAATTTTCCTTTTTTTAGAAAAAATATGCATTTTGATCGCATTGCATTTCTTCTTATTGCATGTAATTTATTTATCTTTTCTTCATTTCAATGTATGAACTTATTACATGCAATTATATTATCATATTTTATTTTATTATCATAAAATGCGAGGTGTTACACAATACCAATTTACTTGGTATCGATATCGACACCAGGAAGCAACTTAGAGGTCATCATAAAGGATCTATAAGCAATGTTGTCGCAAAACCAGCATTGGAACCAAAGGCTATTGAAATAAAGCAAAGGAAAGAAAGGTCATAAAAAATAACATGCTTAGTGTTGATACCGATACCAAGGAGGATGTTAAAGTAAAGCTAATAATCAAAGGTCATTAAAACAGGGCAAAACTTAAGTTCTTGCTATTAGAATCATGGTCTACTATCGAAACCGAAAGCAGCTTAGAATGCTATCTGTACCACTTGCTTTGTGTCGATACTTGGCATGGAGAAAGAACCAATTTCGCAAGAAAGGAGGAGCCAATAACAATACTCAGTAGAGAATAACAGGCCAAAACCGGGAAGCCGGCACCGAAAGCCACTTATGGGCCGACACTGACACCGAATACCCTTGCTGAACCCGAAAGTTGGCTTCTGCTGATCGCTACCGAAAGGAGGCCCAATTTGTCTATAAATAAGACCCCAAGAGTATCATTTTAGCGGACATTTTTTCTCATTCTCAAATAATGTAATAATTTTCTTAGAGAGTAAAACATAATTTGTAAATAAATTTGAGGATATTACTTAGAAACTTCTATGTACTCAACAAAGTGATCAATAAAGAGAGAATCAGCACTTGTGATCTATTTCATGCATTTCCTTACTGTTTATACCACTCATTTCCTTATTGCTTCCCCATGGTTGCCACATGCATAAGTTTAATTACCGAAGTACCCTTCCATAAACCATTTAGCTTTTTAACTTTCCTTCCACTTAGGGAACCCTTATCCCAAGGTAACCGTTGATTCTTAAGTCTCGTAAGTGTAACATACCATAAAATTCGATGCTCGAATTTTCAACACAAATACATCCCGTGTCCAAACTCGAGCACCGAAAATCCAGAAGGCTAAAAGAAAGAAATTAGAGTGTGAGATAAGAAAAAAAAAATTAGAACAGAAGAAAAAGAAGAAGAATTAACACAACAAGAGTCTCACATCTCAGCGGAAGAAAATATAATGTAGAAATAATCTTTGTTGAGAACTTGAAAAATACTAGCAATTATCAGAGTACACCAACGCATCTGGACAGTTATAATAATCTATCCTCATATACAATATACAGGAGAATAACAACTAGATATCATACGTCTGGTCTTCTCCAGCTCGTCTCTTGTTAGAATCCGATAACCTGAACCTGTACAAGCTGGTCTAACCCGAGCATTACAAACGACGGTTCAGTCTGGTGAACCAGAGTAAGAAAACACACTAAGTTTATAAGTAACATCCAACTTGATTTTAAAGTTAAAATCTTTTTGGAAGAAAGAATAATCGTAAGACCAAATCCATACATAAATACAGTCGGTTTTTACCATATGATAACCCAAAACATTTTTGAAATCAATATTATTCTGATACTATAATAGTGATGTAATAAAAGTATATAGCAATCTAGCAGAACGCTTGCATCTCACGCTATCCATACGTAGTATACCATCAAAACCATGGGCTCTTATTGGAGAATGGATTCCATAGCAAGTTGTGGGACCACCTTCCGACAATGTACCTCTGGAGATTAATATATTAGGGTTCAACAAGAACACCTTGCAACCCGGCTAAACATGACCGGCCCCTCACTTTCTTTGAGAGTACCAAATATATTATTACCATGGTTGGGGGCCAGCCAACCACCGAAAGCATACAAAATAAGGGGATAACTAATGGAATTTGATTTCTCCAGATAAGGTAATGATATACCCGTTTAATGGGTGCGACCCACATAGCCATGTGATCTACCCGATTTTATACCATTTCCTGGTTGATGAGGCTTGAGGTTATACTTACTTTTAGAACATCTGGCCACCATTCACTTTGAATGCCACATCGTCAGATCTTGCAGAATCACTAATTGACGTCCATAAAAATACTCTAGTTGTTAAGCTTAGACAACGGCTGCTCTCCGCCGCCAATTATGGTACGTTTGAAGAAATCAACGTATGCGATCCCTTTAGAAAAACTCTGTCAGACATCCGCCCATACAAGTCATTCAGAAACAGGATGAACCGAAGGCACCCTCCTACCACATCCTATAAAGGTATCACCCCAAGGATCAGTAGCGAGTAGTCCTTGAAATTCAAAGATTTCACTCATGATAGAATCACTGCCGAAATATCTCTGGCCGCTAAACCGGAGAAATTCAACAAGTGGTTCTTCCGCTCATGATGATCAACGGTCTTCAATGCTCCATCTTAAATCTGAATCTTCACGTATCTGTGGGTTCAGAATGGTTTTCGAATATAAATTCAGTCCCGGTCTTTCCATACCAATAATCGTATTGGCTAGATTTTGATAGTCAGTTATTTAACTATAAAATAAATAATAGTGAAAATAAAATGAGTTCACTGATTCAGTACTCGACATTAGTTAGCCTTGCTAATTAAACATTTGTTAATTATATTCTTTAGATCTTCCAATATTCAGAATTTATCTTTTACCACTTATTTTAAATAAGAATATTTTCAAAACTAATTTATTTACTTTGAATTAAATCATATATATATATATATATATTCCCAACCTTGATTTTAACAAATTTCATATAAAACATTGTTACTCGAAAACAATATCCAATTTCTTTTCTTTCAGAATAAACTCATTCCAAAAACTCAACCTTTTTATTTCTTTACTTTTAAAAATATCGTTATATATATATTATCAAATCTTCTTATTTCCGTTACTTTAGAAATCTCATTATATATATATATTCTTAGATCTTATAATTAACGTTGCGTTATTTTTTTCTCATACGGAAATAATAAATTATTCTTAACCTCTTTCCCATTACAAACTAATATCATCCTCTAATAATTCTGAAGTCGTTCAAGTTGGGGTATTTATTTACCTCTAAGACCTTGATCAACAACGTTCTTATCTTAAGATAGGTATGAGTTGTAATCCAAAACCTGATATTTATTCTAATATCAACAAATTTCATTAAACTAATTTATTTAAATTATGGTTTATAAAAACTTTCTTACTTTTATAAATATCTGTTTTTAAATATACTTAATATTACTTCATACGTTGATTAACTAATGTCTTAATAAAATCACTTCTTAACCTTAACTTATTTTAAGGAATTCATTTTTATAACTCAAATTATTATTACCAAATCCCATTACTAAATCCTTTCCCCAATTCAATTACACATCCCTTTAAGTCATTCCTTTTTGCAAATCTCATTTTGATTCCATTCATTCCCCTCAATTCCATTATTTAATAATGTTAATTAAAAATTAATGCTTTAGCTTCACATCTCTTTTTATAAACCTCATTTATATAACTCTAGTTTAATATAAACCCCGTTTCTCTCGCTTTCCTTAATTCACTTATTAAGTAACATTTAATTTAAGCTTTCATATTCACTTAAAATCCTTTTTATAACCTCGTTATAAAAACTCGGGTTTTAAATTAAACCCGTTCACAAACTCCTTTCACAATTCTATTAGATTTCATTACAACCACATTTAAATTATTATAAATTAAAATAATAATTTATTTCATCATTAACTACTGTATAAGTAGTTATCTTCTTTTATTAACTAAAACAATTAATAATTTCTTTATAAAATCTTATTAAAATTAAAACAAATATTCGTTAAACAATTTTATTAAATTAATTCAAAACAAAATAATTTAATAATCAATCCCAGTTAAAACAGCTAACTTATTCAACTCAAAACACGATTAATTCGTTAATCAATTCCAATTATAGTCCTTACTTTAAATTAATTAGTAATATAATTAATTTAAATAATTTCACTAAATTGTTTCTTAAAAACAATTATCCAACTTTTAACCATTCGGTTAATTTTCTACTCATTTGCTTGATCTTCTTAACATAAGAATTTGCTTTTATAAAATCATTCAATATGCGCCTATAAATTTAAAATAATAAACAATAAATATTTATTTTCTTTTAATAAACATTTATTCAAAATAATCGATTTAAAAAAATCTATCTTTAGTTATAAAATAAAATTTTCAACTTCATTCATGTCAATTCACTTGACGATAAATCGATATTTAGAAAACGATTGATTTATAGGCCATATACTGCCAATTAATCAACCAATATTTCCCATTGATTAAAACATAACAAATGTTGAATTACAGGTCAACGGCCAATAATCAAATTAATCATTCAATCGGAACAGTTCATATAATGATTATATGAAAATAAATAGTATTAAATATATTTAAGGATTCCCGTTGGATCCCTCCAACCTGTACTTCCCTGCATCCCAATAAGTTATCTCTAATATAATCATTCAATTCAAATAAATAATGGATTTCATAACAGTCAATAATGACAATTCAACGTCAACCAATTTATTTCACACAACCATAATAATTCAAACAATTCATTGAATTAAACATGTTTATTTTATAAACATGACCAATAAGGTAAGTTACCTTAATTGGGACCAATCGTTAAAATAACGATTTGGTTTTCACTAAAATTAAACAACGTTTAATTTCATCGATTCAACCAATATATGAATATATGTTAATAGACAGTCAATCATAAGCAACTATAGCAATCATCAGCAACCATAGCACACAATTATAAAACCCGACTTATATAAAATATAAGTAAGAAGAACTGAGTGAGTTTAACCCACCTTGGTTTGATTCGCTGTTTTAAGCAACTCATTTCAGTCAAATTAAACCAGAGTTTAATTTAACTGAAAATCCAGCTGATTCCAATTCTATGCCAGTCTGTTCCATATGTAGATCTCATTTATGTGAATCCAACGGCACCTGGTTTGTTCGATTCTGATAATATAACAATAAGTTATAGACATGTAAGCATTCAATATTTTAAATTAAATTAATTATTACTTAATTAAGATTTTAAATATTAACTAAGCACAATAAAAAAAATTGGGCCGATCCCCTTCTTCTGTTTCTCGCGTTTGTTCACTACAGCCCCAAATGGTACGCCTGCATCATTTTAACGTTCCTTGTTAACATTATTATAATCACATATAGTGATCCTTAATCTATATATTAATACATTAATACATGTCTAAATAAATTCTAATTACTTCTGCTAATCTAGTTTGGTCGGCCCGAACATTCCTTCCCAAAGCTGTTCTTCAAATTTGTCTTTAACCTCCAAAACAGTGCATGATTTCGCAACCCTCGCACCACAATTTCTCCACCCTGACTTCAGTAAACCAACGCACCCCCGTTCAGTACATCGTCTCCATCACTCCAGTCCATCGGACCTCCATCCACGATGCTCACTGGAACCGCCTCCGTATTCCAAATCTTCAGCCAAAACCCCATCAATTCCGATGCCACTATTCGTCTAGAAAGTTACCCCAACCGCTGATTCTTCTTTGATCAATTTCCGCCACGCTGGAGTTCAAAAATCGATCCCCACCGTCCATTGAGGAGTACTCATTGAGCTCGATATTTTTTATTTTGGGACATCTGTAAATTGATGAATGAATTGCCATGATTTTGTGGAGGAAATGGAGAGGATTTCTGGCCATTCATAGATTAGGGTTAGCGGCACAAACTTGGTTGACCACAAAAATAGGCTTGACGTGTAGAAAATTGTGAAGAGGGGTATATATAAGGTGTCCGTTTAATATTATATTATTGTAATAACTTAGCTTTGAAGTATCTTATTAAAACCTTCATATATGATCTTCATTCGAGACGAAACTCCTAATCCTAGCATAAAAAAATTCCGGACCCAATGGGACAGGTTTAGTCGAATTCCGAGGTCGTTTGTGAAATGTTCTTTCCAATTACCGATGAAAAATCATGCTTTTAAATTTCCCACGATCAAAAAATAATTCCAGTCAACTTGAAACTTTGAAATTACACTAGACCTTTTCCTTACGGATCCGACAAAATTTGTTTCGTTAAAATTGGAGTTCGTTTGGCCATTCGTTTATTCCTCCAAAGTTACCCCAGTATAAATTGGCCAAAATAATATAAATGATTAAGGCATTTATCGTTGCCATGATCAAATGGTAAGTGCGATTGATACGAAAATCAAAATCTTTTAATAATTGATTAATACGAATCATCGGCACAAGTTTCGTCGCATTCCAAGAATGTTTTCCGGTATGCTATTTTTATACGCCAAACACCGCTATTTTAGACACCAAAATACCTAATGTCCAAAAATAACAAACTACCTGCCTATTATGACTCTTAATATCGATATGAACTCAATGGAATTTTTTTCGTGACTTAGTTCTATCGTCTGCTCAAGTTATACACAAATACCCCTCTATTAAATTAAATAAATTTAATTACGCGCTATAGGAAACGATTTCGCGTTTACGGCTGCCGTTGTCCCATATGACATTAGTTTGCTACGAAATTTATACCATATAATAATTTAACGTTATGGTTCCAATGAAACTAATTTCATCGAAAACTGAGAAAGTTTGCAAAAATGGATATCTTTAAGGCTTATAATATATCGAATAAATATTATAAAAATCCAAAATAATCAAATAAAATAATAATAAATTATTATTATCATAAATACCCAACTTCAAATATCATATAGCTTCAAATATATATCATACAATTCATTATCATAAATTTCGAGTTAAACGATGTCCAAATTATATTAAACTCTTTATATTAATTAGTAAATGTTATATTTAAATAACGATTTCCATAGTGACTATTTTAAAATTTGATTTGGACATAACTAACAATCTATAACACGAAATCTGCATTTTTCTCTTCCATATGAAAATTATAATCAACAAGATTCTGTTACTTGTTTCACAGAATTCCGACTTAAAGCGGGTTCTGTACATTCAATTAAAGTTCAAAACTCAATATTACAAACTATCGCGCCATTTCGAGCTTGTTTTAAATTAAATATAAATTTAACATTCAAACTTCATTTTAAATAAAAGAATTCAATATTCAAGTCCATTAACATTCCAAATATAATATTTAAAATAATAAAATGTATTAAATATCTGACTACCAAAAATACGGGACATTACAGTAAGCGTGATACTCACCTCTTGAAGGAAGAGTAACTAATCTTCAGGTTTAAGACCTTGATATCTAGGAAACGGTGAACTAACTCAAGCTCGTAAGAACTAAATAATCTCTTTGGTTTCCTTAGATCCACATCCTTAGGGCAACTCCAACAATTAGTTAATTATCCGAAAATGTGAAACCCGCACCCGAAAACTGCTCCAGCAGAGGTTAGATTTTGGCCGCTGTTCTGAATTCTGGGAGGAAAGTTCCGGAATCTCCAAATTGTCAAAGCGTTTGTTGAACAAGCGCATAAAGTAATGCAATTGTTCAACAGGCGTGTAAAGTCCAACAGCTTTGTTATCCTGGCGTCTGTTGAACGGACGCGAGGAGCTCAACTGCAATATTTCCAACGGCTCAAATTAGTAACGGTTATATTTTTCAAACCCTTCAAATACACCACCCCTCTATTTTCTTCCACATCAACTCTTCTTTTACCTCCTCTAAATTTATTATAAAATGGTTACTGATTTTTAAGTCAATGCCACAAGAATTAGCTTCGAATCTTTTGATTTACAGGATCTAGGCCCACCGTTTGGTGGAATGCTAACTACTTCAAGTTGGAGTGCTACTGAAGACTACGATCTTAGCTACATATAGTGCTCACTTTCGCTAGATCCTGTCTGTGGTGCCGATCAAAGCGGTGAAACATTTTGGGGGTAGAATCACTAATGCATACAACAGGAAGAACATAGATCAGAATAGAAGTGTAGCTTCCATCAAAGGTCGTTATTGTAAGATTAATCGTCAAACTTAATGCTTTGTTTCGCAAATGTTCAAGTTGAAACAGAGCAACCCATGCGGATTTGTAAGTGAAACTCATATGGTAAAAATTGTTTTTTTTTGTACTTTACTATCTTAGAGTTGTAGTCAAAGCTTCATATTATTAATGCAGAGACTTTCCGCAAACAAGTTATTCAAACAAATATATAAACTAGATAGTAAACAAGGACCTCATTTCTATTAGTTCATGCATGTGTATGACCTACTGGTTAATCATGTGAAATGGAAATCTTCACTTCAGAAAACAATCCAAGACATTCAATCAAGCAGTAGTCGTGGGAATGCTCAAAGATTTGGAGATAGTTGTAGTCCGAGAGATTCGCAAGACAGTGCTACTTTTGGTTTAGAAGAAGATGTAAACCTTACTGATGACCGATACGTTAGGCCCGAAGGATCCAAGGAGGCAAACAAAAAACAAGTGGTAGGAGCAAATGAAGGCGAAATCAGATAACTATTAAAGGAGCCTAATGATATGTATTTGAGCGCACTCGAGAGCAGGAGAACTCACCACCAACAAAGGATTGACACAATACATCAATTTTTTGAGGTAAAACGACGAAAGTAGGAAGATGCAGTCATGTTTGTGGATATTTCGCAAATGGATGATATGCAACACGAGTATACGGAGTCGCAGAGATTTGAGATAATGAGGTGAAGAAGAGAAGCAGGTATGTGATAGTAGATAACTTGGATGTAAACTTTAGTTGGCTTCGTATGCGCTAGTATGGTGTAAGTTGCATTTTGTCCACGTAGTGTAGGAATGGTTAAAAGTTGACTTATGTATTTGCCATATGTAATAGGTTATTTGTAATGGAAGCAGTTTGAAAATGCAAGGAGTTTGAAAATCAACTTAAAATTATATCGAATCAAATTATTTGAAAATCTTTATTAATAAGTTAATTAAACGTTATTGTAACAACCTGGAATTTTAGCTATTTTAATGGATTTTTATATTTTTAAAATGATATATTTTATATAATAGCGACTAAAAATTTATTTAAATCGAAGTTAGAAAGTATAAATTTAATTTAATTTTAAAACAAGTTTGAAATGGCGCGGTAGTTTGAAAATTCAATTTTAAATTTCAATTGAATGTATAGGGTTCAAAATAAATCGGATTTTAGTAAAAACTAAAAACATTTGAATCTATTTAATTTTATCTTTCTAATGAATGCAAGAAATTGAGATTTCACTTTATAATTTGTGAGTCATGTCCAGTTTAAAATTTAAAATAGTCACTATGGAATTTATATATATTTTAATATAATATAAAGCCCTTAAAAATACTCATTTTGCAAACGACCTTCATTTTCGACAAAACCACCTTTTTGGATCCGGAATGTCAAATTATTGGTAGATTCCAATTTTTCTAGAATTTTTGAAGTTACTTGGTGACGTACAAAATTAGTTTTAAGGGCTTTATATTATATTAAATATATATAAATTCCATAGCTACTATTTTAAATTTTAAACTGGACATAACTCACAATTTATAAAGTGAAATCTCAATTTCCTGCATTCGTTAGAAAGATAAAATTAAACAGATTCTAATATTTCTTGTTGTACTGAAATCCGATTTATTTTGAATCATGTACATTCAATTGAAATTTAAAATCGAATTTTCAAACTACCATGCCATTCCAAGCTCGTTTTAAAATTAAATTAAATTTATACGTTTTAACTTCAATTTAAATAATCGTTAACTAAATCATTTTAAATATTCAAAATAAATCGTTAACTCAAAACACGTTTGTTTAAACCAGATAATTTAGAACATCACAGATACAATATTGTCAGCATCATCCTAACAACCATTAAAAAAAACTTCAATGTCAAAACACGTGTAATCTAAAACATGGCAGACATAACATCGTACACTAATAAAAACCATGTCACAGGACATATAATACAAAAACATACAACAATGTCATCATCAACATATCGTCGGTCATAACAAAAATATACAACTATGTCATCATCAACAATAGATGTAATATAAACCATGCCAGCCATAACAAAAATATACAACCATCAGTCAATAGGCATAGCATCGCTACCTGCCCCATCGAAACTGTCATCATGAGCATCATCAAAATCATCGGCCATATCTGATCCATCACCAGGACACTGCTGCTGTATCTGGATCTGTAGGGAAGCAATCTGGGCCTCGTACTGAGACTGCTGTATGTAAACTCTGGTACATCAAATGTGTGTACTCCAACGTCATACGCTCAAAAGCAGCCAATATCCATCTATCATGGTCCATATACAGCAAGTACTAATAATGTGACAACTTGTGTTACACAAATGCAGTTTTTACAATGAAATCATATACCAGTATTATTGTATAACTCTTACATACCTGATGTGAATGATACAAACCGGCTGACGGTACACCTGGAGGGTCAACAGGTGGATACTACAACAGAATCTACAATATGACCCTGTACGTCATACGCCCTAAAAATATGTGGCAGAGGGTCCAATGCACCACTCTGCATGAACTGAGACGATACAGGCGCAAAGGTAGCGGGATGCACCAGGAGTCTGCCTACTACTGCAGATGTCTCGATATGGTCAGAGTTCAAAACCCGAATATAGTCTGGTAAAGCATAAGCGCGTGGCGCAACTCGATCCCTACAGGTATCAAAATCTCCGGGCACTCTAAAAGGCTCACAATCCACCCAGCCTGCAGCCCTCATACCCGCAATATATGCTGATCTTACATGTATATCCCCGAACATCTGATCCCATGGGAGTGGATCGGAAGGAATGCGCTCTAACCCGTATAGCTGTAGCCAACAACGCTCCCCCAAATACCAAATGAAAGGGCATGTAGGCACCTGAAAGCATACCCTACGCCTCGAAAGACTAGAATGAGAAATGAGCAAGTGGTCCTGCCGAGTAGCTAAAAAATCTATGTACGTCTTCCATGGACGCCGAATAATGCCATCTCGCTTCCTAAAATCAATCTGCGTGCGCCACCATAAGCTCATTGTTCACACCTTGTGCAGAACGAGCGAGATGCATAGCAGGACCCCATCGTCGTAATCTCGGAAAGTATATGTAAGGTGTAGTGATGGCCTCATCAATAACTCGGGGGTGCATGTTCACCATGTACTCATAGTACTAGAATGACAGAATGTACCAGAAATCGTATAGGTTCTTGCAGCGCTGTACGACATAGAGATTGAAAGCTACATACAAATAGCCTAATATCGTTATACCCCAAACGAGACAATGCAGCTGCTCTATGTCTATAAGGCCAGCCAAAAACCAAATCTAATAGTCCCCCTGTTGTTGCTAAAAAAGGCGGAACCAAAAAGGTATAATAAATGGGCCCTGATAACGGGGGTGTGCATATCCTCAGTGGACCGATGTGCAACTATATAGGCCTGTAGAGTAGGTAGGCTAACGGCACCTGAAGCAACGATCTGAGGATCTAAACCTGGTAACTGCTCTGAAAAGCTATCAAACTCCTCAAATGATACATCAAAGGGGACGGGGGGACGACCTGGACGACAAACCTCGATGCCCGTGAGCATGTAAAAATCTAAAGGAGTAAGCCCTAACTCAAAATAAACGAAGTGAAATGTGTGTAGATTAGGCCACCATTGCTCGCTAATAGCCTCTATAAGGCATCGGTCAACATGAGCAAACCTAAGTAAATCTAAAAAGTCGCCAAATGGTGCATCACAGAGTCTAACTGATATAGGCTGGGGTAACTGCTCAAAATGTGTCGTACAACGTGACCAACTACCTCGCACAGCAATATGTCGAACCTAAACATATAATTATTTGTTGTAAACATATAATATTAAACAACATTCATGTATAGTAAAACGGTTGTCGATATACGTAATAAAGTTATAAAGTTGTACCTGAGGCATCGCAACAGCAACAGACACTCAATGTGTAAATGTCACAGGCAGATGATGCAATACTCGAAGGCTCTCAGCAGTCACGGTGGCATCTGGTGGGAGATGTGCTGGCCCGACATTAGGATCTGTCAGAGGATGGCAGATGTGTCTACCAGACTTAACTTGACGTGGCGACATTTCGTCATAGAAATAATTAAAAATAAAATTTAAAAGGAAATTTTTTTAAAGGGAATTTTTTTGAAGATTATGAATGAAAATGAGAGCGTTTGTGCCTGATATAGGCAGAAATATTTACGCCCTGATTGAACAAACGCGTAGGCTTTACGCGTTTGTTCAACAAGCGCGCGCATTTTTTTTAGGCGTCGGTCTTTAAAAAATCCACGGGCATGTTCAACAAATGTTTAGTCCCACACGTTTGTTGAACAGGCGTGTGGACTAAAAACTGTTGCGATTCCCTAATTTCCAGAGTGTGGAAAATCGTAAATCGAAGTTCGACACTCCGGATTAGTTGGAGATGCTCTTAGACCAAATTCAAGTGTTGACAAAAAATATCGTTAACATTTTGGTGCTAGAAGGAGGGCTTGATCCTCCGATCTTGTGGTTAACAGCTATATCGCTGGCTATTCCGTCTCGGAATTGACTAAGCTTTAAAGAAGCAAGAACATGAGTAAAGGGTTACTATAAGCATCTTTTGAATCTCAAATGACTACGGCAAGAATCAGTGATCCAAGAATCATCAAAAAAGCAAAGGCTTAGATTAGAGGCTGTACAAATAAAAAACAAGGATAAGGAAGTAGAATCTTATAACCCTGACCGCTGGAGCAGTATCCCTTTCCAAATAGGACTAACCCCGATATTTTCTCTAATAGATTCTACATCAAAGGAATACAACCTATTCACTTACTTGAAAGAAGCCATTCATGCACATGCTAAGGTAACTATATTTGATCAAAGAGTATCGGAGAAGTTCAGTCACTTTATGCCAAGATGGACTAAGAAGGTTGCTCCTCAATCTCGCAACACAACAAAAAGAAAGCTTGAAGATACAGAGGAATCAATAAAATTATGTAACAAAAGGGCTAAGCTTCGATGCCGAAAAGGGGTCTTCGAATCAAGATTGCTAGAGGAATGCAAGCTTACTACATCAATTGAAAATATATGTTTTCTAACCAAGCATGAGCTTAACTTTTGGCCATCAATAAAGAAGAAACACAAGAACAAAGTAATATGGGGAGGACCTTATTGCTACTGTCATACGATGAATAGGAACGAAACCAATCATTATCGAGTCCTTGAAGGGACGATCATCAAGTTTTTCAATCAAGGCCAACTGTATAGATATGTAAAGAAGAGTTAATCAACTACAAGAAAGGATTCTTTGAAGAAAGAATGTCTATACGGTTGGGGGTACAATCTCCCAAAAATTTTTGGAAGCACCCGAAACGGGTGAGGCTACCTGGTAGAAAACCCTTGTCATCGCAAAGATGGCCTCGGCAAGGCACCCCTCAGAGGAGGGGTGGTGTATAAGCCTTTATCCGCTCCTAAGTCAGAAAGGGCCAGGTTAAAGAGTCAAAAGTGTAAGCCTCCACCCCCATGAAGGAGCAGCTAAAACCCTTACTCTCACCTACGATGGCCTGGGTAACGCACCCCTTGAAAGGAGAGCGAGTGCAAGCCTTTATCCGTGTCCAAATCAGACAGAGCCAGGTTAAAGCATCGAAAACCTTATCGGCATCTACGATGGTCAGTTTAAGGCACCCCTTGGATGGGGATGGAGTGTAAGCATCTATCACTGCCTACAATGGACGGGGTAAAGCATCAAAAGTGTAAACCTTTAACTGTGCCTACAATGGTTGTAACACGCCAAACCTTTCTGTGCCTAGATTTCGAAAAAAATCGAAATTCGAACACATCCAAGCATAGAGCATGTAAATCTGGTACCTGCAAATGAGCATGAGCATAATTAGAGTATGATAAGATAACTCACAGCAAAATCAAAATAGAAAAAACTAGTATTAACTTAAGTAACTACCTTTTTTAAGTAAGTCACTTTGCGAATACTGAGCATGAGAGAGAACGAGAACTGAAAGCCAAACTTAAACACCTGCGAGAACACAGTCTTCTCTGGAAATCTGGGTGGTTGTAATAAAGAGGGGGGTCAGAACAACAAGATTCCGGTGAACAGGAAATGCACTACACATATTTTAATACACAGATGTATCCCGTTTGGTTCAACGCAAGATGTATGCCTACCAAGGTTAGTGATTCCAGCCTAACCTTGTAAATGTTTACACACGACTCTACTACTCTTCCCGAAGTATAATACCGAGATAGAACATTTACGCAAATATTTTTGAAGCCTTTATACCAGAACATGGTTGGTTATTTAATCGAGGGTAGACCCATACTTACAGAGTTTCTATATATATATTCATTAGCTCATACTTTATTATTTAACGCCTCCCTATTAATAATAGATAGGGTGGATTCTCTCAGATCACTTAAGACCCTAAGAGGACCTGTTGGTCACTTATTATTCCTCGATAATATATTCAACATTAACATAAACTAGAGGGCACTAGCTATGGGCCCTTCTAGTTAAGGCTTCCGCCATTCACGCATATACCCTTTCCCCGTGTAAAGTGAGAGATGGTATTTTGTCGCTCGCTATACCATCTAGCTGACCTTATTAGATAATCTCCTTAGTCGCTTACTACTTCCTGTAGGATAGGTAGCCATATCTGACATTTTAAAGTTTCTAGGTTTGGGTAGGCCCAACACACACGCCATGTAAGACCCTAAACTAAAAGACCTACTCCCAGGTGGACTCCTCGATCCAAACCACTTAAGACCCACGAAAGCGGACCATACACGAAGATTATAAAGCTCGTACCCAATTATCCTTTAATACCTCTTCTTATGAGAATGAAGTGGGTCACGTTATTGAGTCATTCCCGATTAGTTTCACTTCACAAAAATACTATACTCACATGATTACATATCGTCACGGGTTCCTATGATTCACATTATTAACCTACTAAGTCCAATCCTAACTTTTACTTATAAGTTCTATATTAACTAGAATAAATAAGGAAAGTTATATCCTCCTTACCCTAGGATATTTATTTGATTATTTTCCCTAATTGGAGTTAGTAATTTAAACAACCATCAATACCCATTTATCCTCTTTTTATTTCATTTATCTCGGTTCATATGTTTATTTCCCTTTATAAATATAATAGTCATATTTTCCTAAGGCAACAATTAATCTTTAATTTCCTTTTTATTACCATTGATTATAATTAATGCCATTTATGAGCCTAACAGCCATAATTTTCCTAGGGCATTAATTCACAATGGATGTCCTTATTTTATCAATCCTGAATATATCTATTTGTTGTACCCCAACTGACATTATTAATCTTATTTATTTATTTATTGCTTGTTATACACACATATATATATCCCACATTTAGTTGACCACTTGTGGATGCTGGATTTGTTGGTCGGTTCCGGGCAGACTTCTACCACAAATTGAACTTAACCTTGCATCTTAGTATAGTTATATTTACGCACTAAACCCCTCACATTAAGCTGACAATCTTTGGATGCTGGATTTGCCAGTCGGCTTCGAGTAGACTACTACCAGAAGTTGAGCCTAACCTCGTGTCTAGATGAATTTAAATTAAATTCCCAAATTGGGGTTTACAACATTAATCCTAATATATCTTAGGAATTGTAACCATTTTACTTGATTTCCCTATTAAGTTTACTTTCCCCAAATCATCATTGCTTGTAATGGTTATTTATTTATTTGTGGTCCTATTTATACCAACCATTAACATAAATTGCTACAATGGTCACCACAAATATATTAATTTAATACGGATTACATTTACATGTATGACTCAATAAATGAATACCATTCAAACATTCAATATAATGTGTATTTTGCCGTTTTATAGATTCACACGGGTGATATATATGTACATATTTGTGCGGTCAACATAGTTATTTGTATTTATTTATTGTTTGATTTAAAAATTTGGCTTCATATTCATAAACAAACCTTCCTTTTTGAATTCAATCATGCCTAAAGGTTCAAGATCTTACAAAAAGACTGTTAGTTATAATTGTTGTAAATTATGCCTGATAAATGGGATAGACATATTTCAAAATCACAAGAAATATATATATATATATTGTATATTTTGGAATAGTTGATGCAAACTATGGACAAATATGTACATTTATATTTATACGCACATTTGGACAACTTTTCCCTTTTTCAATCTTTTTGCCATATTACTTGTGAATTCAAAATAATGTCTTTTGGTTCAAAAAGAAAACGACATATTTACCACAATTAAACCAAAACGTCAACAACATTGAACACAAATAGGCATGTGTCTTTTTAAATTAAAATCACATAATTTATCTTTTTAACAATGAAACTAGAGAGTTGGAAGAAAACTACATCTAAACAATGATATTGGGACTGATTTCCAAATTTTTAGTATTTTACAACAACCACAATATAATTTCCAACATATTTGTACGCAATATGTATAAACAATTTAAGTAATCCTACAATTTATATTACTTCTAAACACAATTCACAATTTCCTAGTTTTAACAATATCTATTAACAGGTCTGATAGGTGCCAATTCAAATTCAATAATATTATGAACAGATCTGATGATAATAGGCATATATTTTGAGATCTAATTCAAACGAGATAAATAGGATATTATAACTTTGTATGTAAATTTGTCACTCACCTGAAAGCATCCAAATATGAAATCTGAACAACCTTTTAAGCCTACCATTACCAAATTCTTATAATTTTATAATTAATCTGAAAAGGGGATACTTTCAGATCTGTAGATATGCAAGGAAATAGGGAAAGAGGAGAGGATTTGATGTAGCTTATTGTCACTTCATGTTCTTTTCCATTTAGATCTGATAATCCCTTTCAGATTTATATTTGATTGATTGTATATGAATATAATTTTGATTAAGAAATTTGATTGGAAGAGAAAGGGAAATGACAGAGCTTCGTTGCTGCCTATTGATTTGTGTGGAAAAGAATGAGGCCTTACCCCCTTATTTATAGAAGTGGAATGGGCCATGAGCCATTAGATTTATTTGAATAATCATTCGTCCATTTATATAACATAATATAACGAAATTTCCCTGCAAAACCTAGCTGTCACTGGGCTGGTCAAAGAGGGAAAGGTATATATTAATTATTCTATTCAATTATTTCCGTCCTTTTTTGTACTTCGTCCGTAATTTTTTCATACGGCCACCGTTCGCGAAACTCCAAACCTGAAAGTTGACAAAAATTCCGAGATGAACGCACCAGTTAAAGTTTCATGGTTAAATTCCATCATTTGCAGAAATTCCTATTTTTGAGAATCTAATTAAATAACTAATCTATTGTCAAAATTCCGGGTTGTTACATTGTTCCCCCCTTTAAAGGAATTTCTTCCTGAAACTCTGACACCTAATTATCCTATGATACACAACCAATTTATGTACATCCACTTTGCAATCATTTGTATATGTGCGCGGTGTGCATAATGCATTTCAACCATAAAATATGCATGCAAGATGATTCTAAATCGGGCCCTCTATATGTATGCATTGAAAGTTTTAAAACACATTTGAAAACATGATGCAAAACATCCTAAATATACTGGCAGTTATATATGATTGCAAATTTTGAAAATTCTTTTTCATCCGTAACCCTCACACAACTATGAATTGAAGTGTGAAGCAACCAATTTTGGATCCAAACCCTCCCATCCAAAATGTCACGCAATCTAATCGTTTCCTATTTAATTTCTCCTAAACCAGAAAAAGGAAATCAAAGAGAAGAATTTAAATATTCCTCTGCTTGTAGATATTACATTTCCTGCCCTAGAATGGAATTTTCACCTCAGTTACCCAAATACTCCAAAAATTTCCATCTGTAAACTGTAAAGGAGGTTTAAAACAAGCTCTAAAACGTAAAAGAGTTAATTAACAACTCGCGCGCATTGTTGATAAGGTATGGAAACAACGTTTACAAGGCTAAAACAGCCTTTTCTTTGTTGTCGATATCATTTTTATCGTACCACCGATCCTGCTGCACTGCTAAAACGCGCACACAAATCATCCAAACAACTTCCTTACGCTATTCATATGACCAAAAATTGAAATTTTCCATAAAAATAAATTTCCGCTTAAAATCTTCTTATATTTATTTTGAAAATTTCTTTTCAATATCGTTTCACTTTCCATATAAGATTCATATAAGAAAAAACAAAATTTCGGTATTGTGTGCTTTGCACCGTTCAAATCGTCCATTTTATTGTAAGACAGACGTTTGAATATGTAAAAATTGTTATATCCAACTTTTGCATTTTCATGCGAACCGAAATAAAAGAAAGTAATTCAGTAAAACTTTAAAAATGATAAAAAGTTTTTTTTTTCAAACAACAATTTCCAAAGGTTTCAAAAATGTATTTTGTGAAAATTTAAACATTCAAGTCACATGTTGGCGAAAAAGGAAGTCATCCACGCAAGAAATGCAAAAACTAAACTTGCATACAAAAAAAACCATAATAAATTTTGACTTAACAAGGAATAGTGAATTATTTATACCCTGATGTAAACATCGCAAAATCGGACCTTTGCTAAAATTTCCATAACATAGAATTCTATTCTTTCCATATCTAAGATAACTATTAGTTAGATAAGTAAAACGAGATTTCGTTCGAACAAGCTTGCGTAAATGACATAAACATTTCCAAACATAGAAATCCTAATAATTAAAGTCATACAATTTAAACAACACTAACAGTTACAAGCGTGAATCACCACAAAGCCAAGAACCTGATGCTAAAAGGGGAAAACAACAAAGACAACGACAAAACAACAACACTGAAACTCCAAAAACAATGGTTATAAACAACGAGATGTCTTGCTCCGCGGCTGGAGCTCAAACCAATTTTTTATGTTCTTTAATTATCCATATCGTGGTAGCATAATGCTCTATCTCATGTTACAAACACTACTGGGGTTGTTGGAGGTTCCTACATCCCACCTCTTCTAAGAGAGAATTTACGATGAGAAAAGAAACCAACCACAAAACAACTCCTCATGGAAATCCACCTAATATTGTCTAAGGATAAAAATGAATAGGAAAAATTATAGGAAATAACTCCATGAGAAAACACACAAGAACAACAAGCTGAATTGAAAATGATTCGGCACTAAATGATGGTTACGCCATCGATCAAGAAAAAGGTTAATTTTCACACCATGAGATAAATCTACTCATAACTTCCCATTTATAGAACGATGTGCAAAACAGGTCACACGTCTACATGGGCAGTTCGAATATAGATTCCCAAACACATAAACCGACATCAAGAAAAATAGATTTGCTGCAAAATCTCCAAAGGCGGTCAACAAAAGACCATTCAATCCACATAAAACACGGATTCCTACAAAATATCATTGAGATTCTCCTTAGAAAAACCATCCAAATAACGCTTAATCTTCATCTCTAAAACGACGATCACTTCGAAACGACCTATTCCAACAAGGTATAACAAAGGAGAATGCAGCACAAACAACAATCCTATTCTAAGATCCCGAAGCACTGGACCGGTGCAAGTCCAATTGCCACGACAAATTTTCTTAGCCCCTAAATAATGGGACCTTTTTCTCATTTTGATCCAGCCAAATGATCTCTCCTTAAGGATAAGACTTAAATGGCGTGAGTAAGATCGGATAGCGAATTTAGGTATTATGGACTAAGAAATGGTATGAGTATAAGAACCCGTAACTTCCCCATGAAGGAAATAGCGGATACTTTGAGGACAAGACGAATCGGAACGCAAACAGAAGAACATTTCATTGCTTATTACAACAATTCCATCAGAATACAAGAATATACAGAGTATGACTAAATATTATACATCATAAAATATCAGAGATTACAATAAATTACACAGCAACGGAAAATAATACAAAACACAACTGAAAGGAATATATGGATACAGAGCTTTCCGAATATCATTCCAACTGTAAACCAGGATCCTGTGAATATAAATCTGCAAAACCAAAACTACTAGCTGCCCATGTGGAAAATAGGGGCACCCAGAGTTAAGGTTAAAACAATAAACTCCAGGTCAGTCATGTGACTGGTGTGAGAACTAAAATAGTTAGTTAAAACTTTACTATAAATCAGATATATCAAGGGACTACGCCGTAAAACACGGAACGGGTTTCCTCCCAAGAATACCAGTGCATATAACAAAACAACGCAATGCTTTTTGGAAAAAATGAAGCTATTATAAGACCCAGGTCCCATCACACAATGCAACGCAAGCCGGAGGATAGGGTTTTCCCTTATAATAGCCAAAGAATTCTTGGTACGCTAAAACAAATCATTTGATACTATTATAAGTGCATAGTGTATAAAACAACTTCAAATATAAATGTATCAATCCTAGACGGCATGGGTACCATATATCATGTCGCCAATACTAGGCTCTACAATCAAAACCACAAATGTCACGTATTGGAAGTTGGATTTCCATCTGTTAACCGAGGCAAGGGATTGTCCTCAACCGATTTCGAGACAATCTAGCCCATGTCTCAGGCAAGCGCGCAGACAAGCCTTGGATCGTCAGGGCCGGTCCACCGATGTGGATTATTATGCCTAAACACTGCGTTTCCCCGCCCTTTATGGCATAAATGAGCCCAATGACTCCATCGGCTCCACATAGTCACCGATATATCCGAGGCGCCTCGCAACAGCAACAACCACACAGGTGAAAATAATATAAATGTCAGGGCTGGTAGGTCACTGACACCACCCTAGCTAGAAAGAAACGCATGCCCTCCCTGATGTCCTCTCCCGTTTCTGGTTCACAACTGGGGTGTGAGGCTCGCGAATTAACGCTACACAAAGCTATGCCACATAGGTGGTGCTTTGATCATCAACCACAAGACTCTGCTTTTCAACAAAAGCCTTGATCATTTGCCACTTAGGCATGCCACACAGGCAATTCACTCTATGCGATTGATATCCATCAATATATAACCTCTGAGCTCGTACGTCTAAGAGAAGAGCGTTAAGAAAGAGAATAAATTCTCCGCCGCCAAACAGATATATATTTAATAGAAATCAATCACACAGAATAAAATCCAATGTCAGACACACGGTCCATTTACAAGTTCATTCTGGGTCTGAACGAAACCGGAGGCACCTTGTACCTCGCATATCCATCGATCTCCAAGTACGTCTGGATGATCACCAACTGATTCCCTCCTCTTGGGTGAACAGCCCAATCAAGATCATCAGTAATTATCCAAACGATGTGAAGACCTCCGGTCTTCGACCACCGTCTTCATCTTCGACTTATCGTCGATTCAGTTATTCAGAATGGGATAAACCCGGTCTTTCTGAATAACTCGCGTATATAATTAACAAGTATTACACAAACACAACATATGCCTCATTCCAATTCATCAGTCACTAACCGTTAATTAGTAAAAGAACAACTCCCCAAATATTAACCCCGAAGGCCGAAACCAACATCAGATCAATACCCAGGAAACCATTCAATTAACTAATTTTCAGTTAGTTTCTAAATTTCATATTCTTAGGGAAAGGTTCCCATTAATTTTATCAAAGATAAATTCTTTTAAATTTATACTTTAATCTTCCTTTGGATATCAAACATAATTAAGGTTTATCCAAACTAGTCGGGAATAACGAACCTTACCGAAGTAATCATTTGTTTTAATTTCCCAATCCCAACCTATTCATTCCATGAAGTAAAACTGGTAATACTTCATATCTAACACCACGGTGTTACGGTAAATTCAATTACCATTTCACATTCAAATCTAATTAAAGATTTAACTATCGCTTGGAGCAAAACTGGTGATACTCCATTCTCGATCATTTCAATCTAATTAAAGATTCATCAAAACTCCACTTGGTTTTAATCTTCCCAATAATCACTATCAATGATTATTTAACTTGGGAAGTCATCTCCTGTTTTTAACTGGGTTAAAGAACCAATGTCATTTAAAACACCATTCACGATAAACCCAAAAATAAATTCAATTTCAGTTCCAATTAAATACCATTTAATTGGTATACTTCATTAAATCTAATTAAAAAGATTTAATCTTATTTCTCAACTGGGTTTAAGAACAGTGTTAATGAAGACACCATTCACGACAAATCCAAATCCCATTTGATATTAAATACAAGGCTTTGAATAGAAAATATATCGGCTTATATTCAATATCACATTCTATGACCAACAAATATCGTATTGGAAATAACGATATAAATATATCTTTCAAATTTCCATAACAATATCTGTATAATCACGTAATCCAACATCGAAATATTCCAAAGACAATTTTGATCCAAATCCATTTCGACTTTATATATTGGAAATTCTGGTTATTTTCAAAACCATTTCAAATCCATTTCAAATCCATTTTATTTATTTTAAAAATAAATGGGATTATAATTCTAGTTCAAAACTGGTTCATTTCGATAAAAATATATTTTTATCTTTTCAAATTTGGAATTTTTCATCCCAATTCTTCCCAAATCATTTATTATGACTTTACACTAATTATTGATATTTTCAATAATTTTATCAAGGCCCATACAGTCGATTTCCATCAACGGCCATCGAACTGCACTTATAGCGACCTTTTCCAAATTTTATTTGGACATAATTTCAAATCCAACCATTAGATTTTTAATTTCTAATATTCGTTAGAATGCTCTTTTCGATACGAACTCAGCGGTTCCGATTTTAGGAGAATCCGACAGTCGGATCTCCCGCAACATCAATTCGAAGTTAATGGTCGAAATTCGCGAACTGCAGTAGCGCGACGTGTTCTATTCAGGCCATTATATATATAATATATATATTATATATATTTCATCCACTTCCTTTTAAAACATATTTTACAAATCAATTTAAATTCGTTTTCAAAATGATTTCAACTTCCTATTCAATTTCAAATCAAAATTGAATATTCCATATCACCGATATACAAATGATAATATTTTCAAAACGTTATATTTTGAAATCACTTCCTTTTCTATATTCATTAAAAAAACAAATATAATCGATATAAATATCGTTCGCGTCAAAATGGCGCAAATCTAATTTACATGGCTTTATATATTTCAATAACTTCGTTGTTCTATTCAACAAATGAATATTTATTCTATTCAACACATGAATCTATATTTCTCTCAACACATGAGTATCGTCAACACATGACTATTTTTATTATTTAATATATTTTATAGAATTGTGCTTTATATCATTTAATTCTTAATTAGACTTTAACCCTAAATTAGTAAGAGAACAATTCCCTAAGTATTTACGCCGAAGGCCGAAACCAACATCAGATCAATACCCAGGAAACCATTCATCTTAACTGATTTCTAGTTAGTTTTTAATTTAATATATGGTAAAGATGTAAATTTTAATGTTAAAATATTTCGTTCAACACATAAATATTCTCAACACATGATTATCGTCAACACAGGACTATTTTTATTATTTAATATATTTTATAATATTCTTCATTTTCCCAATTGGAATGAGGCGCAAACAATTACCATATAATGTTAATTATATGGATTCCATACAACACATGTATATAATAGCAACGATAAATAATCAACCATCATCCAGAGTGCATTCTACATTGTATAAGCATCAAATATAAATATTCAACGCTTATAACAGCCTGTCAATCAGTCGATCGACATACAACTAATTATTGGGATTAGTGTATGTCCAATTTCATCCCAACACCCGTGTGGGGTTTCAAACAATCAAACACAGATTTTATTTGTGCAGTTGGGCGATGTGTAAAATTTATCGTCCCAATCAATATCAGTCAAATCGATGTACATAAACAAATCGTTCAATTTGTAAATGAATATTTATTTTATTTCAACACATGAATATATATTTTATTTCAACACATGAATATATATTTTATTTCAACACATGATTATATATTTTATTTCGCAACACAAACAATCACACAAGTCGTCCATGGTCTGTGGACGACGGGTGTCGGGTGCTGCTACGCACCGTCTGCATCCTAGTATATATTTCTAACTAGAAAACAAGAATTAAAAGTGAGAAGTTCTCACCGATAAGCTAAACCAAACGCCGCGACTCTTCGTATGTAGAAAATTTTCGCCGTACTCGCCTTTTGTCACTTTCGTCGACCGTATCCACTACATATATAAAAATCGCATTTTTATTTTGTTGTCATGTATATAAAAATCACATTTTTATAATGCTACTATATAGATAAAAATTCTATTTTTATACGCTACACATATTATAAAGATCACATTTTTCTTCTTGTACTATTCATATAAAAATCACATTTTTATTCTTCTCACTGTATAAAAATTATATTTTTGATTCACTACTTATATAAAAATCATATTTTTATTCTTTCTATAATATAAAAATCATATTTTTATTCTTTCTATAATATAAAAATCTAATCTTTACTTCGCTAATCTCTATATAAAAATCCTATTTTTATAAATCTAACTTCATAGTAAAGATCATATCTTTATTTCAAATCCCTTATATAAAAATCATATTTTTATATCGAATCTCTTTATATAAAAATCATGTTTTTACCTCGCTAAAAATCGTATCTTTTCATTTCTAAAAATCGTACCTTTTCATTTCTAAAAATTCTATTTTTCCATTTTGAAAAATCCTATCTTTCTCTTTTGAGAAATCCTATCCTTTCATAAAAAAAAACATTTCTTTTTGCTACGAAAAATCGTTTCTTCTTGCTAACCAAAAATCCAAATCAAAGAGGGCTAAAAAATGAAATAAAATAAACTTACAGCGAAAAGGATGCGGGGGGGGGGGGGGGGGGGATTTCTTGGTTCGAAGTTAATCGGGGGTGTGGGTTTCGGAGTTGCGGAGGTGGAGGCGGTTGGATGCAGGGTGGAGCGGTGGACTGTAGTGGCCGAGTGGGGAGTACGAGTCTTGTTAGAAGAGGGGGAGAGAGGAGCGAAAGGGGGGGGGGGGGTGAGAGTCTCGCCGGCGGCGCCTGACGCGAGAGAGGGGGGGAGGGCGGCGCTCCATCGGTGGCGGCAGAGCTAGGTCTCCGTCGCTGCTATTTTTTTCTTTTTTTCGATTTCTGTTTTGAGAATAACGGGGAGAGAGAAAGGATATAAGGGAGGGGTGTTGACCAAGCTAATAATATATATAATAATTTAATTTAATTCTCCCAAAAAGTAACTTTTTATTTCGAACCCCAACCGAGACCCAACGACTGTCCTCCATAGCAAATTACCCCCATTCCGAACACAATGGGATATGTTTCAACAGCTGATTCGATCGGTTCGATCAGTTTTCGTCAAAATGGAAATATAACTCTATATATTGAATTTGAATGCACATTTCAATTTACCAGGGCCACATACTAACTCTAAAAATTCCAGAAAAATTATTTCTAGCTTCGTATTGATGATACGGTCCTAACAAAACTAGTATCGTCAAATTCTGAGATAGTTTGAAAATGGCCATTTTCTGGTCGATCAAAATTGACTAAAAGTGACAAAATACATTTTACTTCGCCACGCTCACATATTGATTCAAAAAATTACGAATTTTGGAATCTAGCAATAACTTGACATTCTGGTTCAAACGAAAGTGGTTTCGTCGAAAACAGAGGTCATTTGCAAAATGGCTATTTTTAAGGGCCCAAAATTCCATAGCGACTATTTTGAATTTTCAACTAGGCGTAACTTTTTATCCTCGCTATGATATTTCAATTTTTCACATTCATTGGAAAGATATTCTCAAATAGATTCAAATATTTTTGGTTTCACCAAAATCCGATTAATTTTGAACCCTCTACATTCATTTGAAATTTGAAATCGAATTTTCAAACTACCGCGCCATTTTCAATTCCTTTTATAATTAAAATAAAATATTTATATTCAAACGACGATCTATATAAATATATACGTTCTTATTCTATCGAAAATAAATTTCTCGTCGTTATTATTTAAAATAATTCATTTTAAATATTCAAAATTCACTAAAATTTCCAAAATAAAAATTTTAAATTGGCTCAGATTTCCGGGTTATTACAATCTCCCCCACTTAAAACTTTTCATCCCCGAAAAGGAACGAAGCCGAAAGTTGTTTTACAAATCAACTCAACTTTCACTATTTTCATTACGGCTAAAGTTCTTCAACTTTTTAGTTTCTAAGAACTTTTCAAATTTTTCAAAAATTTGTCTAACACCCTAAATTTTCGAAAAATTTCGCCATAACCTCCCCTGCACCAGGAGCTTCGGGATATTTCAAATAGCCTCCCATGGCCCTCACCAATCCAAAAAGAAAAAGAAACAGCTAAGCGGCTAGCCAATCGGTCATAAAATCATCAAAAACCCAAGAAATACAATAAACATGTACCTATTTGTCGGGCAAACAATTTTATTCCTCTTCTCTAGCCTCCTTGTTATGACCTGTTCAATGTAAGTACATGTATATGCATGCAAAGACAACTAATTTTCAATACAGTTCACTGTTTGATACAATTCGGCTAAATGGTCCAAATTTTAATGAATCAGCTAATAATCAAACAACACAATCAACAATCAATTAGTTGATTATCATTTCAAATTCATAACTTTGATATGTAGTCAAAAATCACGTTTTTGAGGCTAAGTCACAACAATATATTCTAACTATATTTTGGTTCTCACACCAGTCAATTGGAAATATATATAAATCCCACTTTCGTCACTCAAAAATAAATATTGGTGATGGTATACTTCATCATCAGGACCATGTCCGAGCGACTAAAGTGTGATTCTATATCTACCCAGTATATTAAAACTTCAAATACACGCAGATCAGACGTATAAGCAAAATCTTTATATACTGGATTTTCCAAATCAATACAAGTAAATATTCAAATACGAATAATTGAATTAAATTTTCAAAACAAAGTTTATTTGTATTTTTATTTGAAAAACAACACTCTTCTGACTCATTCTAGGATACTACTGATCCCATCTCTAACGAGTCTTCCTCATTGGATGTTACTAATCCAATCTTTGATGTATTCTTTCGTTTGGTTCCAACGTGTCTTGTTCTCCGAGCTCTGTAAACCAAAGCTCTGATACCAAATATAAGAACCCGTAACTTCTCCATGAAGGAAAGAGCGGAAACTTTGAGGACAAGACGAATCGGAACGCAAACAGAAGAACATTTCATTGCTTATTACAACAATTCCATCAGAATACAAGAATATACAGAGTATGAATAAATATTATACATCATAAAATATCAGAGATTACAATAAATTACATAGCAGCGGAAAATAATACAAAACACAACTAAAAGGAATATACGGATACAGAGATTTCTGAATATCATTCCAGCTGTAAACCAGGATCCTGTGAATATAAATCTGCAAAACCAAAACTACTAGCTGCCCGTGTGGAAAATAGGGGCTCCCAAAGTTTAGGTTAAAACAATAAACTCCAGGTCAGTCATGTGACTGGTATGAGAACTAAAACAGTTAGTTAAAACTTTACTTTAAATCAGATATATCAAGGGACCACGCCATAAAACATGGAACGGGTTTCCTCCCAAGAATACCAGTGCATATAACAAAACAGCGTAATGCTTTTTGGTAAAATGAAGCTATTATAAGACCCAGGTCCCATCACACAATACAACGCAAGCCGGAGGATAGGGTTTTCCCTTATAATCGCCAAAGAATGCTTGGTATGCTAAAACAAATCATTTGATACTATTATAAGTGCATAGTGTATAAAACAACTTCAAATATAAATGTATCAATCCTAGACGGCATGGATACCATATATCATGTCGCTAATACTAGGCTCTACAATCAAAACCACAAATGTCACGTATTGGAAGTTGGATTTCCACCTGTGAACCGAGGCATGGGATCGTCCTCAATCGATTTCGAGACAATCTAGCCCATGTCTCAGGCAAGCGCACAGACATGCCTTGGATCGTCAGGGCCGGTCCACCGATGTGGATTATTATGCCTAAACACTGCGTTTCCCCGCCCTTTGGGGCGTAAATGAGCCCAATGACTCCATCGGCTCCACATAGTCACGATATATCCGAGGCGCCTCGCAACAGCAACAACCACACATGTGAAAATAATATAAATGTCAGGGCTGGTAGGTCACTGACACCATCCTAGCTAGAAAGAAACGCATGCCCTCCCTGATGTCCTCTCTCGTTTCTGGTTCACAACCGGGGTGTGAGGCTCACGAATTAACGCTACACAAAGCTATGCCACACAGGCGGTGCTTTGATCATCAACCATAAGACTCTGCTTTTCAACAAAAGCCTGCATCATTTGCCACTTAGGCATGCCACACAGGAAATTCACTCTATGCGATTGATATCCATCAACATATAATCTCTGAGCTCGTACGTCTCAGAGAAGGGCGTTAAGCAAGAGAATAAATTCTCCACCGCCAAACTGATATATATTTAATAGAAATCAATCACACATAATAAAAACCAATGTCAGACACACGGTTCATTTACAAGTTCGTTTCGGGTCTGAACGAAACCGGAAGCACCTGGTACCTCGCAAATCCATCGATCTCCAAGTACGTCCGGACGATCACCAACTGATTCCCTCCTCTTGGGTGTACAGCCCAATCAAGATCATCAGTATTTATCCAAACGATGTGAGGACCTCCGGTCTTCGACCACCGTCTTCATCTTCGACTTATCATCGATTCAGTTATTCAGAATGGGATAAACCCGGTCTTTCTGAATAACTCACGTATATAATGAAGGAGTGTTACACAAACTCAACATACGCCTCATTCCAATTCATCAGTCACTAACCGTAAATTAGTAAGAGAACAACTCCCCAAATATTAACCCCGAAGGCCGAAACCAACATCAGATCAATACCCAGGAAACCATTCAATTAACTAATTTTCAGTTAGTTTCTAAATTTCATATTCTTAGGGAAAGGTTCCCATTAATTTTATCAAAGATAAATTCTTTTAAAATTATACTTTAATCTTCCTTTGGATATCAAACCAAATTAAGGTTTATCCAAACTAGTCGGAATCCGTTAGGCTTTGCAACCATCCCTTTATCCCCCAAGCAGCAGGTAATACCCACCGTGGGATACAACTGGTTTCCCAGTACGCTTGTTTTACGGCGACCCTCTAGAGCCTCCCGGCCACTACCTAACGAACCCCCACAAGGGACATGTTGGGGTAAGAGTCTCCCGTTCGCCACCAAACCGCGAAGCGAGAACCCCCCATCATGACTGCAACAAGAACTGGTGATACTCCATTCTCGATCATTTCAATCTAATTAAAGATTCATTAAAACTCCACTTGGTTTTAATCTTCCCAATAATCACTATCAATGATTATTTAACTTAGGAAATCATCTCCTGTCTTTAACTGGGTTAAAGAACCAATGTCATTTAAAACACCGTTCACGATAAACCCAAAAATCAATTCAATTTTAATTCTAATTAAATACCATTTAATTGGTATACTTCATTAAATCTTATTAAATAGATTTAATCTTATTTCTCAACTGGGTTTAAGAATAGTGTTAATGAAGACACCATTCACGACAAACCCAAATCCCATTTGATATTAAATACAAGGCTCTGAATAGAAAATATATCGGCTTATATTCAATATCAAATTCTACGACCAACAAATATCGTATTGGAAATAACGATATAAATATATCTTTCAAATTATCATAACAATATCTGTATAATCACGAAATCCAACATCGAAATATTCCAAAGACAAAAATATATTTTCAAAACCACTTTATTTATTTTAAATCAAAATATAGCTCTATAATTCTGGTTATTTTCAAAACCATTTCAAATCCACTTTATTTATTTTAAAAATAAATGGGATTATAATTCTAGTTCAAAACTAGTTTATTTCGATAAAAATATATTTTTATCTTTTCAAATTTGGAATTTTTCATCCCAATTCTTCCTAAATCATTTCATATGACTTTACACTAATTATTGATATTTTTAATAATTTTATCAAGGCCCATATAGTCGATTTCCATCAGCGGCCATCGAACTGCACTTATAGTGACCTTTTTCATATTTGATTTGGGCATAATTCCAAATCCAACTGTTAGATTTCTAATTTCTAATATTCGTTAGAAAGATCTTTTCGATACGAACCCAACGGTTCCGGTTTTAGGAGAATCCGATGGTCGGATCTCCCGTAACGTTAATTCGAAGTCAATGGTCGAAATTCGCGAACTACCGCAGCTCGGCGCGTTCTATTCAAGCCATTATATATATATATATATATATATATATATATATATATATATATATATATATATATTTCGTCGATTTCCTTTTAAAACATATTTTACAAATTGTTTTAAATTCATTTTCAAAATGATTTCAACTTCCTATTCAATTTCAAATTAAAATTGAATAATCCATATCACCGATATACAAATGATAATATTTTCAAAACGTTATATTTTGAAATCACTTCCTTTTCTATATTCATTATAAAAACGAATATAATCGATATAAATATCGTTCGCGTCAAAATGGCGCAAATCTAATCCATACGGCTTTATATATTTCAATAACTTCGTTATTCTATTCAACAAATGAATATTTATTCTATTCAACACATGAATCTATATTTCTTTCAACACATGACTATTTTTATTATTTAATATATTTTATAGAATTGTGCTTTATATCATTTAATTCTTAATCAGACTTTAACATAAATTAGCAAGAGAACAATTCCCTAAGTATTAACCCCGAAGGCCGAAACCAACATCAGATCAATACCCGGGAAACCATTCATCTTAACTGATTTCCAGTTAGTTTCTAATTTTATATATGGTAAAGATGTAAATTTTATTGTTAAAATATTTCGTTCAACAGATGATAAGTTTCAACACATGAATCTTCTCAACACATGAGTATCGTCAACACATGACTATTTTTATTATTTAATATATATTATAATATTCTTTATTTTCCCAATTGGAATGAGGCCTAAACAATTACCATATAATGTTAATTATATGGATTCCATATAACATATGTATATAATAGCAACGATAAATAATCAACCGTCATCCAGAGTGCATTCTACACTGTATAAGCATCAAATATAAATATTCAACGCTTATAACAGTCTGTCAATCGATCGATCGACATACAACTAATTATTGGGATTAGTGTATGTCCAATTTCATCCCAACACCCGTGTGGGGTTTTAGACAATCAAACACAGATTTTATTTGTGCAGTTGGGCGATGTATAAAATTTATCGTCCCAATCAATATCAGTCAAATCGGTGTACATAAACAAATCGTTCGATTTGTAAATGAATATTTATTTTATTTCAACACATGAATATATATTTGATTTCAACACATGAATATATATTTTATTTCAACACATGAATATATATTTTATTTCAACACATGATTATATATTTTATTTCACAAAACAAACAATCACACAAGTCGTCCATGGTCTGTGGACGACGGGTGTCGGGTGCTGCTACGCACCGTCTGCATCCTAGTATATATTTCTAACTAGAAAACAAGAATTAAAAGTGAGAAGTTCTCACCGATAAGCTAAACCAAACGCCGCGACTCTTCGTATGTAGAAAATTTTCGCCGTACTCGCCTTTTGTCACTTTCGTCGACCGTATCCACTACATATATAAAAATCGCATTTTTATTTTGTTGTCATGTATATAAAAATCACATTTTTATAATGCTACTATATAGATAAAAATTCTATTTTTATACGCTACACATATTATAAAGATCACATTTTTCTTCTTGTACTGCTCATATAAAAATCACATTTTTATTCTTCTCACTATATAAAAAATATATTTTTGATTCACTACTTATATAAAGATCATATTTTTATTCTTTCTATAATATAAAAATCATATTTTTATTCTTTCTGTAATATAAAAATCATATTTTTATTCTTTCTATAATATAAAAATCTATTCTTTACTTCGCTAATCTCTATATAAAAATCCTATTTTTATAAATCTAACTTCATAGTAAAGATCATATATTTATTTCAAATCCCTTATATAAAAATCATATTTTTATATCGAATCTCTTTATATAAAAATCATGTTTTTACCTCGCTAAAAATCATATCTTATCATTTCTAAAAATCGTACCTTTTCATTTCTTAAAATTCTATTTTTTCATTTTGAAAAATCCTATCTTTCTCTTTGGAAAAATCCTATCCTTTCATAAAAAAACATTTCTTTTTGCTACGAAAAATCGTTTCTTTTTGCTGACCAAAAATCCAAAATCAAAGAGGGCTTAAAAATGAAATAAAATAAACTTACAGCGAAAAGGAGGCCCGGGGGGGGGGGGGGGTTCCTGGTTCGAAGTCAATCGGGGATGTGGGGTTTTGGAGCTGCGGAGGTGGAGGTGGTTGGAGGTAGGGCGGAGCGGTGGACTGTGGTGGCTGAGGGGGGAGTACGAGTCTTGTTAGAAGAGGGGGAGAGAGGAGGGAAAGGGGGGGAGGGGCGAGTCTCGCCGGCGACGCCTGGCTCGAGAGGGGGGCGGCGCTCCATCGGTGGCGGCGGAGCTAGGTCTCCGTCGCTGCTATTTTTTTCTTTTTTTCCGATTTCTGTTTTGAGAATAACGGGGAGAGAGATAGGATATAAGGGAGGGTGTTGACCAAGCTAATAATATATATAATAATTTAATTTAATTCTCCCAAAAAGTAACTTTTTATTTCGAACCCCAAACGAGACCCAACGACTGTCCTTCATAGCTAATTACCCCCATTCCGAACTCAATGGGATATGTTTCAACAGTTGATTTGATCGTTTCGATCAGTTTTCATCAAAATCAAAATATAGCTCTATATATTGAATTTGAACGCGCATTTCAATTTACTTGGGGCCACATACTAACTCTAAAAATTCCAGAAAAATTATTTCTAGCTTCGTATTGATGATACGGACCTAACAAAACTAGTTTCATCAAATTTTGAGACCGTTTGAAAAATGGCGATTTTCTAGTCGATCAAAATTGACTAAAACTGACAAAACACGTTTTACTTCACCACCCTCACATATTGATTCAGAAAATTACGAATTTTGGAATCTAGCAATAACTTGACATTCCGGTTCCAACAAAAGTAGTTTCGTTGAAAACATAGGTCATTTGCAAAATGGCTATTTTTAAGGGCCCAAAATTCCATAGTGACTATTCTGAATTTTTAACTGGGCGTAACTTTTTATCCTCACTATGAAATTTCAATTTTTCGCATTCGTTGGAAAGATATTCTCAAATAGATTCAAATATTTTTGGTTTCGCCAAAATCCGGTTTATTTTGAATCTTGTACATTCATTTGAAATTTGAAATAGAATTTTCAAACTACCACGCCATTTTCAATTCCTTTTATAATTAAAATAAAATATTTATATTCAAACGATGATCTATATAAATATATATGTTCTAATTCTATTGATAATAAATTTCTCGTCGTTATTATTTAAAATAATTCATTTTAAATATTCAAAATTCACTAAAATTGCAAAAATAAAATTTTTAAATTGGCTCAGATTTCCGGGTTATTACACTGAGAGAAGAAATTAGATCTTGGAGTACTAGTGAGGCAAGACTAATGCGCAAACAAGCGCGAAAAAGGAGGAGGCTAGGCGATGACAAAGAAAGAGAAGAAGAATAAAGATATGGTTCGGCTAAATGTGGAAGGAAGGACGAAAGAAAGAAGTTAAGGTGGTGATTTGGACACAACTTTTACGATTGAGTCCTGGGTCCACGTTGTACCAAAACTCAGCAACTAGTTGACCACTCTAAGTATAATGCTAAATGGTCAAATATCAAATGAGCTTTGGGAAAAGGTTGAACATTGACCTTATCAGGCCGGATTAAAATATTAATCATCCCATGTCATCTTTTAAGATTTGACGCAATCCGAAAAATACTTATCCTCATCATGACGATATCGAAGACCGTAGTCAAATTCCGAACCAACTCCAAGGTCTAAGTAGTCTCAACAAAAGGCTGCGAACACACGACGAATGAACGAATTCCAAAAAAAATTTCAGCTATAAATACGTAATATGAACTAAAACGGATTTTCTCCTTACCTAGTTGACAACAAACAGACGATTCATGATATCAAATACCCCTAAACCTGGACGAAAGATTTTCCTTAGCCTTTTCGAAGAAAAAATTTAAACCTTTCAAAATATGGAATTTAGTTTAAACTAACGGTTTGGTAATTATAAACCCATATTATTATTATTTATATTCCAATTTATATTACGAACTAAAAAACCTTTGTGTGCTCAAAAATGTTGGAGCTTTCAAATCTTAAAGATTAATTGTGTTATTTTCAATAAATTACCCAATATATATAGGGAGAGGGATACTAAAAATCAGAAGGGATGAATATTTATTATTCTTAAGCTTAGTGGAATATTCCTTGTCATTTCTAACTCCTTCCTTCCTACCAATCAGGTTATATTTATTCACAGCCCTAAAAAATTTGAAACACGAACAGACTAAAATTTAAAAATCATATCTTTATAAAACTAGGCCTTTATAAAACCATTGTTCGAAACCGTATTTCAAAACTATCAAAACCCATTTTATTTTTCCAAATAGTTTTAAAAATAAAATTTTCTCGAATACAAGGCTAGGAACTCAAATGAATATTTCAATAAAGGTAGATTTGGAAAATCAACGGAGTAACGAATGGATATTGTAATGACCCGGGTTTTTGGCGATCTTGGTTATCCGATATACAACACATATCGAACATCCAAGGATCGAAAATACCGGTCATTAATGAAAGAAATTAGAGGGTGAGGAAAGATAAGATAGAAACTTAGAATAGAAGAAGAAGAAGAACACAACATCAGAGTAACACGAACCTCACAGCGGAAAGAATAACATATAATATATATAACATAACTTGAAATATACATCTGTACTTGAATATACACATCAATATCAAAGTACATCACTTACAACACAGCGGAAAAATAATAGCTATATAATTTTGAAGCCTCCTGCTCCATCTCTTCAATGTATCTGTAAATCCCGACTACTTGACTGCCCGTACAAAATTGAGCACCCAAGAGTTTAGGGAAAACAAAACAAAATAAACTCCGGGTCAGTCATGGGACTGGTATGAGTAAAACAGTTTAAAACAGTTCAAGCAGGTAAATGATATCTCATAAGACCATGCCATATAACGGAACGGGTTTTTCCCTTATGAGAATCCAAATTATCTTTATATCCAAACCTTTGATATTATAATAATGTCTATCAACCACAATATAATAATCATCTAGCAGAACGCTTTCATCTCACATTCTACATATATTGTATACAATCAAAACCGCAAGCACATATTGGGTAATGGATTTTCCAACTATGACAAGGTATGGAACCACCTTTCGCTAGTGTACCTCTAGAAAGGAATACACTGGGTTCAACAAGAACATCTTGCAACCCGGCCACACATGACCAACCACTCATTTCGCTTGAGTGTACCAAATGTATATCACCAACGGTTGGGATCAGCAACCATTTCCCGAATAGGACAGTATTGACAATAGATTTTTAGAAATAAATGAAACTCTAGATTAGGTGATTATACACCCTACTTCGGAGCGACCGACTTAGCCATGCTGTCTGCCCGATTTCTGTCATTTACCGGTTGATGAGGCTTGAGGTTACGCTTTATCTTCACACCAGATTCACTTCGAATGTCACATCGTCAAATCCATCAAATCACCGATTGACGTCTACAACCATAAATTACGTGTCAGCTAAAAGGAGTTTCCTTCTCTGCTTACACTCTTGGAACGGTTGAAGAAATCAATGTACGTGACCTTTCTGGAAATACTCTGTCAGACATTCATCCATACAAGTCATCCAGGAACAGGATGAACCGAAGGCACTATTCAATACATCCAACTTAGACACTGTTATCTAAGACTTATACAGTAGCCCTTGCACTTTACTCCGTCTTCAATTATCTTTGGCATATATGATTCGCAACGCTTATGCCAATACAGAGTGGTTCTTTGGATAATAATCCAACCGGTCTCTCCATATTAACAACGTTAAAATGGTCAAAAACTATGATAGTCTGTGATTTAACCCACAAAGAAAAACAGGTGTGCAAACAACGATATTATTTCCAGATGGAAATTTATATCGATCAATCATCATTCAACATTTATCTCTTTAGTTCATTTTTCATCTCCTATTTCCCTATATTCAACATTTCTTATTTTCTAAATTTAGGAAATATATGTTATTTCCATTTGAAAACATTTCCATTTCTTGTTTTCTATATCAGAAAACATTTCTAGTTCTTAGTTGGAAAACATTTCCAAAACTCCTTCATTGGACTTAGACAGATGTTTAAACAAACCATCACGATGCCACCTCAAACCATTACGCTTATTTACTAAATACCTTTAACCCACCTACACTATCGAACCTTAACCATTCCTTAGTTAAAAATGAAGTCAATCAAGTTGGGGCAATACTACCTCTCAGACCTTAACTGAACAACGTTTCTAACCTTGAAATAGACAAAGTTCACCTTTCAATTCTTTAACAAACTTTCTTACATAACTCTCTTTCGAATCATCTCTATCCAATAATTCTTTCCTTCGATAAGGTATATTCGATAACTCTATTCAATTTACTCTATTCGATTAACCCTTATCAATTAATTCTATTGGACTAACGCTATTGGATTAACTCTATTTTGATTTAACTCTACTTGATTTAACTCTAGTCGATAACTCCTTTAACTCTATTCGAATAAACTATATTCGATTAACTCTTTAATTCCATTCGAATAAACTATATTCGATTTATTCCTTTAACTCCATTTAACTCTATTCGAATAACTAATATTCGATAACTCTATTTAACTCTTATTCGAATAACTAATATTCGATAACTCTATTGATTCTATTCGAATAAACTATATTCGATTAACTCCTTTTCGAATAAACTATTCATTTATAAAGATTTACTTTTAGTAACGGTTCTTCACTTTACAAATGATTTCCTTTTTAGTAAAGTTTTCCTTTTTATAACGTTTTCCTTTTTATAACATCCTATTTGGTTATAAACAAATTTCCTTTTTATAACTCTATTTATTTTCTAAATATTTCCTTTTTAATTCATTTGTAAATGGTTTACAAACATTTCTCTTTCTGATTGATTTGTAAATGGTTTACAAATCTTTCTCTTTTGATTTTATAAATAATTTATTTTCAAATATCACTTTGAAAATTCCCTTATCAACATTCCGGTATGTTATGGTATTTAACATACCATACAACAATGATCAGTATCAATCACACATATAAAATCATCAACAGATTTCATATCACATCGTACAACACAATATATAAAACAAAACAGTATTTATATATTGAGGAACCCAGTTGGGTCCCTCCAACCTGTTTCCCTGCATCCACAGATGTTACACAATATCATCAACATCACTATATGATATATTTTGTTAAACAGAATCAATATAGAAATTCAACTAACTGACTAGTTGTTCAATCAAACAGTCAACACACGGTCAATCAGCCAATATTTAACCGTTCTAAAAATACAACATGAAATTATAAACTGTTCAGAGTTAGTGAGATTTACTCACATTTGCAGTTCATTGTTAAAGAACGATAAACTGTTGTTTGATTTGAATCAAACAATTTATTTCGCCATAAATTCAAACGAGCTCCAATGGACTTCCAGTCAGTTTCATTGTGGAGTGCTCGTCCATACGATCCCAACGCAACTTACGGTTCGTGATTCTGATTTCATATGATCTAGTTATTGATTATACAATTATTTAAATTTGAATTAACTTAAAACAACTTAAATCCGGCCTCACCATGTACTTAAGGCCCAAGCCCACTTTCAAATAACCGGACCCGAAATTTCCCATCCTCCCCAAATTGAAACATCGCGTCTCCTTCTCCCTGTAACCCAGCATTGACCTCTCTTTGACCGTCGTTCACGACTGCTCCGGCCACCAACCTCTGGCGCCGCCTCCACTATCCGATTCGCCATCGAAATCCGCCCCTATCAAGACCCCCAGCTTCCAACTCGACACACCCACAGAAAACCGAACCTGCCGCTTGGTTCGTGAACCCATGACATCGCGTTTCATTGTGAGGCACCGGAGTTCCCCTCTTCGACACCATCACCTTCGGCTCCCTCCCCCGAACACAACAGCACCACCCAATCGAAGATCGACGCACACAATCACCAAGTTCCGTGACCTCTAAGTTCTCTGTTGAAGAACTGATGGCCAAAACAGTGCGTCGAACTCGCTCAAACAAATACCAGATCGAAGGAAACATGATTGTGAAACCAAATATGGGTATAAAATAATTTATAGAATCTCTATGAATTTTACTTTGATTTTTGCTTTCTGCGTTTTTTTTTTGTGGAATGTGAGCTTTGTTCTTGCCTTTATATCTTTGAACAGGTGGCTTAGAAATGAGGAGGGCGTGGCCTTCTTTCCACCGAATTAGATTAGGATATTTTATATTAATTAATTAATTTATTTTTAATCCTACATTATGTGTATTCACCTTCTAAAAATTGGTACGATCACATAAGGCACCAAAAAAAATCACGAAACTGAACATGCAGCTGCAGTTCGACATTACGGTCCCAACGAAACTGGTTTCGTCGAATTCCGACTCTGTATGCTCACACAACGTATTTTTAACCGTCAAAATACTGACTGTTTCTCACTCTAAAAATCCGTACGGCCACACAGTGACTCTAAAAATCACGGAACTGGAAATCTAACAACTATTTGACATTGCGGATCCAACAAAATTAGTTTCGTCGAATTCCGACTTCATTTGCAAAAGTGGCTTATTTTTACAACTCTGAATGACCCATTTAAATATATAATATAAATAAATTTATATTATCGTATATATTCACAGTGGAATACCATACAGCTCTAGAATATTCCTATATTAATTTCTAACTTGATATTCACTTCTGGGTCAACCCGATATTCGATTTATATTGAAATTCCTTTTAAAAATATAAATAATTCCTTTATAAATTATAAAGGAATTCCACAACGACTTTTCTAAAATTGGATTTGGACATAAATCAAAATCTACACGACGAAATCCCGATTTTTCTCTTCCACTAGAAAGATATACTCCACCAGCTCTACACGTTTCTTGTTTCACAGAAATCCGGCTTAAAACGAATCCTGTACATTCAGTTGAAGTTCGAATCGCCAATTTACGAACTGCAGCACCATTTCAAGCTCGATTTTAATTATAATATAATTATACGTTCAAACTGTCGTTTATATAATATATTCGTTATTCTAATTCAAATTCTAAACTGAATTAAAATATCACAGATGATCCAGTTCACACCATATCGCTATTTCAGCCAATTCTGATTATATCAGAATTAAATATATTATTTACTTTGTTATTTTAATTAAATATTCACCATTATTTAATTCCACGACCATTAAATCCTTTAATTCACTATTACATATAATTAAATAAATTAATTATAATACCTCTGCCAATGCGGGTCATTACAAATATACCTTGTAGTTATATTTCCGATGGATGTGACATACTAACGTGTACCTTTCCCGTTTTGGATCGAGAAATGGTCTTAATCGGAACAACCAACAAAATCAAAAATCAGAAATCGCGATTATCTCGATTTTTGCTAGATTTTTGTCCAGTCTCCAAACACGAATCAATGGAATCCACCATATGTTGTCCTCATGCTCTTCACAACGAGATCGCCAACATACTATGGGGTAAAACAGAATTGGCTAGAAATCTGAACTCAAAATACTTCAACTCTTAGTCGCTTAAAGCTCATTTTATACAATTAGGCCCACAACTAATTCATCATTGAAATAAATTAAAGTAAAGTAAGAAAGACGAAGAAAAATAGAAGGGAAAATCAAATTACATTCTCTCACAAGTCCTAGTTCTTCTAATCGTTTAACCTAAGCTCTGATACCAAATGTAACACCCCACACCTTTTTGCCCAGACTTCGACAAAAATCGAAACTCAAACACATCCAAGCACGGAGCGTGTAAATCTGGCACCTACAAATAAATGAGCATGAGCATAATCCTAGTATGATAAGATAACTCACAATGGAAACAAAATAGGATAAACTAGTATTAACTCAAGTAACTACCTTTTTAAAGTTAGTCACTTTGCCAATACCTAGCATGAGAGAGAACGAGAACCGATGAGAATTTTTTCTATGATCATGTTCGAATTATGTCATGCATGAATAGGCTCCGTAAGATCAAGTAGAATAAGTGATGTGACATGATCCAATGTTTTATCTATCCCACTTACTTATTTATAGTATGGACTTTGTTTCCCAAGAAATCCGCACAGTGGAGGATCCTGAATTTGAGACTTTCTACACCAAAAATATTTTATTAAATGAAGGTATACATGCTTGGATGGCGGCTCATAATCAGCCTCATGAAAACTTTGGAACTGCTTGGTGCTGCATATTAGAACTCATTAAAGAACGATTTATGCTCAATAAATGGAATGAGAGAAGCTCCATTAGAAAAATATTGGAAAGGAAACATACTTCTAAAACAAATCTGTTCCCATGCAATAGTCAAAAATTGAAGACAAACTTAAACATCTGCGAGAACCCGACCTTCTCTAGAACCGGTGAACAAGAAATGCACTACACAAATTTTAATACAAAGATGTGCCTCGTTTGGTTCAACCCAAGATGTATGCCTACCAAGGCCAGTGATTCTAGCCTAACATTGTATATGTTTACACATGACCGTACTAATCTTCCCAAAGTATAATACCGAGATAGAATGTTTACATACATATTTTTGAAGCCTTTATACCAGAACATGGCTGATTATTTAACCGAGGGTAGACCCCTAATTATGGAGTTTCTATTTATATATATATATATATATTCATTCACTCATACTTTATTATTTAATGCCTCACTACTAGTAATAGATAGGGTGGATTCTCCCTAATCATTTAAGAACCTAGGCGGACCTGTTGGTCACTTATTATTCCTCGATAATATATTCAACATTAACATGAACTATAGGGCACTAACTACGGGCCCCACTAGTTAACGCTTCTGTCATTCACGCATATACCATTATCCCATGTAAGGTGAGAGATGATGTTTTATCGCTCGTTATACCATCTAGCTGACCTTATTGGATAATCTCCTTAGTCTCTTACTACATCCCATAGGATAGGTAGCCATATCTGACATTTTTAAGTTTCCAGGTTTGGGCAGGCCCCACACACGTCATTCAAGACCCCTAAACTGAAAGACCTACTCCCAAGTGGACTCCTCGACCCAAGCCACTTAAGACCCAAGGAAGTGGACCATACGCAAAGATTATTAAGCTCGTACCTGGTTAACCTTTAATACCTCTTCTTATGAGAATGAAGTGGGCCGCGTTCTTGAGTTATTCCCGTTTAGTTTCACTTCATAGAAGTACTATACACACACGATTACATATCATTATGGTTTCTTATGGTTATTAACCTACTAAGTCCAGTCCTAACTTTTAATTATAAGTTCTATATTAACTAGTATAAATAAGGAAAGTTATATCCTCCTTTCCATAGGATATTTATTTGATTATTTTCCCTAATTGGACTTAGTAATTTAAACAACCATCAATACCCATTTATCCTCTTTTTATTTCATTTATTTCTATTCGTATATTTATTTCCCTTTATAACCATAACAGTCATATTTTCCTAAGGAAACAATTAATCTTTAATTTCCTTTTTATTACCATTGGTTATAATTAATGCCATTTATGAGCCTAATGGCCATAATTTTCGTAGGGCATTAATTCACAATGGATGTCCTTATCTGATTAGTCCCAAATATCTATTTGTTGTACCCCAAGATACATTACTAATCTTATTTATTTATTGCCTGTTATATATATACATATATTTGTGCACCATACTTCTCACATTAAGTTAACCACTTGTGGATGCTAGATTTGCCGGTTGGTTCCGGGCAGACTTCTACAGCAAGTTGAACTTAACCTCACGTCTTAGTACAGTTATATTTACGCACTAGACCCCTCACATTAAGCTGACCACCTTTGGATGCTGGATTTCCCAGTCAGTTCCAGGCAAACTTCTACCACAAGTTGAGCCTAACCTTGTGTCTAGATGCATTTTAAATTGATTTCCGTGTTAAGTTTACTTTCCCCAAATCATCATTGCTTACAATGGTTATTTATTTACTTGTGGTCCTATTATAACAACCAATCACATTAATTGCTACAATGGTCACCACAAATATACTAATTTAATATGAATTACATTTGCAATAATTGAATACCATTCAAACATTCAATATAATGTATACTTTGTCGTTTTACGTACAATCGGACGGATAATATATATGTATATATATTTATACTTTTGGTAGTCAACATAGTTATCTTTAGTTATTATTATTATTTATTGCTTGATTTTAAAATTTGGTTTCATTAATAACCAAACCTTCCTTTTTGAATTCGATCTTGCCTAAAGGTTCCAAATCTTACAAAAAGACCATTAGTTATAATTATTGTAAATTATGTATGATAAATGGAATATACATATTTCAAAATCATAAGAAATATATATATATGTTACGTATATTTTGGAATAGTTGATGTAAACTACGCACAAATATGTACATTTATATTTATACGTACATTTGCACTACTTTTCCCTTTTTAATCTTTTTTGTCATATTCCTTATGAATTCAAAATAATGTCTTTTTGTTCAAAAAGAAAATGACATATTTACACAATTAAACCAAAACGTCAACAACATTGAACACAAATAAGCATGTGTCTTTTTAAATTAAAATCACATAATTTATCTTTTTAACATTGAAACTAGAGATTTGGCATCTAAACAATGATATTGGGACTAATTTCAAAATCTTCAGTGTTTTACAACAGCCACAATATAATTTCCAACATAATTGTATGCAATATGTATAAACAATTTAAGTAAGCCTACAATTTATATTATTCCTAAACACAAATCACAATTTCCTAGTTTCAACAATATCTATTAATAGATCTGATAGGTGCCAATTCAAATTCAACAATATTATGAAAAGATCTGATGATAATAGGCATATATTTTGAGATCTAATTCAAATGAGATAAATAGGCTATTATAACTTTGTATGTAAATTTCCCACTCACCTGAAAGCATAAAAATATGAAACTTAAATAACCTTTTAGGCCTACAATTCTCAAATTCTTATAAGTCTATAATTAATCTGGAAAGGGGATATTCAGATCTGCAGATATGTAAGAAAATAGGAAAAAAGGGAGGATTTGATGTAGAATAGCTTAGTTGTCACTTCATGTTCTTTTCCATTTAGATCTGATAATCCCTTTCATTTTTATATTTAATTGATTATGTATGAATATAATTTTTATTAAGAAATTTGATTGGAAGAGAAAGGGAAATGGCAGAGCTTTGCTGCTGCATATTGATTTGTGTGGAAAAGAATGACGCCTTACCCCTTTATTTATAGGAGTAGAATTAGTCATGAACCATTAGATTTATTTAAATATTCATCTGTTCGTTTATATTATATAACATAACAAAATTGCCCCTCAAAACCTAGCCGTCATTGGGCTGGTCAAAGAGGGAGAGTATATATTAATTATTCTATTTATTTGTTTCCATTCATTTTTCATACTTCGTCCATAACTTTTTGATATGGCCATCGTTTGCGAAACTCCGAACATGAAAGTTAACCAAAATTCCGAGACGAATGCATATGTTAAAGTTTCATGGTCAAATTCCATCGTTTGCAGAAATTCCTATTTTTTAGAATCTAATTAAATAACAAATCTATTGTCAAAATTCGGGGTTGTTACAATGACTAGGTTAAATCATCTAAGCCCTTAGCGGGAGGTCGGGTAACTCCTTGGGCCTTGCTTGAGAATAAGCTAGCTAAGCGCACCGGACACACAAGCCCATAGAGTAACTAACAAGGCCCAAAGAGTAGCTAACAAAGGACGTACATCCTCTGCATTGCAAATAAACCCGAAAGGGGTGACAAAACTATAAATTGCCAAATGTGGTGTGGACATAAAGTATACTATCAAATACCTGAATCTGGGTAATGGTTCAGGACTTCAATTATTACAAGATATGGATATTTGGTCTTCTATCAAATACCTGAATCTGGGTTATGGTTCGGGACTTTTATTAACACCGGATGTGGATATCTGGTCTTCTATCGAATACCTGAATCTGGGTAATGGTTCAGGACTTTTACTGTTACGAGATGTGGATATTTGGTCTTCTATCAAAAACCCAAATCTGAGCTATGGTTCAGGACTTCTATAAATCGCCAGATGTGGATATCTGGTCTTCTATCAAATACCTGAATCTGGGTTATGGTTCCGGACTTTAATTAATGCCATAAGTGGATTTCTAGTCTTCTATCATTAATACCGAGGCTGGGTATCGAAGCTTCTAACTGCTATTGATAGATATGTATTTCTAGTCTTCTCTTGTGAGATTTCCAAATATGGGATTAGACGATTCTCATTACGCTTCCAAAAAAGAGGTTTTGGACTTCCAACTTAGTACCGTAATCTGGGCAAAGAGAATCTAATTCTTATCCCTGGAAAGAGATCTACAATTAATACTCGGGATGGTAACTCGAGTCTATCTAAAAGCATTCATGCGAAGATCGTAATCTTCCACATCTCATAGGGAGATTCCTTAAACTTATGTACAAATGATCACACAATTCTAACACAAATTAGTTTGTTATTGGGTAATAACCCATACATTGTGTAACAACCGGGAATTTTGACAATAAATAGTAATTTAATTAGAATCTCAAAATAGGAATTTCTGCAAAGATGGAATTTTACCATGAAACTTTAACCAATGCATTTGTCTCAAAATTCTGGTCAACTTTCATGTTAAGAGTTTTGCGAGCGGAGTCCGTATGAAAAAGTTACGGGCAAAATGCGAGAAACGGTCGAAAACAAATAAACGTAATAATTAATATATATGTTTCCCTCTTTAACTCGCCTTCATTGGGCATCTTAGCCAAAAAGTGGTCGACTGCTCCCTTGGGGGGTGTTGACCGCTTCGAGCCTATAGTGCCCAATGAGGGCTAAGTTTTGAGAGGCAATTTCGTTATATTTTATAAAGTAAATGGGAAAATGTTAATTAAAATAGATCTAACAGTCCAAGGCCAATTCCACCCCTATAAATAAAGGGTAATGCCTCATTCTTTTCCATACAAATATGTGGGCAGCAGTGAAGCTCTGTCATTTTCCTCCTTCTCCAAACCTAATTTCTTAATTAAAAATATATTCATATACAACAAATCACATACATATCATAAAGAATTGAGAGGATTATCATATTCAATGGAAAAGAATGTAAATCAACGCTCAACAGTAGATTCTCACCACTTTTCCTGTTTTTTTACGTCTCTACAAATCTGAAACATCCCCTTTTCAAGTAAATTGTAGATTTATAAGAATTTGGGAATTGTAGGCCAAAAAGATCCATACTTTGGATTTGATTGCTTGCAGGTGAGTGGGAAATTTATATATATAATTATAATAGCCTGTTTATTTCCTTTGTATTAGATCTCTAGTTTATATACCTATTTTCACCAGATCTGCTTATAATATGATTGTAATTGAATTAACACATATCAGATCTGATTGTAAAAATTGTCAAAACTTGTGGATTTGAAATTGTAGTTAGGCTTAATATTAATTGTAGGATTCTTAAATTTGTTCATATATATATTTCCTACAATTATGCTGTAAAATGTGTTGTCGTTGTTGCAAAGCACTGTAGTTTTAGAAATCAGTCCCATGTAAACATCAATAAGATGTAGCTACATTCCAGATCTCTAGTTCAGTGTTAAATAATAAATTATGTGAATTTGTATGAAAAGATATGATTGGTAAATTATGTGGTTGTTGTAACAACCCAAATTCCAAAAGACTGATTTTTTTTTCAAAATTCCAATCTATCGAAACTGAAGTTGTTGTGCTCTGGTATCTTGCAGAAGAGACAAAGACATAAAACATGTTAGAGCTTAAAAATATCTCACAGCGGAATGGATAAAATATAATATAATCAAAATATAGCCTTACCATATTAATAATACTGCCTAACCAGTACCTAAGGCTATCATGTCTCCGCCACAAATCTAACCTGCGAGTATGTAATGAGAAAGGGGTCAGAACACAAGTTCTGGTGACTGGATTTAAATTATACACTTTGGATAACACTACATATACCGTTCAATTATATTTTCTTACTTATTAGGTTACTTGGGTTAACAACACTCAAGGCTTACATGCACGTCATACCCATTTACTTCCCGAAGGATTAACCTAATATAGTATATATGTAGCTACCCCTCAGTACTGAGGTACATCCCTTGGTACCCCACTCGCAAAATCGTTACCTTAATGCCACCGAAATGAACGCAGTCCCGCATCCTACGCCGGAGTAACGTACGAATCTCTACATAACAATGTTTCGTTCCACATATATTTGTCATTACTATGCTACGTAAGCGTACGGACTTCCATCGTCGATCACATCAGATTCCATACAGGAATAATGCCATTAAGTCTACAATACACCACCCAGAGCCGACATGCATGTATCTAGACTTTCCCATATATGTATCATCAATTGTAGCTCGATGCCTTAACCGCATGTCCTTTAATGTGCACTGAGTTCTGTGGCAGGGCGATACAAGAAACACGGAATTCGGTCGGGAGCTTTTCCATATCTGTATAGGTTTGTCTTTAAGAGCCTCTATATACAGGTATACCTAGGGTCTGATTTCACGGTGGCTATTGCCCCACCCTGGCCCCTCCCCTGACTAGTAAAGACTACAAGAGCTAAACGACTGCCCCTAAAGAAAACAATCTAAACATCCATTTGGTGTCTTCCCTCAACCATCGTACTCCGGTAGTGAAGGGTGAACGGTTTATTGGTTTTAGCTCTAATATTTCCGCATCCCACTAGCTGCCGATGACGGGTATCAGATGATCTACTATCCTTGTTGGTCATGGCCCTTCGCCTTCCCATTGAGGCAACCACCGAATCACCCTGGTGTCACTACGTCACAGCATTCTGATTGCATAGCTACTTCTGCAGTCAAGGCCCACCTACCTAGTAGTTACACGCAGAACCAACCTCTGTGAGCACAACCTAAACATTTGCCACCGCACAGAGGACTGCTAGGAGAACCTTACGTATCTCAGGAAGCCACGTGCTTCCCCTTCCAGTCCTTCGGAGCCGATAGAATAATTAGATGAATGTGCTCTCCCCTCGTGCCTTATAACACCATGACGATCTACCCCGTTGGGTTATTCACCCTCAAACGTGCGGACTGGTTCAAGCGCCTTACTTTAATATGTTGTTAGACCCTATGTCTAGACATTCTTTCACGCGCTTGCCTTACCTCATCAGGTTTCCATTTAACTTGGTTATTCCCATTCATATTGAATTCTAAATCAAGTAACCAAATTCCTCTTTCTTATTAATTTTGGTTATATAACTTAACGCATTTAAGTTTGTTAATAAGCCCACAACATGCTATTCTCTAGATTATGGCCCAAGGTCTGTAATCCACAATCCCTTTTATAATTTTATTTGATTTTATCGTTACAATAACATGCTCTACTTAATATGTAATTAAGTATATCCCAATTCACATGTTTTCTTTTTAACATGTCAGTCATCATTTATGATTAAATATAACTTATTTCATTTCATAAGTTTTCCATATTCTTTCTCATTTAATCATAATTCCATTTTACACCATTACTACAACTTATCGTTGTTTGTTTATTAACTTCAGTTTTCTTAACAAAGGTTCCTTAATAAGTCTCCTTTCCAAATATTACAACCTCAGTTATAATTGTCGCTTGTCCGCAGGACAAGTCTACATATTATATAACATTCTCATTTATGTAATTTATTTATAATAGGTTATTATCATTACTCGTTTATTCCCATTTCCTTTTTCTATTGTAATCATCTTTCATTCATATCCACTAATTACAATTGATGTCATTTATTAATCCTGCCATTTACAAATATTTAAAATATATGTTTATACACTAGACCTCTCACAATAAGCCTACACTTGTGGATGCTGGATTTGCTGGGCGGTTCCGGGCAGACTTCTTCAACAAGTTGACTTAACCTCGTGTCTTAGAACTGTTAGTGTTTTATTTATGCACTTAGACACCTCATATTAGATTTACCATTTGTGGATGCTGGATTTGTCGGGCGGTCCCGGGCAGGCTTCTACCATAAATGTAACCTAACCTCGTGTCTTAGCAATGTTACAATTTCAATTCACTGTGAATCTAGGCATATTCAGTCTTTAACCATTTTTCCTATGTCATTATAGGTTTTCCTTGTCCTTTTCTCCAAGTCATACATGTGTATATATCATATGTTTTGAATTAAGATCTTTAATCATAACATGATTTATACCCAAACCCATGTTTATGTATTCAATTCTATGTTAACATGAAACCACTTAATCACATAACTATTCCAACTCATACAAGCAAGGATTGACGTATATAAATGTGACAAGTTTATGTGTAGTACAAACAACAGAAGTTGCTACCCATTTCTAACATGTTGGTTTTTCACATGTAACCAAGACAATACTTTAACCGATTCAACATATGGATCTGACAAGTTTATATCCCCATAAATTAACTTCGCGTATTAATTATCCCTACATGTCGTACTTATCACTTTAATCATTGTTAACATAGGTTAAATGTCTCAACCTATCATATTTCTATTATACAAAATAGGGAATGGTAAACGATAACATATTATTATCTAAAATGTTATAGCTTAAATCCACTCGCCTCGTATGCTTATCTAATTCTGGATCTGATCCAGTTTTTAATATCCATGGTTTTTCCCTTTATTTGATTTAAAACCTAATAACTGTGGATTGATCATTTTCATTAAAAGAGAAGGGAAAGAAAGAGGAAGAATTTGAATAGATTGGATTTAGAAGTTTACCTTGTTTTTCATGATTCTGAATAATCTTTTATTAACATCAATTATCTCTTCCAGATCTTGAATTTAAAATCTTCTTATTAATAGTTTAAATTTGTGAAGAGATCTTAAGGGAGAAAACGGCAGAGCTTCGGCGTAACCTCAGAATTATGAGGTTTAGGGTTAGCCCTAGAGGTTTATTTATAGGTGAAGCGGAGAAATATGGTCCCTTAGATTCAAAAATAAAACATCAGAACCATCCACGTCGACAGAAAGTTCCAGATCCGTGGTAGGTTCGACCCCCCCTGTTGGTGGGTCGACCCCTAGGTCGACCCCCAACGGTTTGTTTCCTCCCTGAATTTCCCCTCGAAATTTTTGTTTTTTAAATTGATTTTCGAATTTCTGGATATATTTATTATATATATATATATATTTACATATAACCTCCTTATATTTATACAAAATTTCTAATGCCTATAACTTCTTCATACGGTGTCCGTTTTACGCAAATCAGGTGCTTATCTTGACCAAAATTTCAAGACAGACGCAATGGCGCAGTCTGTTTTACTTAATTCTGAGTGTTTAATTAAGTTATTCTTATATTTAATATCTTAAAAATGTTGGGTTCTCTCACCCTTAGGAAATTTCATCTCAAAATTTGATAAGGGTAAAATCAATTATCCCCTAGCATAATATACATCCATCATGTGTGCATCCAATTTTTGCAATCATCATGCACTTGTGCAAAGAGAAATACAACATAATAATGCATGTATGCCTAAGTGGTACCTCCTATGTGTATGCAAATTTTAAAAAAAACCTTTTAAAATATGATGCTCACATCCTAAATATACTGGCAGTTCTATATGAATGTAATATTTTGAAAATTAAAATGCTTTTTCATCCAAATTTTCCCACACTCTTACCGAGTAAGAGCGTAGTTCATCCAATTGTTGCATCCGTAATCCTACCAACCAACTTTATTTTTTGAATTTCAGAAAATCTAATTTTCTAAATTCGATTTCTTATGTTACAAAAAGATGGAAAACGGAAAATTCTGCATCTTTCGTTCTTCTTTTATGTACCTTTTTCCAACCGTACTTGGATTTTATGTAACTGTTTATAAAGATTCCCAATTTTCCTATACAAACACAACCCACATAAGAAAATTTTCTTTTGTTACTGATTTTCTTTTTCGTCTTATACTGGAAATTTTTATCTTTATCCATCTTTTCTCATAACTTATCATGTTTGTTGCTTTACTGAATTTGTTGTTTCCTTTTAGTTGTATCATTTCTCTTTTCTTAGCTTATTTAATCATCTGTTTAAATTTAAATTTAAATAAGCCTTCTAGTCTTTCAACTAAAACCGGAGAACAAACGCCCTACACAGCTACTACTAAGGGCCAAGAATCTCGAGACTATATCCCCTTCAGACAGAAAAAAAAAACTATGGGATCCACGATAGGTTTAGGTGTTACCCTAACTACCCAACAAGAACAAAATAATGGAACGGTCCCAATAGAAATGTAGTAACAGGTTTTACCCCTAACATGAAAATTAGCTATGGGATCTAAACACTTACTCGCCTTTTACTATCTAGTAGTCACTACTAATTCTAGTTGTGTACCAACAGTCATTTCAAGCAACACCCTAGGCTTTTCAATGCTTACGCATTCTATGGAAACTTACCATTATTCCAACATAATTCTCACTATTTACTTTATAGCCTCAAATCTTTTCCCGTCTTCCCTAGGCACTAAATCTCACTTACTCCATACTATAAAACACGGTCTGGCCTTTTCATTTAAACTTTCTTCCAAAAATTTAAAAATGGCAAAACCTTATTTTTTTCATGAAAACTTACTTTAGCCAAACCATAGAACATGTTATATATAAAAAATTGTAAATCATTTTTTTTTCAAATCACAAAAACTGGAGTAGATAAGGACAACTATTTCTCAATCGGGTTTATGACTTGTTCTTACCTATAAGGTCGGTTCGGTCTCTTACTACGAGGTGCAAACATCTACTCTATTCTTAATTTCTATGACTTATTTTGTCCACCCAACGAAATTTTCTCGCTAAAACAATTTATCAAAAATGATTGAAAAAAAAGAATAGAGATATTGAAGCTTTCTTTATTAAAAATTCTTATATGAAATACAACAAGAAAACTAGCGAGCTATAAATGCTCTATAATATGCACCTTTTACTGTGAGAATTTTACTTTAAACAAAATTTTCATGAGAAGTCATTGCTACCAAAATATACCCCATTTTACTTTAAAACCCAATATGTACTTCTTTACATATTTAAACTATATCTTTTAAGATTAAAACTTGAAAACACCATAAACCATTTTTCCCCAAAACTTTTACAATTTCAAGTTCTTAAAAGTTAACATTGGGGTTGGACTGAAAGCGGGTTTCCAATTTTTCTAGGCTTTCCTAGACACTCCCCAAGTTCAATTCTCTCAACTATATATATTCCCAATCCATTTTATTTCCATTAATTACAGTTAATGGTATTTGTCAGTCCTGCCATTTACATATATTTAAAATATATGTTTATGCACTAGACCTCTCACATTAATCCTACACTTGTGGGTGTTGGATTTGCCGGGCGGTTCCAGGCACACTTTTTCCATAAGTTGGCTTAACCTCATGTCTTAGCACTGTTAAGTGTTTTTATTATGCACTTAGACCCCTTACATTAGATTTACCATTTGTGGATGCTGGATTTGTCGGGCGGTTCCGGGCAGGCTTCTACCATAAATGTAATCTAACCTCATGTCTAAGCATGTTACAATTTCAATTCACTATGAATCTAGGCATATTCAATCTTTAACCATTTTTCCTATGTCACTATAGGTTTTCCTTGTCCTCTTCTCCAAGTCATACATGTGTATATATCATATGTTTCCAATTAAGATCTTTAATCGTACCATGATTTATACCCAAACCCTTGCTCATGTATTCAATTCTATGTTAACATGAAACCACTTAATCACACAACTATTCCAAATCATACAAGCAAGGATTAATGTATATAAATGTGACAAGTTTATGTGTAGTATAAACAACAGAAGTTGCTACCCATTTCTAACATGTTGGTTTTTCACATGTAACCAAGACAATACTTTAACCGATTCAACATATGGATCTAACAAGTTTATATCCCCATAAATTAACTTAGCGTCTTAATTATCCCTACATGTTGTACTTATCACTTTAATCATTATTAACATAGGTTAAACGTCTCAACCTATCATATTTCTATTATACAAAATAGGGAATGGTAAACGATAACATATTATTATCTAAAATGATATAGCTTAAATCCACTCACCTCGTATGCTTTCCCAATTCTAGATCTGATCCTGTTTTTAGCATCCATGGGTTTTCCCTTTATTTTATTGAAAACCTAATAACTGTGGATTGATCATTTTCATTAAAAGAGAAGGCAAAATAGAGGAAAAATTTGAATAGATTGGATCTAGAAGTTTATCATAATTTTCATGATGCTAAATAATCTTTTATTAATGTCAATTATCTCTTCCAGATCTTGAATTTAAAATCTTCTTATTAATAATTTAAATTTATGAAGAGATCTTAAGGGAGAAAACAGTAGAGCTCTAGTGTAACCTCAGAATTATGAGGTTTAGGGTTAGCTCTAGAGGTTTATTTATAGGTGAAGCGGATAACCATGGTCCCTTAGATTCAAAATTAAAACATCAGAACCATCCACATCGATAGAAAGTTCCAGATCTGTAGTGCGGTCGACCCTGGGGGTCGACCCCCTTGTTGGTGGGTTGACCCCTAGGTCGACCCCCAACGGTCTGCTCCCCCCTGAATTTCCCGCTCGTAAATTTTTGATTTTTGAATTGGTTTTCGAATTTTTGGATATATTTATTTAATATGTGTGTGTGTATATATATATATAACACCTCCTTATATGAATACAAAACTTCTAATACCCATAATTTCTTCATGCGGTGTCCGTTTTACGCAAACCAGGTGTTTATCTTGACCATAATTTTGAGACGGACGCAATGGCGCAATGTGTTTTACTTAATTCTGAGTATTTAATTAAGTTATTATTATTTTTAATATCTTAAAAATGCGGGGTGCTACAATTGTAATATTCAAAAGAAATATGTTATTTTGTATTTAGTGTTGATGGGTTTTGGTTTAGTTATTGTACATAAGTCGTTTTTCCTCTTTTCGAACAAAAAACATTATTTTGAATTCACAAGAAATCAAACAGAATGAAAAAGTGAAAAGTGGTGCAAATGTACGTATAAATATAAATATTCATATTTGTGCATAGTTTGCACCAACTATTCCAAAATATACATTAACATATATTTCTTGTGATTTGGAAATATGCCAATTCCACTAATTAGGCATAATTTACATTAACTACAACAGCTAATAATCTTTTTGTAAGATTCGGAACCTTTTGGAAAGATTGAATGCAAAAAGGAATATTTGGTTATTAATTAAACCAAATTATTAAATTTAACAATAAATAAAAATAAAGAAAGATAACTACGTTGACCACGCAAAAATATAAATATAAATATATATGCATTGCCTGTAACGGCAAGGAATTTCGCTCGATCCGAATCATAAATATCAATCATAGACGGCATAGTATCCCATGCTACTATGTCGCCATACTAGGCTCTACAAATAAAACCGAAACGTCTCGTATTGGAAATTGGATTTCCGTCATGAGTCGAGGCAAGGGGCAAGCTCCTCTCCGCTTCGAGACACTCTAGCAAATGCCTCAGGACTACACACTCTGGGTAACCCCTGGGATCCTCCAAGACCGGTCCTCCCTTACGTTTGAGGATTAGTTATTCCTGAACACACGTTTCCCGGCCCTATAGGACCTATAATCGAGGCGCCTCGCATCCAAACCACAAAGGTGAAAACTATATAAATGTCAGGGCTGGTAGGTTATTGACACCACCCATAGCTAGAAAGAAACGTCGTGCACTCCTTGGGTCCTCATCCCGTTTTTGACTCATACCGAGGTGTGAGGCTCGCGAAGCCACGCTATACACAAAGCTGCCACGTAGGCCGTGCTTTGATCATCAACCACAAAACTTTGGTTTTCAACAGAAGCCTTGATCCATCCAACTCAGCGTGCCACACAGGCAATTCATGCCATGCGATTGATATCTATCGATATATAACCTCTAAGCTCGTACGTCTCAGAGAAGGGCGTTAAGCAAGAGAATAAATTCTTCACCGCCAAACATATATATATTTAACGGAAATCAATCAACACAGAATAAAATCCAATGTCAGACACACAATCCATTTACAAGTTTGTTCTGGGTCTGAACGAAACCGGAGGCACTTTCCTCGCATATCCATCGATCTCCAAGTACGTCTGGACGACCACCAACTGATTCCCTCATCTTGGGTGTACAGCCCAATCAAGATCATCAGTAATCACCCAAACGATGTGAAGACTTCCGGTCTTCGACCACCGTCATCATCTTCGACTTATCGTTGAATCGGTTATTCAGAATGGGTATATACCCGGCCTTTCGAACAATCCGCGTATATAGTAAACAAATGTTACACAAACACAACATACGCCTCATTCCAATTCAGCAGCCACTAACCGTAAATCAGTTAGAGAACAATTTCCGAAATATTAACCCCGAAGGCCGAAACCAAAATCAGATCAATACCCAGGAAACCATTCTTCTTAGCTAACCTACGGCTAGTTTCTAAATTTCATAATCTAAGGGAATTGTTCCCATTAATTTTATCAAAGATAAATTCTTTAAATTTATTCTTTAATCTTCCTTTGGATATCATTTCAAACCAAATTATGGTTTTCCAAACTAGTCGGGATTAGCGAACCACACCGAAGTAATTATTTTATTTTATTTCCCCATCCCAACCTATTCATCCCATGAAGCAAAACTGGTAATACTCCATATCTAACACCACGGTGTTATCGGTAAATTCGATTACCATTTCACGTTCAAATCTAATTAAAGATTTAACTATCGCTTTGGAGCAAAACTGGTAATACTTCATTCTCGCTCACTTTCCAAATTTGATAATTTAAATTATCAATTCACATTTCAATCTAATTGCAGATTCATTAAAACTCCTTTTACTGGGTTAAAGAACTAATGTCATTTAAAACACAGTTCACGATAAACCCAAATCACATTCTATTTATTATCGGGTTAAAGAAAAAGTGTTATTTAAAACACCCTTCACGATAAACCCACAAATCAATTCTATTTAAAACCCATTCAAATATATTAGAAATTCCGATTATTTAAAACCCATTTCAAATCCAATTTATTTATTTAAAAATAAATGGGTTTTAATTTAAGTTCAAAACTAGTTCATTTCGATAAAAATCTATTTTTATCTTTTCAAATGTGGAGTTTTTCATCCCAATTTTTCCCAAATCATTTCTTATGATTTTACACAAATTATTACTATTTTTAATAATTTTATCAAGGCCCGTACAGTCGATTTCCATCAACGGCCATCGAACTGCACTTACTACGACCTTTTCCAAATTTGATTTGGACGTATCTCCAAATCCAACCGTTAGATTTCAAATTTCTAATATTCGTTAGAAAGCTCATTTCGATACGAACCCAATGGTTCCGGTTTTAGGAGAATCCGACGGTCGGATCTCCCGTAATGTCCGTTCAAAGTCAATGGTCGAAATTTACGAACTGCTGCGGCGAGGCGCATTCTATTCAGGCCATTATATTATATATATAATATATATATTTCATTGATTTCCTTTTTAAAATGAATTTTATAAATCATTTTAAATTCGTTTCAAAACAATTTCAACTTCCATTTCAGATTCAAATCAAAATTGAATTTCTCCTTATAAATTCGTTTTAAATTCATTTCAATTCAATTCAAATTTCAGTTCAATTTGAATTCATTTCAAATTGATTTTGATTCTATTTCCATTCGTTTTCAATTAAATTTGGATTCGTTTTATATGAAACGAATTCGAATTGAATTGAATATAATATGAATTCGAATTGAATTGAATAAAATATGAAATTGCCCGTCCATACCTACGTAAACAACGAAATATACATTATATTGAATGTTTGTAGGTTTGAAATGTTGAATGGTCTTCATTTATGGAATCATACATGTTAATTAAATTCCATACTTAATGAATATATTTATGGTGACCGTTGTAGTAATTAGTGTAATTGATTGTTCTAAATAAGACCATAAATAAATAATTAACAAGTGTAACTGACGTTGATTGGAGAAAAGGTGAATGTAATAAGGTAATGGTTAAAATTCCTAAATTGATTAGGATAAATGTTGTAAATCCAACTAGGAAAATTGAATTATAACCGCATTTAGACACGAGGTTAAGCTCAACTTGTGGTAGAAGTCTGCCCGGAACCGACCGCCAAATCCAACATCCACAAATTGCCAACTTAATGTGAGGGATCTAATGCATAAATATATATGTACTAAGTCACGAGGTTAACTTCAACTTGTGGTAGAAGTCTGCCCGGAGCCAATCAGAAATCTAGCATCCACAAGTTGCCAACTTAATGTGAGAGATCTGATGCATATATATATATATATATATGACGGTCAACAAATAAATAAATAGATATGAATAGTGATTGTCTGCTGGGGTACAAAAAATAGATACTTGGGACTGATAAATTAAGGATACCCAGTGTAAATGGTTCCCCTATGAAAATATGACCGTTATGGTCATAAATGACAATAAACTTATGAATGGAAATAAATTATGAAGAAAGGGGATTAATGGGTATTGATTGTTGTTTAATACTAAGTCCAAATTTGGGGAGGCAATCAAATAACTTTCCTAGGAGGATATAACTTCCCTTATTTATATTAGTTAATACAGAACTTATAATTAAAAGTTAGAATTGGACTTAGTAGATTAGTAATGTGAAACGTTATTAACCATAGGAACCTGTGATTATTATGAATTGTGCGTGTATAGTATTTCCATGTAGAAGGACTAAATGGGAATAGCTTAATATCGTAGCCCACTTTATTCCAATAGAGAAAGGTAATAAAGGTTAGCGGCGTACAAACCTAATAACCTTCGCGTATAGTCCGCTTCCTAGATCTTAAGCTGCTGGGATTGAAAAGTCCACTTGGGAATACAACTTTTAGTTTAGGGGTCTTAAATGGCTGGTGTGTGTGGGCCTACCCAAACCTAGAAACTAAAATTGTAGATATGGCTAACTATCCTATGGTAAAGTAGTAAACGACTAAGGGATTATCTAATAAGGTCAGCTAGAAGGTATAGCGAACGATAAATATCATCTCTCACATTATACGGGGTAAAGGTATATGCATGAATGATGGAAGCCTTAACTTGTACGGCCCATGGCTAGTGCCCTCTAGTTTATATTAACGTCGAATCATTTATCGTGGAATAATAAGTGGCCAATTGGTCAGCCTAGGGTCTAAAGCGATCAGAGAGAATCCACCCTATCTATCATCGATAGTGAGTCATTAAATGATGAAGGAAGAGAGAATGAAAGTGTGTATATATATAAACGAAAATTTTGATTTAATTTCTCCAAAAATGGCGGATGTTGTCCCGCCAAAATCTTCTTCCAATTCATCTCAAAATCAACAATCGGCAAATAAAGTGAATCCAAATTCAGATCTAGATGAAGCTAGCGATGCAGTGATCGATGATGATTCTACTTCTTTTCAGTTTGTCCAACCTTCGGAGTTTATGTATTTCTTTAGGAGGAAACTTTTAAAGCTTCAGCTGATTCATGGCGAAACACAATTGCTATTTATCTTGTGAATTTTAGGCTTCCTATGGTTAAGTTAAAGGAGTATATACAGAAGGTGTGGAAACCTAAAGGTAGCTTTCGTGATCATGTAGCTCCATGGTTTTATTATACTGTTCAATTCAAGGAGGTGTTCAATTATATGTCTGTATTGAAAACATCAACATATTTGTATTTTGGTAGATTAATGATGGTGTTTAAATGGTTTCCTGGCTATGAATTTGATAAATTTAGTGCTCAAAGGGTTCAGATCTAGATAAAATTGCATAACCTTGAAATGGAAATGTGGAAGAATAAAGTTTTTTCGTTTATTTCTAGTTATAATGGGGATCCAATCCGTATTGACGAGAATACAGCTAGAAAGAAAGTAATCAAGTATGCCAGAATTTTAGTAAGGATTGATTTAGATTCGAAACTGGTGGATAAAATTCCCATTAAGTTGCGTAATGGTTTATAGAAGGAAGTAGCCGTTGAGTATGAATATGTACCTTATAAATGTGTGAAGTGTATGAAATTCAGTCATAAATCAATTGTTCATGAGGCATCTCAAGAGGCTGCAGGGTCTAAGCAGAATGTGGAGGTAGACTCGTTTAGTGATGTTAATCAGGAAGCTGAAAATACATAAGTAAATATTGATAATTATGAGAAGGTTAATAATAACGGTGATTTGGATTTTCTTAATCTGGAACTGCCTCAGAAAATATTTTCTGATGACTTAAGCTATGTGGTCGATCACTTAACTAAAGATCCTCCAGAAATGGATACTCATGATGTTTCTTTTAGGGTGTCAGCCAACACTGATTATTTGGCAAATGAAAAGGCAAGAAGAAGGTAACTGCAATTGCTCCTCCTAAAATAGATTTAAGGATCAATTCATCTATTAAATAACAATTATGGCATGGAATGTCAGAGGGATGAACACACCTATGAGAATGTGAGATGTGTTATCACTTCTGACAAAATTTAAACCAACGTTTGTTGGTTTGGTTGAAAACAAGTTAAGTAGAGTTAATTTGGTTAATTTTAGAAGATTAATTCCAAGTGGATGGGAATTTGTTCCACATGATGATAGCCAGTTTTCTGGAAGAATCCTTTTGCTCTGGAATACTGAATTTTGGAGGAATTCTGTTATTTCTTCTTCTTTTTAGCATTTCTCGGTTCAAGCAAGTAATATTGGTGGGATTTATATTATTTTTATTGTGATTTATGCTAGTATTAGCTTTTAGGAAAAGGCAAAGTTTGCGGTAGCATATTGTTAATAAAGTGGAAACTATCAATGAGGAATGGTTATTAATGGGGAATTTGAATAATTGTACGTTTCATTTGGATAGAAAAGGGGGTCTTGCAGTTCCATTTCATCATATTAGAGCTATTAACAATTGTATCACCCAGTTTGGATTGATAGAGATAAAGGCTTTTGGTTTTAACTTCACATGGAGACATAGTGATATTACCAGTAATATTGATAAAGTATACGTGAATCATGCATGCGTACAGAAGTTTACTGATATGAAAGCTATGTCTTTATCTTAGTTGTTGAGTGATCATAATCCTCCTCTTCTTCTTGACTTAATTCCTACATCTATTTCAAAAGGTTTCCCTTTCAGGTATGCTAATGAATGGCAGTAGAAAATGGGGTATAATGAATGTGTGCAAAAAGGTTTTCAAGTAAGTGGTATGGGCTTTCCTAGTCAAGTTTTCTAGTAGAAACTGTATGCGTGTAAGTTGGAATTGAAACACTGGAATAAAACTAGGCCTAAGGATAATGGATTGCTTATGGAGGATGAAACTTAGAAGTGGAATCTGGTTCAGATCCAGAAAATTTGGAGTTGTATGAGAAAATGATTGAGGCAAATAAAGCTTTGATAATTCAAAAACAAATTAAATTTTGGAGTTTTAAGCAGAAGGCAAAGGTGTAACACCCCGAAATTTTAACGACACGAAAGATGATGAATTAAAGAATAATTAGTGTGAAATACACTGTTAACAATGAATTAAGGAAAACTTAAGTAAATATTCAGAATTGAGTAAAATGAACTGCGCCATTGCGTCCGTCTCAGAATTTTGGTCAAGATAGACACCTAGTTTGCATAAATCGAACAATGAAGAAGTTATTAAGGTTTGAAGTTTGTATGCATATTGGAAAGATATATATACATATAAAATTCAAAAATATTCAAAAATCAGCAAAACCAGAAATCCAGCGTGCAAATCAAGGAAGGGCCGACTGTTTGAGGTCAACCAAAGTGTAACACCCCGAATTTTAGTTAATACTAAAATTCACTAATTACAGGATAAACAATCTCTGATGTGGGAATTGGGGGTAACGGGCTGCGTTATTGCGTTCGTCTCGGAAAAATACGCGAAATAGAGTCCGAGTTTTCGAAAATCGGAGTCCGTATGGCCCGGTTATGGCCCAAAGAAGTTTGCAGAAAAATTAGAGCTAAAAACAGAATTAGGAATTTAAATTTAAATTTAAATTTAGAACCAGCGGGGCCAGGCGGGAGGATTCCCGCCTAAGCCTGTCGACAGGGCTGTCGACAGGCCTGTCGACAGGAGTGTCGACATGCCTGTCGACTTGCCTGTCGACATGGCGTGTCGAACCAGGGTGCTTGGGTGCACCAGATCTGGTTTTCTGGCTTGGGCTGGGTCTGGTTCTAGAGGTTTCCTAAATCTAATGGACCTAAATTAATCTAGGGTTAATCCAAGGGCCTAAAACACTCTCTTAATCTATAAATACACCCTAAACCTACCTTAATCCTCACCAAAAATAGAAACAATGGCCTCATGCCGCCAAATTAAATCCGAAGAGAAGCCTCCACTAATCTAAGAAGAAAGTTGCAAGCCAATCCCTCTCTAATCAATCTCTAATCATCATTATCTTCATAGTTTGCAACTAATCCTACTTCATAAGGTTGCTAATCTTAAGTTTGGTGAGTTTCTATCACTTTAACATCAATTGTTAAAGTAAGTAGATTGGGTGTAATGAGACTTATGGTCTTAAATGCGGATTAGTGAGTATGAATCATGTATAATGATATGTTACTCTATGTTGTTCTATGTTTATGCATATTTGATAAGTTGGTTTATGCATGCTTAATAAGTTGATTTATGCATGTTTAACAAGTTGATATATGCATGTTTAATAAGTGGATTTATGCATATTTAATAAGTGGAATTATGCATGTTTAGCAAAGTGAGATATGCAAGTTAAGTATATGTTTAAATGCAAGTTGAAAGTGATATGCAAGTTAAGTGTATGTTTAAATGCAAGTTGAAAGTGATATGCAAGTTATGCATGCTTATGCAAGTGTATGGATGCTTATGCAAGTCATGTATATGTTGAAATGCAAGATTTATGTGATATGCAAGTTATGCATGCTTATGCGAGTATATGAATACTTATGCAAGATATGTATATGCTTAAATGACATGATATGCAAGTTATGCAAGTATGTGAATGCCTATGCAAGTATGTGGATGCTTATGCAAGTTATGTGTATGCTTAAATGCATGTTTAACATGTTATGCAAGATTGAGAATGCCTATATGCAAGTTTAACATGTTATGCAAGATATGTGTATGATAATATGCAAGCTCATATGCAACATGTTATGCAAATCATGTGTATGATAATATGCAAGTTTGGATTGTATGTAGTTGGGTTAATATATGCTCATATATGCAAGTTGACATCCTCTTAACCCATGACAAAGTTGTATGCTAAACCCATGATATTTGTGATGATCTTCCCCTTATTATGTCATGTAACGAGAACGATTTACGTGGGGAACGATGGGGTTGGTAAATATGTTAATAAATGAATGTTTGGGTATGATTAAGCATACCATAAAAATAAATTACCATAAGTGGGAATTTACCTATTGAGTTAGGTCTACCCCATGGGAATTTACCTATTGAGTTAGGTCTACCCATGTTATGGAAAACTTGATATTAATTAGGGATAATTAATATGGGGGTGATTAATTAGGTGTAATTAATCGACTAAGACACGAGGTTGGACTCATTTGTAGTGTAAAACTGCCCAGAACCGACCGGCTTAACCAGTTGCTACAAATGTCAGCCCAATGTGAGAGGTCTTAGCCATAAATTAAATACGTGATTAAGGTAAAGACACGAGGTTAGACTCTGTTATGACGTAAGACTGCCCGGATTCTACCGGCTTAACCAGGCGGTCATAACAGCCAGTCTAATGTGGGAGGTCTTTACGGGAGATCACGGTCTTAATTAATTAAGAAACACTTAACCATAATAGCATGTAGTGGGACATGAGGGGTTAAGTGGGTGCCTTGGGTGGCATGAGGAAATTTGGTGGTTGCCTTGGGTGGCATGTGGAATCTAGTGAGTTGCCTTGGGTGGCAATAGAAAATACGATTAGAATACTTAACCAAGTGGAAACATGTAATTAAACATGATTAAAGGGTTAAGTGGGATACACTAGATATTTGACAAGCTTAAGTGGGTAGCTTGTGGGGGCCCATTTCAACCAATATCCCAAACGTATCTTTGTGGGCTCGACCCAAGTCGAGTGACGGGACACGCATATTGGGCTTGATTATAAGAGGCCAAAACGGGTTAGCGGTGGCAACGCAAGTCCAACGGGTTTCATATGCGTGTGTGGGCCCGGGCTGGTAGATAAGCCGTTGTTGCATCGTGTAGATATAAAGTCGTGCACCGTTAGTATTGGGTAGCCACTTTAGGGGAGTGATACACCCCACTGTGGGACCAGCACGGGTATCTACGGTAGGGAGCCGATCGCTTGGGGAGTAGTGGGTACACCTAACGAAGATAGGGGCAGACGGCACCTATGTAGGGGTACACGAAACTACTGGGTAAGAATTACTGGGTACACCTAGTGGAGATAGGGGCAGACGGCACCTATGTAGTGGGCTAGGGGTACATGAAACTACTGGGGAAATTTTGGAAGGGATCAACCTTTAAGTAGGAATGACTGGTGTGGTGCAGTTAGTAATTATCCTTGGGTGGGTAGATGCGTCCTGACGGTTATCTTAGTTATCCTAAGTCTACCAAGCTGCTTAGTGTAGCCATTCATCCCCAGATATTACCGTAGGTCAAGTTTATGTCTTCTCTGGTTACTTTAATGATTGTATTGTTAAAGTTATAGGACTCACTCAGACTTATGTCTGACCCCCGTTGTTTTTATCTTTTTCCCAACCCTCAGGTCCTACGGTGGATCCTAGCGGTAGTAGAGCTTGATCGGATTTTTGTTTCCAGTCTTGAGGAGCTTGGGTAGATGTAAAGCTCCAGTTATCCAGTTATCTTTTCTTTTCTTATGGCTATTGTATGAGAGAGTGGGATTATGTACTTCTTTATTTTGACAGATATTGTACTTGACTTTTATCATGGTTTTATGATGTAACCAGACATGTTTATTTCCGCTGTTATGAGATGATGTTTAAAATTTCAAATACTATTTATATCTGTCTTGGTGTAATTTTTCTGTTCTATATTCACTAAAATACTCCACCGATGCTATGGCATTCCCTTAGTGAGTGACTATAGCGGGCGTGGGGTGTTACACGTGGTATCAGAGCAAAGGTTACCGGAACAGATAAAATTTTTAGAAAACTATTTTTCTAAAACATCTTTTGGAAAAGATATTTTCAAAAACATGTCTTTTAAGAGAAGAGTTTTTGAAAGAAAAGCATAATCCCCAATAGCCATATCTATATCCTTCGAATTCTCCGTTTTGAATCTTTCCTTTTTCGTTTCAGCATGACCGAGAATCTTAATCTTCCAGAGGGTGTGACGGTACCAGTATGGTATAGGAGATTGATGGAGGCTAGGGCCACCAATACGGGTCCAGCAAATGCTCCTCCACCAACCATAGCACCCGATCTTCCTCCTCCCCCTCCTCCTCGCACGGATACTTTTGCTAAGACTTGCAAGGAATTTAAAGCTATGGGAGGGAAACCTTTTCAAGGATCTGAAACCTTTGTGGAGGCTAGAGATTGGCTTAAAGAGGTGGAAGAGTTGATAGATATCTTTGAGATGGAAGAAGGGAAGAAAGTCAAGTTGGCTGCTTGGTTAATGAAGGGAGAGGCCTCATTCTGGTGGGAGGTCACTAATGGAGAACGCCCCGTTGACTCTTGGGCGGATTTTAGGCAAAGATTTGTAGCAAAGTTTCTCTCAAGGGCGGAGGAAAACTTGTATATGGAAAGATTCTTGACTCTAAAGCAAGGAAATCTTTCGGTGAAGGAATATGTCAACAAGTTTAATCAATTGGCAAGGTTTGGCCTAGACATGGTGAATACACCGGAGAAGAAGGCTTTGAGGTTCGTGAAAGGCTTGAATGAACCTATGCATGGGTTGGCTATGACTCACATCCCTATGGGGGCCACCTTTGAGAAGCTAGTTGATATGGCACTCATGTGTGAGGAAGAGAAGGGTCCTAATGCTAATAAGGCACCCGAGAAGAAGGGAGATCAAAAGAGACCTCAACAACAGCAAAGCAAAGGTGGGAAAGGCAACGGTGGCAAGGGCAAGAAGAAGAAGTGTTTCAATTGTGGGACACCTGGCCACCTAAGCAAGGATTGTCGCAAGAAGAAGAAGACCGGTTGCTTCCACTGTGGCGAAGCAGGGCACTTAGTGAAGGATTGCCCTAAGAAAGGGCAAAGGACGGGATCTACCTCAGGAGGACAGGTGCAAGCTCTTATGGCACCGAGTCAGGCTAGGGGGCAAGTACAGGCTCTCGCAGTTCCACCGATTCAGGAGAGAGGTAGAACTATTTCCGTTGAAAGTCTGGTTTTTCTATTTGACCATCCTGTCCGTACATTGTTTGATTCAGGCGCATCGCATTCGTTTATTTCATCATCATTAGTTGAGTCACTGCACCTAGGCACCAGTCTGGTAGATGATCCTTGGTTGTTTCAAACCCAATTGGGGGCTCCACTTATTTGTCCATGATATGTTTGGGTTTGAAGATTTCTATACTTAGCATTGAGTTTAGATGTGATGCTTTTGTGTTGGGCTTCACGGGTTATGGGTTGATTTTGGGCATGGACTGGTTATCCAGTAATGGTGCCGTTCTTGATTGCGAAAGGAGAGTTGTTAGGCTCATGACCCGCTTGGGTAACACTCTCGAGATTTCTTGTAATCCCATGGACTCTGTTATGCTAAGTTATCTTGAATCGCTTGACGCTTCGGTCGAGAATTTGCAATCTATGAGAGTGGTCCGGGAATATCCGGATGTATTTGAGGAGGTGAAGGGCTTACCTCCGAAGCGGGAGATTGACTTCCGAATATATTTGGTGGATAATGCTAAACCGGTATCTTTACCAGTGCGCCACATGGCTCCTCGTGAGAGGAGGGAACTCCATAAGCAAGTAGGGGAGTTGCTTGAGAAGGGGTTCATAAGACGGAGCATATCGGAGTGGGGTGCTCCAGTAGTATTCGCTACGAAGGCGGATGGGTCCCTCAGACTTTGTGTAGACTATAGAGAACTCAACAAGCTCACAAAGAAGAATAGACACCCATTGCCGAGGATTGATGATCTTTTCGATCAGTTGGTTGGCGCTTCAGTATTTTCTCAGTTGGACTTGGCCACGGGGTTTCATCAGTTGAGGGTGGCTGAGGATAGCATAGACAAGACTGCCTTTAGGACTCCGGATGGTTTCTATGAGTGGCTGGTGATGCCATTTGGGTTGACGAACGCCCCTGCATACTTTGTTGATTTGATGAGTAGGGTGTTCAGGGAGTTCCTTAATAAATTTGTGGTAGTCTTTGTGGATGATATCTTAGTATTTTCTAAGAATGAAGAAGAGCATGCCCTACATCTTGGGGAAGTGTTGAAGACTCTTCGAGCACATAGCCTTAAGGCTAAATTCTCTAAATGTCACTTCTGGAGGAGGGAAGTGCGGTTCTTGGGGCATGTGGTCTCCAAGGAAGGGATAGCTGTGGATCCCGCAAAGGTAGTATCAATTCAGGATTGGAAGGTTCCGAAGAATGCTACCGAAGTAAGAAGTTTCTTGGGGTTGGCGGGTTATTATAGGAAGTTTATTAAAGACTTCGCGAAGATATCAGCCCCATTAACCCGCTTAACAAAGAAGAATCTTGTTTTCACATGGGACGTAGATTGTGATGATGCGTTCCGACGGTTAAAGAGAGCTTTAACCACCGCTCCAGTTTTAGTGTTGCCAGATGGGAGCAAGCCATTTGTTGTCTATACCGATGCCTGTGGGACAGGACTTGGCGCAGTCTTAATGCAAGAGGGAAGGGTAATAGCCTACGGTGGAAGGCAGTTGAGGGCACATGAGAAAAATTACCCTACCCATGATCTAGAGCTGGCCGCTATTGTTTTTGCGCTTAAGATTTGGCGCCATTATCTTCTTGGTGAGAGATTCGAGTTGTTCACTGACCATAAATCATTAAAGTACTTATTCTCTCAGAAAGATTTAAACTTGAGACAGCAAAGGTGGATGGAGTTCTTAGCATCTTATGATTTCGAGATAGCGTATACCCCTGGCAAGGGTAACGTGGTGGCGGACGCCTTGAGTAGGAAGAGGTTGTCCTTGAGTCCATTGTTCGTGGAACGACGAAACTTGGAATTTATCTCGATGTTTGATTTCAGACCTTCCATTGATTATGTACCCGGTTTGCTAGCTTCATTGGAAGTTAGACCTACTCTTTTGGGGCGGATTGGAGAAGCCCAGAGGGACGACCCACAGTTGGTTGAGTTGATAGAGAAGCTCATAAGGGGGGAATCGTCCAGCCATTTGAGTAGGTACACCCTAGACGATAGGGGGTGCTTGCGTAGGGACGGTAGACTTTGTGTACCGCTAGATGAAGGGTTGAGGAAGGCTATTCTTGATGATGCACACCGTTCTAGGATGACCATTCATCCCGGTGGGGATAAGATGTACCAAGACATGAAGAGGGTTTTCTTCTGGGCCGGTATGAAGAAAGATGTGGCCGAGTATGTCGCTCGATGTTTGGTGTGCCAGCAAGTGAAGGCGGAGCAAAGGAAACCAGGAGGGTTGCTTCACCCATTGGAGGTTCCGCAATGGAAGTGGGATAGCGTCTCGATGGATTTTATTGACGGGTTACCCAGGTCGAGGAAGGGTAATATAGGAATTTGGGTGGTGGTAGATAGACTTACTAAGAGCGCCCATTTCATACCTGTGAAGAGCAAGAGGACTGCTCCATGGCTAGCTTCAGTATATCTTCGAGAGATAGTTCGATTACATGGGGTACCCTCTAGCATAGTTAGTGATCGAGATCCTATCTTCACTAGCGAGTTCTGGAGAAGGTTGCAAGAAGCAGTGGGGACTCAATTGTGTCTGAGCACCGCATATCATCCTCAGACAGACGGCCAGACTGAGAGGGTGAATCGTGTTCTAGAAGACCTTTTGAGGCTTTGTATCTTAGATTTTGGAGGTACATGGGAAGAGCATCTTCCACTGGTGGAGTTCGCATATAATAACAGCTTTCAGTCCAGTATTGGTATGGCTCCTTTCGAAGCTCTCTATGGAAGGCCTTGTCGATCACCTACATGTTGGTGGGAATCTACGGATAAGATCTTGCTTGGGCCTGATATGATTAGGGAGACTTCTGAGAAGATTGACTTGATTCGAAGAAGGATGAAAGCAGCGCAGGATAGGCAAAAATCTTATGCGGACAAGAGAAGGACGGATCTTGGGTTTGAGGTTGGGGATATGGTTTTTGTTAAGGTATCTCCGTTGAGAAATGTTGTTCGCTTCGGATCCGTTGGGAAGTTAGCACCAAAGTTTGTTGGACCGTTTCCTACTAAGGAAAGGATTGGACGGATGGCATATAGAGTGGAGTTGCCTGACAAACTTAGTGGTGTCCATGATGTATTCCATGTGTCCCATTTGAGGAAATGCTTACATGAGACCGCAGAGGTGGTAGAGCCGAGCTTGCTTAGGGATATGGAGGTAGAGCGTGATGCGACTATTCGACGAGCTCCTACTCGCATCCTTGGGTCAGAGACTAGGAAGTTGAGAAACAGAGAGGTTCAGCTAGTCAAAGTGCAATGGGGAGAAGATGAGAGCAACGCGACTTGGGAGACGGAAGCGAAGATGCGTTCATTGTACCCATTTCTTTTTGAGGGTATGTCTTTACTTTCTCCTTTATCGCTTGTCTAGTACTTATCTTATCTTTGGTATGTCCTCTCGTTAGTACCTTTGACCTTTAGATAGGGTAAACCTATGGTTGAAACATGTGTTTGAGACATGTTATGGTTAATGGATGCAAGTGGATGCAAGTGTTTGCTAGTGGTTGCTCGTGGATGCATATACACACACTCTAGGCACTAGATCGGCTCAGTCACTTCATATTGCATATTGCATAAAATTGTGTGTAGGAAAATATATTTATGGATGTATAATGGTTGTGTTATCACATGGATGATGCATTTTGGTGAATGATTGTGCACTCATGTAGATATTGTATGTGTCGATAGGGTTTCTCGCATACATAATGGATGCATGGCACTATCATGGTTTGCATATGTTCATACATTAGATAGGGAACATATACACACACTTTTTGCATATGCTCATACATCATTAGAAATTGTTTTAAGGACAATGGATGCCGGTGGTTGATGGTTTGAGTAGATGGTTGTTTGGATGGTAGGATATGCATTCTCCTTAGTTTAAAGATTTCGGGGACGAAATCCTTTAAGGAGGGGAGAATGTAACACCCCGAATTTTAGTTAATACTAAAATTCACTAATTACAGGATAAACAATCTCAGATGTGGGAATTGGGGGTAACGGGCTGCGTTATTGCGTTCGTCTCGGAAAAATACGCGAAATAGAGTCCGAGTTTTCGAAAATCGGAGTCCGTATGGCCCGGTTATGGCCCAAAGAAGTTTGCAGAAAAATTAGAGCTAAAAACAGAATTAGGAATTTAAATTTAAATTTAAATTTAGAACCAGCGGGGCCAGGCGGGAGGATTCCCGCCTAAGCCTGTCGACAGGGCTGTCGACAGGCCTGTCGACAGGAGTGTCGACTTGCCTGTCGACATGGCGTGTCGAACCAGGGTGCTTGGGTGCACCAGATCTGGTTTTCTGGCTTGGGCTGGGTCTGGTTCTAGAGGTTTCCTAAATCTAATGGACCTAAATTAATCTAGGGTTAATCCAAGGGCCTAAAACACTCTCTTAATCTATAAATACACCCTAAACCTACCTTAATCCTCACCAAAAATAGAAACAATGGCCTCATGCCGCCAAATTAAATCCGAAGAGAAGCCTCCACTAATCTAAGAAGAAAGTTGCAAGCCAATCCCTCTCTAATCAATCTCTAATCATCATTATCTTCATAGTTTGCAACTAATCCTACTTCATAAGGTTGCTAATCTTAAGTTTGGTGAGTTTCTATCACTTTAACATCAATTGTTAAAGTAAGTAGATTGGGTGTAATGAGACTTATGGTCTTAAATGCGGATTAGTGAGTATGAATCATGTATAATGATATGTTACTCTATGTTGTTCTATGTTTATGCATATTTGATAAGTTGGTTTATGCATGCTTAATAAGTTGATTTATGCATGTTTAACAAGTTGATATATGCATGTTTAATAAGTGGATTTATGCATATTTAATAAGTGGAATTATGCATGTTTAGCAAAGTGAGATATGCAAGTTAAGTATATGTTTAAATGCAAGTTGAAAGTGATATGCAAGTTAAGTGTATGTTTAAATGCAAGTTGAAAGTGATATGCAAGTTATGCATGCTTATGCAAGTGTATGGATGCTTATGCAAGTCATGTATATGTTGAAATGCAAGATTTATGTGATATGCAAGTTATGCATGCTTATGCGAGTATATGAATACTTATGCAAGATATGTATATGCTTAAATGACATGATATGCAAGTTATGCAAGTATGTGAATGCCTATGCAAGTATGTGGATGCTTATGCAAGTTATGTGTATGCTTAAATGCATGTTTAACATGTTATGCAAGATTGAGAATGCCTATATGCAAGTTTAACATGTTATGCAAGATATGTGTATGATAATATGCAAGCTCATATGCAACATGTTATGCAAATCATGTGTATGATAATATGCAAGTTTGGATTGTATGTAGTTGGGTTAATATATGCTCATATATGCAAGTTGACATCCTCTTAACCCATGACAAAGTTGTATGCTAAACCCATGATATTTGTGATGATCTTCCCCTTATTATGTCATGTAACGAGAACGATTTACGTGGGGAACGATGGGGTTGGTAAATATGTTAATAAATGAATGTTTGGGTATGATTAAGCATACCATAAAAATAAATTACCATAAGTGGGAATTTACCTATTGAGTTAGGTCTACCCCATGGGAATTTACCTATTGAGTTAGGTCTACCCATGTTATGGAAAACTTGATATTAATTAGGGATAATTAATATGGGGGTGATTAATTAGGTGTAATTAATCGACTAAGACACGAGGTTGGACTCATTTGTAGTGTAAAACTGCCCGGAACCGACCGGCTTAACCAGTTGCTACAAATGTCAGCCCAATGTGAGAGGTCTTAGCCATAAATTAAATACGTGATTAAGGTAAAGACACGAGGTTAGACTCTGTTATGACGTAAGACTGCCCGGATTCTACCGGCTTAACCAGGCGGTCATAACAGCCAGTCTAATGTGGGAGGTCTTTACGGGAGATCACGGTCTTAATTAATTAAGAAACACTTAACCATAATAGCATGTAGTGGGACATGAGGGGTTAAGTGGGTGCCTTGGGTGGCATGAGGAAATTTGGTGGTTGCCTTGGGTGGCATGTGGAATCTAGTGAGTTGCCTTGGGTGGCAATAGAAAATACGATTAGAATACTTAACCAAGTGGAAACATGTAATTAAACATGATTAAAGGGTTAAGTGGGATACACTAGATATTTGACAAGCTTAAGTGGGTAGCTTGTGGGGGCCCATTTCAACCAATATCCCAAACGTATCTTTGTGGGCTCGACCCAAGTCGAGTGACGGGACACGCATATTGGGCTTGATTATAAGAGGCCAAAACGGGTTAGCGGTGGCAACGCAAGTCCAACGGGTTTCATATGCGTGTGTGGGCCCGGGCTGGTAGATAAGCCGTTGTTGCATCGTGTAGATATAAAGCCGTGCACCGTTAGTATTGGGTAGCCACTTTAGGGGAGTGATACACCCCACTGTGGGACCAGCACGGGTATCTACGGTAGGGAGCCGATCGCTTGGGGAGTAGTGGGTACACCTAACGAAGATAGGGGCAGACGGCACCTATGTAGGGGTACACGAAACTACTGGGTAAGAATTACTGGGTACACCTAGTGGAGATAGGGGCAGACGGCACCTATGTAGTGGGCTAGGGGTACATGAAACTACTGGGGAAATTTTGGAAGGGATCAACCTTTAAGTAGGAATGACTGGTGTGGTGCAGTTAGTAATTATCCTTGGGTGGGTAGATGCGTCCTGACGGTTATCTTAGTTATCCTAAGTCTACCAAGCTGCTTAGTGTAGCCATTCATCCCCAGATATTACCGTAGGTCAAGTTTATGTCTTCTCTGGTTACTTTAATGATTGTATTGTTAAAGTTATAGGACTCACTCAGACTTATGTCTGACCCCCGTTGTTTTTATCTTTTTCCCAACCCTCAGGTCCTACGGTGGATCCTAGCGGTAGTAGAGCTTGATCGGATTTTTGTTTCCAGTCTTGAGGAGCTTGGGTAGATGTAAAGCTCCAGTTATCCAGTTATCTTTTCTTTTCTTATGGCTATTGTATGAGAGAGTGGGATTATGTACTTCTTTATTTTGACAGATATTGTACTTGACTTTTATCATGGTTTTATGATGTAACCAGACATGTTTATTTCCGCTGTTATGAGATGATGTTTAAAATTTCAAATACTATTTATATCTGTCTTGGTGTAATTTTTCTGTTCTATATTCACTAAAATACTCCACCGATGCTATGGCATTCCCTTAGTGAGTGACTATAGCGGGCGTGGGGTGTTACACAAAGACCCGGCTGGATCGACCCATGGGTCGACTCAGGCTCATGGAGGTCGACCCCAGGGTCGACCTAGGGGTCGACACCCATGAAAGGGGGTCGACCTAGGGGTCGACCCACCCGAAGGGGGGTCGACCCACCCATGGATCTGGAAACTTCTTTTCTGAACCAGGACTATTTTTGAGCTAGATTCATGAACCCTAGGCTATATAAAGGACCCTAGACCTACGATTTATTCATCTAAAAATGGTGACGACGGCGGAGCTCTACTGCAACAAAGATTGAATGGCCTAATCTACTCCAAATCCAATTCAGCAGGCATTATACAAATTCAACGATTGCTACAATAACAAATTCAACGTGTTCTTCGCAGTAATTTGGATCCATTTCCTTAGATCTATTCACTGTGAGTTCATGTTATTTTAGATCTGAATATATAAATAGTAATTGTGATATGTATATAAAAATTGGATCTTGAATCGATGCCTAATCAGTTCTATTATGACATATTTCTCTGATCTGTTCTTATATGCTTATGTCATCACCAAGTCTAATCTCGTCATAATACGTCCATTTAGTTTTTATGCCTATTTCTACCGTTATGTTGTTGATTCGTTATTATGCCTATTCTGATTCTCTTCTCTCCCTCTTTTCCCTTTTATTTTTATATAGCCAGGCCACCTTCAAGCCTTGGCCTAACGCTGAAAAATGCGAACATGAGAAATTGGGAACGATTGGGAAATACATAAATTGGGGCATAATTGGTATTGGAAATTATGAATGTAAATTTGGGCATAAAATTGGAAAATATACAAATATGGATTTGGTGGCATATTTTATATCGGATAATATGAACATAAAGGTAGGCATATATTGGAAAATAGGTGAACATGAATTTGGGTAAAATTTGTATTGGAATGTGTAAATATTGAATTGGGGTATAAATTGGAACATATGTAATTATGAAATTGGGCATAGATTGTAACGTATGTAAATGTCAATTTGGGGCATAAACTAGAACACATGTGAATATTGATTTAGGGCATGGAAACCTATAATTGAAATAGAATAATTGTAAATATGAATTAAAAGGGGACATGAAAGTCTATATTTGGAATAGGGAAATTTATTTGAATATGCCTAAAATAATGGAATCGTAGTAACGCTTAGACACGAGGTTAGGTTGCATTAGTGGTGGAAGTCTGCCCAGACCCGACCGGCATATCCAGCAGCCATTGATGTTGAACCTAATGTGATAGGTCTAAGTGCTTAAACACGAGACATGCTCAGACACGAGGTTAACCCAGTTTATGGAATAAGTCTGCCCGGACCCAACCGGCATATCCAGCATCCACCAATTGCAGGCTTAATGTAGGGGGTCTAGCATACTGTAACCATAAATGAAAATATGGTAATAAATGTTGAATACTTAACATAGTTGAAATAGGGATTGTATGAATATAAACTAAAGTTGGGATTAAGTAAAAATTGGGTGAACAGTGGATGGGTTAAGTAAATCGGAGGGGGTGGGTAATATTTACATATATGCCCATAAACTTATCTTGATAAGGTTATGTAATTAAAAACACCTAGTGGAATGCGTAACCGGTAAAAATGATAAAGTTATGTAAGTAAAGACACCGTTTAGGTTAAGCATAACTTGTAAGGAAATGAGATAACTTGTGTAATATGATAAGAGGTACTTAATTATAAATTAAGTAATCTAGATATGTGGAACCCGCTGATAAAAATAGCATGTTTAGACTTGTCCTAGGGACAAGATGAGATTATAACATAGGTTATAATTAGTGGGTTGAGAAACTTGTTAATGGGCCTTAGTTACTAAAACTAAGTAAACAACGATAAGTTGTATTGACAATGTAAAATGGAATTATGATTAAATGAGAAAGTACAAGGAAAATTTATAATATAAGTTACATTTAATCATAAATAATGACTAACATGTTAAAAAGGAAACATGTAAAATGAGGCGTACTTAATTACACATTAAGTAAGAACATGTTATTGTAACTATGGAATTGGACGATAAAAATATAAAGTGATTGTGGATTATAGACCTTGGGCCAAAATATAGAGAATAACATGTTGTGAGCTTATTAATGAACTTAAAGGGGTTAAGTTATATAACCAAAATTAATAAGCAAGAGGAACTTGGTAACTTGATTAAGAATTCAATGTGGATGGGGATAAACAAGTTAAAATGAAACCTGAGGAGGAAACACGAGCGCGTAATAGAATGATTAGACATGGGGTCTAATAACATATTAAAGTGAGGTGCTTGGACCAGTCCGCACATTTGAGGGTGAATAACCCAACGAGGTGTTATAAGGCACGAGGGGAGCTTACATTCATCTGACTGTTTTGACGGCTCCAAAAGACTGGAAGGGGAAGCGTGACTTCCTAAGGTACGTAAGGTGCTCCTAGTAGTCCTATGTGCGGTGACAGTTGTCTTAGGGTGTACTCGCAGAGGTTGGGTCTACGCGTAACTACTAGGTTGGTGGGCCTTGACTGCAGATGGAGCTATGCAGTCAGAATGTTATGACGAGTTGCCACCAGGGTGTTTCGGTGGTTGCCTCATAAGGAGGTAGAGGGTCACGAACAACAAGTATAGTAGATGTCGGACACCCGTCATCGGCAGCCAGCGGGATGTGAAAAGACCAGAGCTAAACCCAAGATACCATTTCACCTTTCACTATCGATGTACGGGGTTGAGGGGAGACGCCACATGGATGTTTAGATTGGTTGTTATTAGGGGTGGTCGCTTAGCTCTTATAGTCTTTACTAGTTGAGGGAGGGGCCAAGGTGGGGCCATAGCCACCATGGAAAACAGACCCTAGGAATAACTGTATTTGGAGGCTCTTAAAGGCGGGCCTGTAATGGTATGGAAAAGCTCCCGGTCGAGTTCTGTGTTTATTTTTAGCCCTGCCACGGAACTCGGTGCACATTAGAGGACGTGCGATTGAGGCATCGAGCTACAATTACAGTACATACGTGGGACAGTCTAGATAGTGCATATCTGCTCTGGGTGGTGTATTGTAGAATAGATGGCATTATCCGATAAGGAATCTTATTCGATCGATGGTGGCGGTCCGTACGCTTACGTAGCATAGTAATAACAGATATATGCAGAACATAACATTGTTATATAGAGATCCGTACGCCACTCCGGCATAGGATGATGGGTTGCGTTCATTATGGTAGAGACCGTGCGAGTGGAGTACTATGGGGTGTATCTCAATATTGAGAAATAGCTTCATATATTTTATTAGGTGAATCCATGGGAAAGTAAATGGGTATGATGCGCGGATAAGTCTTGAGTTCTACTAACCCAAGTAAACTAATAATCAAGAAAATGTAATGGAACGATATTGGTAGGGATCATTCTATTTCCGATATACTAGTATTGGTGCGCTGCAGAGAAATGTATTCAGGAAGCGCAATATATCCTGTTCATCTTATCTTGCTCGGTTCACACTTGTTATTGTTACTGTTATCTTGTTCTTCCAGTTTTATATACCTGTCATGATACTTTTATTTATTTATATTTAAAAGTAACTGGACTCGCTAGACTTTATGTATGACCCTTTTTGTTTCCTCTTCTCTCTCTTCTGTCCCCCGCCCCAAGGTTCTCAGGGTGGAAGTATTTAGAGTTGATTTGGATTCTTTCAGCTTAGTTTGGTTTTTGGGTTTTGACGTACCGCTTTGAATTTTGGTCAACTCTCTTATGGCTTCATGTGGGAAATATGGTTTTATGCTTTTGTACTCTGATATTTTTGGCAAGATAGATTATTTTTGTAATTGGTTACTTCAAACTTATGATGTAAACTCAGTATTTGGGACCATGATGTTTTGATTTAAATAAAGTTTTTAATTCCACTACTATTTTACATTTCTGTCTTGTGATATTATATTCTTATTTACCGATAACGCTTCATGAAACTTAACGCATTCTTTATAAAGTGACATTAACGGACGTGGGGTATCACATTTGGTATCAGAGCATATGGTTATAAGATCGGATAAATTATTTTGAAAATGGGTTTCAAAAAGGTCTCAAAAACAAAGTATTTTAAAATAAAAAGTCTACATATTTCCCAAAGCCATAAATATCTTCTCGATTCTCTGCTTGATTCCTTTTCCTTTTTGTTCGGGGAACCATTTCTTCCCAAAAGGATATCCTTATTTCGACATGGATCCGTAGGCATGTCAAATCTACGGTACATGTCGAAGGACAAAGAAGTGCCCAACCACCATCTTTAGCCACAATGGTTTAGCCTGTGGCTTATTTTCTTTCAAGCCTCGTAAGAATTTCCGTGCGATGGAGGAAGCTTTCAAGAGACTTGTTGGCATGTTGCATAAGGATGATAAAAAGGAGAATAAGGGAATTAGGGCTAAGGATCACAACCCAAAGATGAAAGAAAATGGTGGCTTAAGAAGGGAATATAGATGAAAGAATAAAAGAGGAAATACCATAACTTTGGAACGATGGGTCATCTGAAAAAGGATTGCAGAAAGAGGAAAGGCGTTGTTACCACTTTGGTAAGGCTAGGCACCTTATTAAGGAGTGCTCAAAAAGACAAGGACAAGGCCAGAAGGCTGGAACTTCTAGAAGGTAAGATAATGTTCTTATAGTTGGTGGACATGATAGGGGTAGGAAAGTTTCCATCGAAGGATTGATTTCTATTTCTGATCATCTTGTTAGGATTCTTTTTCTGGCGCTTCGCATTCTTTTATATCTTATTCCTTAGTTGAGTCTCTGCACCTAGATATTAGTATGGTTTTGGATCCCGTTATTGTCTCAAACCCCATTGGAGGCACGACTCATTTATCGAGGATTTTTCGGGGTTTGAAAATCTCTGTGTTAGGCGTCGAGTTTGGTTGCGACGCATATGTTCTTGATTTCATAAGATATGGTTTGATTCTAGGGATGGATTGGTTAACCATATATGAAGCCATTCTAGATTGTGAGAGGAGGGTTGTTAGATTTCTGACCTGCCATGGAAAGACTCTCGAGATTTTTTTTATAACCCCAAAAGGGTCTGTCATGCATAGTTTACTAGAACCTCTTGATATATCTATCGATGATTTATGATCTGTACCAATAGTTGTGAGTATCCTAATGTTTTAGATGAGGTTCGGGGTCTACCCCCGAGGCACGAGATTAGTTTCCGCATATACTTGGTGGATAATGCAAATCCAATTGCACTGCCTGTGCTACATATGACTCCTAAAAGAAAAGAGGGAACTTTGTAAGCAAGTAGGGGAGCTACTTGAGAAGAGGTTTGATAGGTAAATCATATCGGGATGGGAAACCTCTTGAAGACAGTCCTTGAGGAAGCCCATCATTCTAACATGACTATTCATCCAAGAGGCGACAAAATGTATAGAGTTCAAGGAAGTGGAGCCAAACTTGCTAGAGGAAGTGAAAGTAGTGAAGGAAGCAAGGATTGGACGAGTCCCGACTTGCATACTTGGATCGGAGGTTAAGAAATTGTGCAACAAAGAAGTGAAGCTAGCATGAGTACAATGGGGAAAGGACCGCGAGAACGCTACTTGGGAAGCCGAAGACAAGATTCGCGCTTCGTATCCTTTCCTTTTCGAGGATATGTCCTTAACTTCTTTTCCCAAGCTATGAATTAATACTTGTATCTATCGTTTGAATATCTCCTATCGATCGAGTCTTTAGGTGGAAAACTAATGAATGTAAACATGTGTTTGAGACATGTTATATTTGTTGGTTGCAAGTGGTTGCTGGTGATTGCTCGTGGATGCATATACACACATAATATGCACTAGATCGGCTCAATCACTTACATATTGCATATTGATGTGTATACATTTTAAATTATTATGGATGAAAATGGGCGTATCGTTACACTGAACCTGCATTTGGATGGATGATTGTGCATACATATAGAACTTACATGTATTAAGATAATATGCATACATTTTGGTTACATGGAACAAACATACATTGCATTAAGGAGGTCAACTGAATCAATGGACCGCCTGATCTTTCGCATTAGTTTACGAACATATACACACTATTACATATGTTCATAAAAGCATTAGAAATTCCTTAAGGACAATGGATGCCTGTAATTGCTAGATGGATGTATGATTGTTGAATGTTAGGATATACATTCTCCTTAACATAGAGATTTCAGGGACGAAATCCTTTGAGTAGGGGAGAATGTAACACCCCAAAATTTTAACGACACTAAAGATGATGAGTTAAAGAATAATTATTGTGAAGTACACTATTAACATTGAATTAAGGAAAACTTAATTAAATATTCAGAATTAAGTAAAACGAAATGTGTTATTGTGCCTGTCTCGGAATTCTGGTCAAGACAGACACCTGATTTGCGTAAATCGGACACCGTATGAAGAAGTTATTAAGGTTTGAAGTTTGTATGCATATAGGAAAGATATATATACATATAAAATTCACAAATATTCAAAAATCAGCAAAACTAGAAATCAAGCGCGTAAATCAAGGAAGGACCGACCGTTTGAGGTCGACCCGAGACCCAACCGGGTCAACCCATGGGTCGACCCAGGCTCATGGGGGTCGACCCCGGGGTCAACCTAGGGGTCGACACCCATGAAGGGGGGTCGACCCTTCCATGGATCTGGAAACTTCTTTTTTGAATTTAGACAATTTTGGAGCTAGATCACGAATCTTAGGCTATATAAAGAACCCTAGACCTAGGTTTTATTTATCTAAAAATGGTGACGACGGCGGAGCTCTACTGCAACAAAGATTGAATGGCCTAATCTACTCCAAATCCAATTCAGCAGGCATTATACAAATTCAACGATTGCTACAACAACAAATTCAACGTGTTCTTCGCAGTAATTCGGATCCATTTCCTTAGATCTATTTACTGTGAGTTCATGTTATTTTTAGATCGGAATATTTAAATAGTTATCGCGATATATATATAAAAATTGGATCTTGAATCGGTGCCTAATCAGTTCTATTATGACATATTCCTCTGATCTGTTCTTATATGCTTATGTCGTCACCAAGTCTAATCTTGTCATAATATGTCCATTCAGCTTTTATGCCTATTTCTACCGTTATGTTGTTGATTCGTTATTATGCTTGTTCTGATTCTCTTCTCTCCCTCTTTTCCCTTTTATTTTTATATAGCCAAGCTACCTTCGTGCCTAGGCCTAACGCTGAAACTGCGAACATGAGAAATTGGGAACGATTGGGAAAGACATAAATTGGGGCATAATTGGTATTGGAAATTATGAATGTATATTTGGGCATAAAATTGGAAAATATACGAATATGGATTTAGGGGCATATTTTATATTGGATAATATGAACATGAAGTTAGGCATATATTGGAAAATAGGTGAACATGAATTTAGGTAAAATTTGTATTGGAATGTGTAAATATAGAATTGGGGTATAAATTAGTACATATGTCATTATGAAATTGGGCATAGATTATAACATATGTAATTGTAAATATTGGGCATAAACTGGAACACATGTGAATATTGATTTAGGGCATGGAAACCTATAATTGAAATAGAATAATTGTAAATATGAAGTGAAACGGGGCATGAAAGTATATATTTGGAATAGGGAAATTTATTTGAATATGCCTAAAATAATGGAACTGTAGTAACGCTTAAACACGAGGTTAGGTTGCATCAGTGGTGGAAGTCTGCCCAGACCCGACCGGCATATCCAGCAGCCACTGATGTTGAACCTAATGTGAGAGGTATAAGTACGCAAACACAAGACATGCTCAGACACGAGGTTAACCCATTTTGTGGAATAAGTCTGCCCGGACCCGACCGACATATCCAGCATCCACAAATAGCAGGCTTAATGTGGGAGGTCTTGCATACTATAACCATAAATGAAAACACGGTAATAAATGTTGAATACTTAACATAGTTGAATCCATAGGGATTGTATGAATATAAACTAAAGTTGGGGTTATGTAAAAATTGGGTGAACAGTGGGTGGGTTAAGTAAATCGGAGGGGGTGGGTAATATTTACATATATGCCCATAAACTTATCCCAATAAGATTATGTAATTAAAAATACCTAGTGGAATGCGTAACCGGTAGAAATGATAAAGTTATGTAAGTAAAGACACCATTTAGGTTAAGCATAACTTGTAAGGAAATGAGACAACTTGTGTAATATGATAAGAGGTACTTAATTATAAATTAAGTAATCTAGATGTCTGGAACCCGCTGATAAGAATAGCATGTTTAGACTTGTCCTAGGGACAAGGGGAGATTATAACATAGGTTATAATTAATGGGTTGAGAAACTTGTTAATGGGCCTTAGTTAATAGACTAAGTTAACAAGTAAACAACGTTAAGTTGTATTGACAATGTAAAATGGAAATATGATTAAATGAGAAAAAACGAGGAAAACATATAAGATAAGTTACATTTAATCATAAATAATGACTGACATGTTAAAAAGGAAACATGTAAAATGAGGCGTACTTAATTACACATTAAGTAGGAACTTGTTATTGTAACTATGGAATTGGACGATAAAAATATAAAGTGATTGTGGGTTATAGACCTCTAGAGAATAACATGTTGTGGGCTTATTAATAAACTTAAAGGGGTTAAGTTATGTAACCAAAATTAATAAGCAAGAGGAACTTGGTAACTTGATTCAGAATTCAATACGAATGGGGGTAACCAAGTTAAAAGGAAACCTAAGGAGGAAAAGTAAGCGCATAATAGAATGATCAGACATAGGGTCTAATAACATATTAAAGTGAGGCGCTTGGACCAGTCCGCATGTTTGAGGGTAAATAACCCAACAAGGTTTTATACGGCACGAGGTGAGCTCACATTCATCTGATTGTTTTGACGCCTCCAAAGGACTACAAGGGGAAGCACGCAGCTTCCTGAGGTAGTAAAGTGCTCCTAGTAGTCCTCCGTGCGATGACAGATGTCTTAGGCTGTACTCGCAGAGGTTGGGCCTGCGTGTAACTAGTAGGTGGGTGGGCCTTGACTACAGATGTTGCTATGCAACCAAAATGCTGTGATGAGGTGACACCAGGTGGTTCAGCGGTTGCCTCACAAGGAGGTAGAGAGTCATGAACAATAAGGATAGTAGATCGTCGGACACCTGTGATCGACAGCCAGCGGGATGCGAAAAGACTAGAGCTAAACCCAAGATACCATTTCACCTTTCACTATCGAGGTACGGGGTTGAGGGGAGACGCCACATGGATGTTTAGATTGGTTTTTATTAGGGGCGGTCGCTTAGCTCTTGTAGTCTTTAATAGTTGAGGGAGGGGCCGAGGTAGGGCCATATCCACCATGGAAAACAGACCCTAGGAATTTTTGTATTTGAAGGCTCTTAAAGGCGGGCCTGTACAGGTATGGAAAAGCTATCGGCCGAGTTCCGTGTTCCTTGTTTAGCCCTGCCACGGAACTCGGTGCACATTAGAGGACGTACGATTGAGGCATCGAGCTACAATTACAGTATATACGTGGGGCAGTCTAGATATATGCATATCTGCTCTGGGTGGTGTATCGTAGACTAGAGGGCATTATTCGGATAAGGAATCTGATTCGATCGATGGTGGCAGTCCGTACGCTTACGTAGCGTAGTAATGACAGATATATGCGGAATGTAACATTGTTATATAGAGATCCGTACGTCACTCCGGCGTAGGATGAGGGACTGCGTTCATTACAGTAGAGAACATGCGAGTGGAGTACCATAGGGTGTATCTCAATATTGAGAAATAGCTACATATATTGTATTAGGTGAATCCTTGGGAAAGTAAATGGTACGATGCGCGGATAAGTCTTGAGTTCTACTAACCCAAGTAACCTAATAATCTAGAATATGTAATGGAACGATATTGTTTAGGATTATTCTATTTCTGATATACTAGTATCTGTGTGGAGCAGAGAAATGTATTTAGGAAGCGCAATAAATCATGTTCATCTTATCTTGCTTAGTTCACACTTGTTATTATTACTGTTATCTTATTCTTCCAGTTTTATATACCTGCCATGATACTTTTATTTATTTATATTTAAAAGTAACTGGACTCGCCAGACTATATGTCTGACCATTTTTGTTTTCTCTTCTCTCTCTTCCTTTCCCCCTCCCCCGGTTCTCAGGGTGGAAGTGCTAATAGTTGATTTGGATTCTTTTAGCTAAGCTTGGATTTTTGGATATTGATGTACCACTTTGAATTCTGGTTAACTCTCTTATGGCTTCACATGGGAAATATGGTTTTATGCATTTGTACTCCGATATTTTTGGCAAGACAGATTATTTTTATGTAATTGGTTACTTTAAACTTATGATGTAAACTCAATATTCGGGACCATGATGTTTTGATTTAAATAAAGTTTTTAATTCCGCTGCTATTTTACATGTTTGTCTTGTGATATTATGTTCTTATTTACCGATAATGCTTCACGAAACTTAATGCATTCTTTATAGAGTGACATTAACGGACATGGGGTGTCACAAAAGGGTTCATGGTTGCAAGATGGCGATACTAATTTCAAATTTTTTCAGTCCAAAATGTCAATAAGGAGGTATACAAATCATATAAAAGCTTTGTTTAATTCTGAAGGAAATCTTCTCTACAAACCAGAAGATGTTGCAAAGGAGGCTATAGAGTATTAAATTTCTTTATTTAATGGAGATAAGAATGTCGAGTTCCCTTCATTCCAAGCTATTTCCACTATAAATGTGCATGGACATCAGGTATTATTAAAACCCATTACATTAGAAGAAGTTAAATTTGTGGTCAATTCTGTTCATATTGATACTAGCCCAGGGCCGGATGGTTTTAATTCAAAAAATTTTATTTTACACTTGGATGAGCTTAAATATGAATTTTTATCACCTTTGCAAGACATATTTCAATCTGCCAATTTGCCTAAGAATTTGAACCATACGTTCATTACTCTTATACCAAAAGTGGAGAGAGACCTTTGGAAATTTCTCACTATAGACCAATATCTTGTTGTAATTCATATTACAAAATTTTCAATAAAAATTTATGTAGAAGGATAAAATGGTTTCTACCTCACATCATTTCTGCAAATCAGTGTGCTTTTGTACCATCAAGGTCAATTGGTGAAAATATTCTTCTTGCTCATGAGTTGTTAAGAGACTTTAGAAAACAGGGGGTGAATAAATTGTGTGTTAAAGTCGACCTTTACAAGGCGTATGACATGATTAGTAGAGAGTTTATGTGTTATGTAATAGCAAAGATGGGATTTCCTGTTCATTTTATTAATATTTTATACAAATGCATTTCAACTCCTACCTTCTCAATTATGATCCAAGGAATCCCTAGTGGTTTTATTTCATCGAATAGAGGAATACTTCAAGGGGATCCTCTATCTCCATATCTTTTTACAATTGCTATGGAATATTTTTCTTTTTCACTATTCAGAAGGTGTTTATGCCAGTACATAAGTTTGAGCCTATGGTGATGCATTTATTGTATGCGGATGATTTAGTGGTGTTTGGAAAGTGTTCTCCTATATTTGCAAATGGTTTGAAAATTATTTTTACAAAATTGGAGAGGTTTAGTGGCTTAACTCTAAGTGCTTTGAAGACAAAATTAAACTTTAGTTCGTTCGCATACAATACAAATGAGATAGCTTCTATTTTGGGTTTTCAAATTGAACACTTGCTAGTTAAATACCTCAGAGTTCCTTTGTCTTCAAACTATGTGCATTATAATGACTACCAGTCATTACTGAGTAAAATTCAAAGCAAAATTCGAGTGTAGGATGCCAAATTCATTAGTTTTGCTAGAAGACCTAAACTGATTCAGTCTGTTATCACCCCCACCATTCTGTATTGGTTATTCGTATATCAGCTGCCAGAACTTGTTTTAGATAAGTTGAGTACTATGTGTGAAGACTTCTTTTGGGGAGGTAGTCTTCATAAAGTTAGCTGAAAAAAGCTTTATACACGTAAAAGTGAAGGACGAAGTGGCATAATCCACAATAAAAACCCGGTTGGCCTTGCCAAAAAAAAGTGAAGGAGGAATCAGCTTGAAATCTTTATCAGACCTTAAAAAAACCACGTGTATTAAAATGTTGTGGAAGTTTCTCTCAGCATCTTCAATGTGGAGTAGATGGATGTATTCGAAATACTGTTTGGGTAAGCAGTTTTGGATAATGAAGCTAGAAAATAATACTTCGAGCTCCTGGAAAGCCATGCTAAGGTTAAGAATTGATGGAAAACAGTTATTCAATAAAGTGATTTCTTCTGGTACGTCTACTCTACTTCGGTTTGAACCATGGGTGAATCGTAAGTGTTTGGTGGATTTAATAGGCTTGTCTAGATTTCAAGCGATTGGGAGGCAGAATGAAGTGGTTTCTTCTGCCAATGCTGATTGTAAAATAGATGCCAATTTACATGCAGCTACTAGATAAGCTTTTCATGAAGTTAGTGATGTAGTGGTAAATAGTAGAGCTCAGGCAGACTTTTATGAGTGGTGAGAAGGAGGCTCTTTTATGTTTCATAAGGCATGGGATCTTGTAAGGGAAAAGCATGAAGCTGATATGTTATATGATGTAATTTGGCATAGAAGAAATGCAAACAGGATGTCATTTATAGCATATTTGGCTGCAAATAACAGACTATATAACAAGGATAAAATGAGGAATTTGGTCCAATTCAAGAGAACTATTGTGTAATATGGAAGAGGAAACAATAGATCATTTGTTTTTCAAATGTGTATACTCTAAATTCATTTGGTCTAATATTGCAGAGAAACTGGGGCTTTCAATTGGCGATGAGTTTTCTTTGAGGAGTGAAGCAGTAAATATTCTGAATAGATTTAAATTTAAGGATCAAATGTTGGACGTAGCTTGTAGGGTATTTACTACTGTTGTGTATCAAATCTGGTTGGAGAGGAATAACATGATTTTCGATAACAAACTTGTCACTAAGGAGATTCAGTTAGTCATGATTGAGAAGGAAGTTTGTTTACTGGTGAAAGATGATTGAAGTAAGACTGTGAGATAGAGGCAGAGAGTAGATTGGTTGAAGAAATGGGGAGTGGACTTGTGTGACACAGGTTAATATCTGTTTTTTAAAATCTATATGTAGAGGATGAGTTTGTTGTATTGAGCGAGGAAGAGAGATGATATGTTCGGCTTGTTATATCGTATAGTTAATATATGGAATTTATATGTGCTCTTTTCCCTTATATCGAACCCATTTAGGATAGGGGCTATAAGGTTTTAATGAGGCATATAAATAAAGTATATGATTGGTATAAGCAATAAAGTGTACCAATTTTCAAATATATATGTGACGGCCCACCCGAACTAGCAGACATTTTCCCGAAATACGCTGCCAATGTCTGACTAGCATGGAACGGTCGTCAAAAAGGAAAGGGTTGGAATGATGAATCACTAAAGAACCTGTAGTATACCTCATAGCGCATGAAATAAAATATAATAGTAACATAGCATGACATAAAATAGACGAGACAGTGTGTAACACCCCGCATTTTTAATGTAATTAAAAATATGCATATATGTATATATTATATGCATAGATATATTGTCACGATAAGGAATTTCGTTCGATCTGAGTCGATCGCTAAACCGACCAAGACCATTCGAAACCCCTGATTGTTTTGAGAACAAACCACATCGGAACACAAACAGAAGAATACTTCATTGTTTATTACAACAATTCCATCAGGGTACAAGAATATACAGAGCATGAAGGAATATTATACATCAGAGAAATATCAGAGATTTATATACATTACTGTAGCGGAAAAATAATATAATACACAACTGAAAGAGATATACAGATACAAAGCTTTCCGGATACCATCCCAACTGTAAACCAGGTTCCTGTGAATATAAATCTGCAAAACCAAAACTACTACCTGCCCGTGTGGAAAATAGGGGCACCCGGAGTTTAGGTTAAAACAATAAACTCCAGGTCAGTCATGTGACTGGTGTGAGAACTAAAACAGTTATTTAAAGCTTTACTTTAAATCAGATATATCAAGGGACCACGCCGTATAACATGGAACGGGTTTCCTTCCAAGAATACAAGTGCATATAACAAAACAGCGCAATGCTTTTTGAAAAAAATGAAGCTATTATAAGACCCAGGTCCCATCACACAATGCAACACAAGCCGGAGGATAGGGTTTTCCCTTATAATGGCCAAACATGCTTGGTATGTTAAAAACAAATCATTTGATACTATTATAAGTGTATAGTGTCAAAACAATTTCAATCATAAATATCAATTATAGACGGCATGGGTACCATATATCATGTCGCCATACTAGGCTCTACAATCAAAACCGCAAATGTCACGTATTGGAAGTTGGGTTTCCATCTGTGAGCCGAGGCAAAAGATAGTCCTCTACCGATTCGAGACCCTCTAGCCCGAGCCTTAGGATTAGAGCTCGAGTGACCCTTGGATCGTCAGGACCGGTCCACCGATGTAGATTAAAATGCCTGAACACTGCGTTTCCCCTCCCTTTGGGGCATAAATGAGCCCTATGACTCCATCGGCTCCACATAGTCACAAATATATCCGAGGAGCCTCGCAATCCAACAACCACACAGGTGAAAATAATATAAATGTCAGGGCTAATAGGTCATTGACACCACCCAAGCTAGAAATAAACGCATGTCCTCCCTGAGGCCCTCTCCCGTTTCTGGTTCACATCCAGGATGTGAGGCTCGCGAATTAACGTTACATAAAGTTATGCCACACACGCCGTGCTTTGATCATCAACCACAAGACTCTGCTTTTCAATAGAAGCCTTGATCATTTGCATCTTAGCATGCCACACAGGCAAACCACTCCATGCAACCGATATCCATCAATCACACAGAATGATATCCAATGTCGGACACACAGTCCATTTACAAGTCCATTCTGGGTCTGAACGAAACCGGAGGCACCTTGTACCTAGCATATCCATCGATCTCCAAGTACGTCTGGACGATCACCAACTGATTCCCCCCTCTTGGGTGTACAACCCAATCAAGATCATCAGTAATTATCCAAACGATGTGAAGACCTCCGGTCTTCGACCACCGTCTTCATCCTCGACACATCGTCGAATCAGTTATTCAAAATGGGATAAACCCAGTCTTTCTGAATAACCCGCGTATATAATAAACAAGTTTACACAAACACAACATACGCCTCATTCCAATTCATAATATTCTTTTATTCAAATATTCTTATACTTTGGGAAAGGTTCCCATTAATTTTATCAAAGATAAATTCCTTAAATTTATTCTTTAATCTTCTTTTGAATATCAATTCAAACCAAATTATGGTTTATCCAAACTAGTCAGGGTTAGCGAACCTTACCGAAGTAATCACTTGTTAAATTTCCCAACCCAACCTATTCATTCCATGAAGTAAAACTGGCCATACTTCATATCTAACACCATGGTGTTATCGGTAAATTCAATTACCATTTCACGTTCAAATCTAATTAAAGATTTAACTATCGCCTGGAGCAAAACTGGTGATACTCCATTCTCGATCATTTCAATTTAATTAAAGATTCATTAAAACTCCACTTGGTTTTAATCTTCCCAAAAATCAATATTAATGATTGTTTAACTTAGGAAATCATATCCTGTCTTTAACTGGTTTAAAGAACCAATGTCATTCAAAACATGGTTCACAATAAACCCAAAATCACATTCTATTCCATCAACCTTTAACCGTAAATTAGCAAGTGAATAATTCCCTAAGTGTTAACCCCGAAGGCCGAAACCAACATCAGATCAATACCCTAGAAACCATTCAACTTAACTAATCTCCAGTTAGTTTCTGATTTTCTTAACTCTGTTGGGTCTAAGAATGGTATTATTAAAGATACCATTCCTGACAACCCAAATCACATTCCATTAATTATCGGGTTAAAGAACAAGTGTTATTTAAAACACCGTTCACGATAAACCCAAAAATAAATTGAAATTCAATTCCAATTAAATACCATTTAATTGGTATACTTTATTAAATCTTAATAAAAAGATTTAATCTTTTTCTCAACTGGGTTTAAGAACAGTGTTAATGAAGACACCATTCACGACAAACCCAAATCACATTTGATATTAAATACAAGGCTATGAATAAAAAATATATCAGCTTATATTCATTATCAAATTCTACGACCAACAAATATCGTATTGGAATATAACGATATAAATATATCTTTCAAATTTCCATAACAATATCTGTATAATAACGAAATCCAACATCGAAATATTCCAAAGACAATTTCGATTCAAATCCATTCCAATTCAATTATTGGAAATTCTGGTTACTTTTAAAACCCTTTCAAATCCAATTTATTTATTTCAAAAATAAATGGATTATAATTCTAGTTTAAAACTAGTTCATTTCGATAAAAATCTATTTTTATCTTTTCAAATATGGAATTTTTTTCATCCTAATTCTTTTCAAATCACTTCTTATGATTTTACACAAATTATTACTATTTTTAATAATTTTATCAAGGCCCGTACAGTCGATTTCCATCAACGGCCATAGAACTGCACTTACAGCGACCTTTTCCAAATTTGATTTGGACATATTCCAAATCCAACCATTAGATTTCAAATCTCTAATATTCTTAGAAAGCTCTTTTCGATACGAACCCAACGGTTCCAATTTTAGGAGAATCCGACAGTCGGATCTCCTATAATATCCATTCGAAGTCAATGGTCGAAATTCGCGAACTGCCACAGCATGGCGCGTTCTATTCAGGCCATTATATATATATATAATATTAATATATTTCGTCGATTTCCTTTCAAAACGTATTTTATAAATCGTTTTAAATTCGTTTTCAAAACGATTTCAACTTCATATTCAATTTCAAATCAAAATTGATTATTCCATATCATCGATATATAAATGATAGTATTTTCAAAATATTATATTTTGAAATCAATTCCTTTTCGATATTCATTATAAAAATGAATAAAATCGATATAAATATCGTTCGCGTCAAAATGGTGCAAATCTAATCAACACGGCTTTATATCTTTCAATAACTTCGTTATTCTATTAAACAAATGATTCTTTTCTTCAACACATGAATATATATTTTATTCAACACATGAATATTCTTTTATCCAACACATGAATATTTATTTTATTCAACACATGAATATTCTTTTATCCAACACATGAATATTTATTCTATTCAACTAAACAATCGGGATTAGCGTACGTCAAATATCATCCCAATACCCGTCTGGGGTTTCAAATCAACAAACACAGATTTTTATTTATGCAGTTGGGCGACGTGTAAAATTTATTGTCCCAATCAATATCAGTCAAATGGGTATACATAAAAAAATCGTTCGATTTGTTTATAAATATTTATTTTATATACACGTTAAAAATTATATTTTTAACTATAAAATATTTTATTCATTCCACATCACACAATAAAATTTTCACAACACATCAATCAAACAACCAAGTCATCCATAGTCTGTGGACGACGGGTGTCGGGTGCTACTAAGCACCGTCTGCATCCTAGTATATATCTCAACTAGAAAATAAATTAAAAGTGAGAAGTTCTCACCCATAAGTTTAACAAAACACCGCGACTCTTCATATATGGAAAATCTTCACCGTGTTTCCAACGTAATCTGTTTTCACACAGTTTATATTAAAAATCATATTTTTAAACGATGATATTTACAAATAAAAATCACATTTTTATTAATCTAATTTTATAAATAAAATCACATTCTCGTTTCTCTTTCAAGATAATGAAAATCGTATTTTAATAATAAGAGAATTCATATGAAGATCACATTTCTATCCGCTACATATATAAAAAATATATTTTTATATAATTAGAAATCACTTCTCAATATAATTAAAAACCTTAACTTTCATATGAATAAAATCATATTCTCTCGTGAACAAAAATCATATTTTTCTACGCTTAAAAATCATAACTTTTCTAATTGAAAATCAAATCTTTTTAAAATCATACCTTTTCTTAATGCTATTATATATAAATAATAATCATGTTTTTAGCTCGCCACTTATATAAAAATAAAAATTGAATTTTATCGCTACTTCAAATATATAAAAATCAAAATTTTCTTTACTATATGAATATATAAAAATCATATTTTGCTTTGCTTTCTAGATAAGAAGAATCATATCTTTGCTTTATCAAAGATCATACCTTTTCCTTTTCAAAGATCATATCTTTATATACACTACCTATATAAAAACTGATTTTTAAAAATATGGTTTAACTTATAAAATCTGATTTATAGATTACTTTAACCTATAAAAACTGATTTTATACACATACTTTAACTACAGAAAATCGGATTTAAAAATAAAAATAAAACAAAACTCACCTTGGCCAAAAAAAATCAGATCTTTATCGTAGGGGGGGGTTTCTCGAACGCTGGAGGGGTAGTGGCTCAGTGCGTCTCGCGGTGCTGGAATCCGGTGGTGGAGGCGGAATGGGGGTCTCGCGACACGGTGGTGGGATCTGGGGAGGGGTCTTGCGTCCGTTCAGAGGAGGATGGAGGCGGTGGAGGCTGTTGGATGGAGAGGGAGGCTCCGGTTGGGGGTCACCGGCGTCGGAGCAGCGGCGGGGTGGGTCAACGGCGGAGGCGACGGGAATTGGGGGGTATCGGTTTTTTTCTGAAGCTGGGAGGGTCGGGTTTGATTTTGGGGGAGAATGGCTAAAAGGGGGGTATATGTTAATATATATATATAATTTATTTTATTTTCCTTTTTTTTCTAAAACGTTGACTTTTATTTCGAACTCTAATTCAAACCCAACGACTGTCGTCCATAACTAATTACCCCCATTTCGAACACAATGTGATATGTTTCGTAAGCCAATTCTATCGTTACGATCAGTTTTAGTTAAAATTACAATATAAATTAATACAATAGTCAAACTTGATTTTAACGCACATTTTAATTTATCGGGGCCACACGCAGACTCTAAAAATTCCAGAAAAAAATTTTCAAGCTTCGTATTGATGATATGGTCCTACAAAAACTATTTTCGTTGAATTCTGAGGCCGTTTGAAAAATGGTCATTTTCTGGTCGATCGAAATTGACTAAAACTTTCTAAACAAGTTTTCCTTTGCCACGCTCACATATTGATTATGAAAATTACGAATTTTGGAATCTAGCCATAACTTGACATCCCGGATCCAACAAAAGTGGTTTCGTCGAAAACGAAGGTCGTTTGCAAAATTTCCATTTTTAAGGGCTAAAATTCCACAATGACTATTCTGAATTTTCATCTGGGCATAAATTTTTATCCTTGCTATGAAATTTTGATTTTTCAGATTCGTTGGAAAGATATTCTCAAATAGATTCTAATATTTTTGATTTCGCTAAAATCTGGTTTATTTTCAATCCTGTACATTCATTTGAAATTTGAAATCGAATTTTCGAACTACCGCGCCATTTTCAATTCCTTTTATATTTAAAATAAAATATTTATATTCTAACGACGATCTATATAAATATATACGTTCTAATTATATTCAAAATAAATTTCTCGTCATTATTATTTGAAATATATCATTTTAAATATTCCAAATTCATTGAAATTGCCAAAATAATTTTTTTAAATTGGCTCAGATTTCCGGGTTATTACAATCTCCCCCACTTAAAACTTTTCGTCCCCGAAAAGGAACAAAGCGGAAAGTTTTTTAACTAATCAACTCAACTTTCATTATTTTCATTATGGCTTAAGTTCTTCAACCTTTCAGTTTCTAAGAACTTTTCAAATTTTTCAAAAATTTGGCTAACACCCTAAATTTTCGAAAATTTTTGCCATAACCTCCCCTGCACCGGGAGCTTCGGGATATTTCAAATAGCCTCCCATGGCCCTCATCAACGCCCTCATCAACCCAAAAAGAAAAAGAAACAGCCAAGCGGCTAGCCAAACGGCTCATAAAATCATCAAAAACCTAAGAAATACAATAAATATGTACCTTTTTGTCGGGCAAACAATTTTATTCTTCTGCTCTGGCCTCCTTGTTATGACCTGTCCAATAATCATGTATGTACATGTATGCCAAATGTAATAAATTTTCAATACAGTTCAATTTTTGACTTGGTTTAGCTAAATGGTTCCAATTTTAATTAATCAACCAATAATCAAACAACACAATCAGCAATCAATTAGTTGATTAGCTTTTCAAATTCATAATTTTGATATATAGTCAAAATCACATTTTTGATGCCAATTCACAACAATAAGACCGATCTAGTTTTGGTTCTCACACCAGTCAATTGGAAATATATAAATATCACACCTTCAAAACTCGAACATAAATACTGATGATGTCATGACAATTATCCGTACCATCTCCGGGCGACTAAAGTGTGACTCCATATATATCCAGTATATTAAAACTTCAAATACACGCGGATCAAATGTATACGCAAAGTCTTTATATACTTGATTGTCAAAATTCAATATAAAATAAGTAATCAAATACGAATAATTGATTTAAATTTTCAAAACAAAATTCGTTTTCATTTTAAAAATATACTCTTCACACTCGTTCTAGGATACTACTGATCCCATCTCTACCGAGTCATTCTCATTGGATATTATTAATCCAACCTCTGATGAATTCTTTCGTTCAGTTTTAAAGTGACTTATTCTCTGAGCCCTGTAAACCAAAGCTCTTATACCAAATGTCACGATAAGGAATTTCGCTCAATCCGAGTCGATCGCTAAACCGACCAAGACCGTTCGAAACCCCTGATTGTTTTGAGAACAAACCACATCGGAACACAAACATAAGAACATTTCATTGTTTATTACAACAATTCCACCAGAATACAAGAATATACAGAGTATGAATGAATATTATACATCAGAGAAATATCAGAGATTTATATACATTACTGCAGTGGAAAAATAATACAATACACAACCGAAAGAGATATACGGATACAGAGATTTCCGGATACCATCCCAGCTGTAAACCAGGTTCCTGTGAATATAAATCTGCAAAACCAAAACTACTAGCTGCCCATATGGAAAATAGGGGCACCCAGAGTTTAGGTTAAAACAATAAACTCCAGGTCAGTCATGTGACTGGTGTGAGAACTAAAACAGTTATTTAAAGCTTTACTTTAAATCAGATATATCAAGGGACCACGCCGTATAGCACGGAACGGGTTTCCTCCCAAGAATACCAGTGCATATAACAAAATAGCGTAATGCTTTTTGGAAAAATGAAGCTATTATAAGACCCAGGTCCCATCACACAATGCAACGCAAGCCGGAGGATAGGGTTTTCCTTTATAATAGCCAAATAATGCTTGGTATGCTAAAACAAATCATTTGATACTATTATAAGTGCATAGTGTATAAAACTACTTCAAATATAAATGTATTAATCCTAGACGGCATGGGTACCATATATCATGTCGCCAATACTAGGCTCTACAATCAAAACCACAAATGTCACGTATTGGAAGTTGGGTTTCCTTCTGTGAGCCAAGGAAAAAGATAGTCCTCTACCGATTCGAGACTTTCTAGCCCGAGCCTCAGGATCAGAGCTCGAGTGACCCTTGGATCGTCAGGGCCGGTCCACCGATGTGGATTAAAATGCCTGAACACTGCGTTTCCCCGCCCTTTGGGGGCATAAATGAGTCCTATGACTCCATTGGCTCCACATAGTCACCGATATATCCGAGGCGCTTCGCAAATCCAACAACCACACAGGTAAAAATAATATAAATGTCAGGGCTGGTAGGTCACTGACACCAAACTAGCTAGAAAGAAACGCGTGTCCTCCCTGAGGTCCTCTCCCATTTCTGGTTCACATCCGGGGTGTGACGCTCGCGAATTAACGTTACACAAAGATATGCCACACAGGCCGTGCTTTGATCATCAACCGCAAGACTCTGCTTTTAAACAGAAGCCTTGATCTTTTGCATCTTAGCATGCCACACAGGCAAACAATTCCATGCAACCGATATCCATCAATCACACAGAATGATATCCAATGTCAGACACACAGTCCATTTACAAGTCTGTTCTAGGTATGAACGAAACCGGAGGCACCTTGTACCTACCAAATCCATCGATCTCCAAGTACGTCTGGACGATAACCAACTGATCCCCTCCTCTTGGGTGTACAACCCAATCAAGATCATCAGTAATTATCCAAATGATGTGAAGACCTCCAGTCTTCGACCACCGTCTTCATCCTCGACACATCGTCGAATCAGTTATTCAGAATGGGATAAACCCGGTCTTTCTGAATAACCCGCGTATATAATAAACAAGTGTTACACAAATACAACATACGCCTCATTCCAATTCAGAATATTCTTTTATTCAAATATTCTTATACTTTGGGAAAGGTTCCCATTAATTTTATCAAAGATAAATTCCTTAAATTTATTCTTTAATCTTCTTTTGAATATCAATTCAAACCAAATTATGGTTTATCCAAACTAGTCGGGATTAGCGAACCTTACCGAAGTAATCACTTATTAAATTTCCCAACCCCAACCTATTTATCCCATGAAGTAAAACTGGCCATACTTCATATCTAACACCACGGTGTTATCGGTAAATTAAATTACCATTTCACATTCAAATCTAATTAAAGATTTAACTATCGCCTGGAGCTAACTGGTGATACTCCATTCTCGATCATTTCGATCTAATTAAAGATTCATTAAAACTCCACTTGGTTTTAATCTTCCCAAAAATCAATATTAATGATTGTTTAACTTGGGAAATCATATCCGGTCTTTAACTGGGTTAAAGAACCAATGTCATTCAAAACATGGTTTACAGTAAACCCAGAATCGCATTCTATTCCATCAGCCTTTAACCGTAAATTAGCAAGTGAATAATTTCCTAAGTGTTAACCCCGAAGGCCGAAACCAACATCAGATCAATACCTAGGAAACCATTCAACTTAACTAATCTCCAGTTAGTTTCTGATTCTCTTAACTCTGTTGGGTCTAAGAACGGTATTATTAAAGATACCATTCACGACAACCCAAATCACATTCCGTTAATTATCGGGTTAAAGAAAAAGTGTTATTAAAAACACCGTTCACGATAAACCCAAAAATCAATTCAAATTCAATTACAATTAAATAACATTTAATTGGTATACTTTATTAAATCTAAATAAAAAGATTTAATCTTTTTCTCAATTGGGTTTAAGAACAGTGTTAATGAAGACACCATTCACGACAAACCCAAATCACATTTGATATTAAATACAAGGCTCTAAATAGGAAATATATTGGCTCATATTCTATATCAAATTCTACGACCAACAAATATCGTATTGGAAATAACGATATAAATATATCTTTCAAATTTCCATAACAATAACTGTATAATCACGAAATCCAACATCGAAATATTCAAAAGACAATTTCGATTCAAATCCATTTCGATTCAATTATTGGAAATTCGGGTTACTTTTAAAACCCTTTCAAATCCAATTTATTTATTTCAAAAATAAATGGATTATAATTCTAGTTTAAAACTAGTTCATTTCGATAAAAATCTATTTTTATCTTTTCAAATATGGAATTTTTTTCATCCCAATTCTTTCTAAGTCACTTCTTATGATTTTACACAAATTATTATTATTTTTAATAATTTTATCAAGGCCCGTACAGTCGATTTCCATCAACGGCCATCGAACTACACTTACAGCGACCTTTTCCAAATTTGATTTGGACATAATTCCAAATCCAACTGTTAGATTTCAAATCTCTAATATTCTTAGAAATCTCTTTTAGATACGAACCCAACGGTTCCGGTTTTAGGAGAATCCGACGGTCGGATCTCCCGTAATATCCATTCGAAGTCAATGGTCGAAATTCGCGAACTGCCGCAGCGCGGAGCATTCTATTCAGGCCATTATATATATATAATATATGTGTATATATTATATATATTTCGTCAATTTCCTTTCAAAACGTATTTTATAAATCATTTTAAATTCGTGTTCAAAACGATTTCAAATTCATATTCAATTTCAAATCAAAATTGAATATTCCATATCATCGATATATAAATGATAGTATTTTCAAAATATTATATTTTGTAATCAATTCCTTTTCGATATTCATTATAAAAATGAATAAAATGGATATAAATATCGTTCATGTCAAAATGGCGCAAATCTAATCAAAACGGCTTTATATCTTTCAAAAACTTCATTATTCTATTCAACAAATGATTCTTTTCTTCAACACATGAATATATATTTTATTCAACACATGAATATTCTTTTATCCAACACATGAATATTTATTTTATTCAACACATGAATATTCTTTTATCCAGCACATGAATATTTATTCTATTCAACACATGAATTTTCTTTTATCCAGCACATGAATATTTATTCTATTCAACACATGAATTTTCTTTTATCCAACACATGAATATTTATTCTATTCAACACATGAACATTCTTTTATCCAACACATGAATATTTATTTTATTCAACACATGAATTTTCTTTTATAATATTCTTTATTTTCCAAATTGGAATGAGGCCCAATCAATTACCATATAATGTTAATTATATTGATTCTATAGCCCACATGTACATAATAGTAACGATAAATAATCAACCATCATCTAGAGTGCACCACACAACTGCAAAAGCATTAAATATAAATAATTAACGCTTACACAGTCTGTTAACCCATCGACTGACATACAACTAAACAATCAGGATTAGTGTACATCAAATATCATCCCAATACCCGTGTGGGGTTTCAAATCAATAAACACAGACTTTTATTTGTGCAGTTCGGCGATGTGTAAAATTTAAAGTCTCAATCAATATCAGTCAAATGGGTGTACATAAACAAATCATCCGATTTGTTTATAAATATTTATTTTATATACACGTTAAAAATATATTTTTAACTATAAAATATTTTATTCATTCCACATCACACAATAAAATTTTCACAACACATCAATCAAACAACCAAGTCAACCATGGTCTGTGGACGACGGGTGTCGGGTGCTGCTAAGCACCGTCTGCATCCTAGTATATATTTCAACTAGAAAATAAATTAAAAGTGAGAAGTTCCCACCCATAAGCTTAACCAAACACCATGACTCTTCATATGTAGAAAATCTTCACGGTGTTTTCAACGTAATCTGTTTTCACACAGTTTATATTAAAAATCATATTTTTAAACGACCATCTTTACAAATAAAAATCACATTTTTATTAATCTAATTTAATAAATAAAATCACATTCTCGTTTCGCTTTCAAGATAATGAAAATCATATTTTAATATAAAGAGAATTCATATCAAGATCACATTTCTATCCGCTACATATATAAAAATTATATTTTGTATAATTAGAAATCACTTCTTAATATAATTAAAAACCTTAACTTTCATATGAATAAAATCATATTCTTTCATGAAAAAAAAAATCATATTTTTCTACGCTTAAAAATATTAACTTTTCTAATTGAAAAGCAAATCTTTTTAAAATCAAACCTTTTCTTAATGCTATTGTATATAAATAATAGTCATGTTCTTAGCTCGCCACTTATATAAAAATAAAAATCGAATCTTTATCGCTACTTCAAATATATAAAAATTGAATTTTTCTTTGCTATATGAATATGTAAAAATCATATTTTGCTTTGCTTTCTAGCTAAGAAAAATCATATCTTTGCTTTATCAAAGATCATACCTTTTCCTTTTTAAAGATCATATCTTTATATACACTACCTATATAAAAACTGATTTTTTAAAATATGGTTTAACTTATAAAAACTGATTTATAGATTACTTTAACCTATAAAAACTGATTTTATACACATACTTTAACTATAGAAAATCAAATTTAAAAATAATAATAAAACAAAACTCACCTTGGCCAAAAAAATCAGATCTTTATCGTAAGGGGGGGTTTCTCGAACGCTGGAGGGGTGGTGGCTCAGTAGATCTCGCGGTGCTGGACTCCGGTGGTGGGGGCGGAATGGGGGTCTCGTGACACGGTGGTAGGATCTGGGGAGGGGTCTCGCGTCCGTTCAGAGGAGGATGGAGGCGGGGAAGGCTGTTGGACGGAGAGGGAGGCTTCGGTTGGGGTTCGCCGGAGTCGGAGCAGCGGCAAGGTGGGTCAACGGCGGAAGCGACGGGAATTGGTGGGGGTATCGGTTTTTTTTTTGAAGCTGGGAGGGTTGAGTTTTATTTTGGGGGAGAATGGTTAAAAGGGGGTATATGTTAATATATATATATATAATTTATTTTATTTTCCTTTTTTCCTAAAACGTTGACTTTTATTTCGAACTCCGATTCAAACCCAACGACCATCATCCATAACTAATTACCCCCATTTCGAACACAATGTGATATGTTTCGTAAGCCAATTCTATCGTTACGATCAGTTTTCATTAAAATTACAATATAAATTAATATAATAGTCAAACTAGATTTTAACGCACATTTTAATTTACCGGACTCACATGCTGACTCTAAAAATTCCAGAAAAATTATTTCTAGCTTCGTATTGACGATACAGTCCTAACAAAACTAGTTTCATCGAATTATGAGACCGTTCAAAAAATGGTCATTTTCTAGTCGATCGAGATTGACTGAAACTGTCAAAACACATTTTCCTTTGCCACGCTCACATATTGATTCAGGAAACTACAAATTTTGGAATCTAGCCATAACTTGACATCCGGATCCAACAAAAGTAGTTTCGTCGAAAGCGAAGGTCGTTTGTAAAAATTCCTTTTTTAAGGGCTAAAATTCCACAGCGACTATTCTGAATTTTCATCTGGGCATAACTTTTTATCCCCGCTATGAAATTTTGATTTTTCAGATTTGTTGGAAAGATATTCTCAAATAGATTCTAATATTTTTGATTTCGCTAAAATCCAGTTTATTTTGAATCCTGTACATTCACTTGAAATTTGAAATCGAATTTTCAAACTACCGCGCCATTTTCAATTCCTTTTATATTTAAAATAAAATATTTATATTCTAACGACGATCTATATAAATATATACATCCTAATTCTATTCAAAATAAATTTCTCATTGTTATTATTTAAAATATATCATTTAAAATACTCAAAATTCATTAAAATTGCCAAATAAAAATTTTAAATTGGCTAAGATTTCCGGGTTATTACAATCTCGCCCACTTAAAACTTTTCGTCCTCGAAAAGGAACAAAGCTGAATGTTGTTTAACTAATCAACTCAACATTCATTATTTTCATTATGGCTTAAGTCCTTCAACCTTTCAGTTTCTAAGAACTTTTCAAATTTTTCAAAAATTTGCCTAACACCCTAATTTTTTCAAAAAAATTCGCCATAACCTCCCCTGCACCGGGAGCTTCGGGATATTTCAAATAGCCTTCCATGGCCCTCATCAATCCAAAAATAAAAAGAAACAGCCAAGCGGGTAGCCAATCGGCTCATAAAATCATCAAAAACCTAAGAAATACAATAAACATGTACCTATTTGTTGGGAAAACAATTTTATTCTTCTGCTCTAGCCTCCTTGCTATGACCTGTCCAATAATTATGTATGTACATGTATGCCAAATGCGATAAATTTTCAATACAGTACAATATTTGACTTGGTTTGGCTAAATGGTTCCAATTTTAATTAATCAACAATTAATCAAACAACGCAATCAGCAATCAATTAGTTGATTAGCTTTTCAAATTGGTAATTTTGATATATAGTCAAAATCACATTTTTGATGCCAATTCACAACAATAAGCCCGATCTAGCTTTGGTTCTCACACTAGTCAATTGGAAATATATAAATATCACACCTTCGAAACTCGAACATTAATACTGATGATGTCATGAAAATTATCAGTACATCTCCGGGCGACTAGAGTGTGACTCCATATCTATCCAATATATTAAAACTTCAAATACACGCGGATCAGACGTATACGCAAAGTCTTTATATACTTGATTGTCCAAATTCAATATAAAATAAATAATCAAATACGAATAATTGATTTAAATTTTAAAAACAAAATTTGTTTTCATTTTAAAAATATACTCTTCACACTCGTTCTAGGATACTACTGATCCCATCTCCAACGAGTCATTCTCATTGGATATTACTAATCCAACCTCTGATGAATTATTTCGTTCGTTTCTAAAGAGTCTTGTTATCTGAGCTCTGTAAACCAAAGCTCTGATACCAAATGTCACGATAAGGAATTTCGCTCGATCTGAGTCGATCGCTAAACCGACCAAGACCGTTCGAAACCCCTGATTGTTTTGAGAACAAACCACATCGGAACACAAACAGAAGAACATTTCATTGTTTATTACAACAATTTCATCAGAATACAAGAATATACAGAGTACGAATGAATATTATACATCAGAGAAATATCAGAGATTTGTATACATTACCGCGGCGGAAAAATAATACAATACACAACTGAAAGAGATATACAGATACAGAGCTTTCTGGATACCATCCCAGCTTTAAACCAGGTTCCTGTGAATATAAATCTGCAAAACCAAAACTACTAGCTGCCCGTTTGGAAAATAGGGGCACCCAGAGTTTAGGTTAAAACAATAAACTCCAGGTCAGTCATGTGACTGGTGTGAGAACTAAAACAGTTATTTAAAGCTTTACTTTAAATCAGATATATCAAGGGACCACGCCGTATAACACGGAACGTGTTTCCTCCCAAGAATACCAGTGCATATAACAAAACAACGCAATGCTTTTTGGAAAAAATGAAGCTATTATAAGACCCAGGTCCCATCACACAATGCAACACAAGCCGGAGGATAGGGTTTTCCCTTATAATAGCCAAACCTGCTTGGTACGTTAAAAACAAATCATTTGATACTATTATAAGTGTATAGTGTCAAAACAATTTCAATCATAAATATCAATCATAGACGACATGGGTACCATATATCATGTCGCCATACTAGGCTCTACAATCAAAACTGCAAATGTCACGTATTGGAAGTTGGGTTTCCATCTGCGAACTGAGGATAAAGATAGTCCTCTACTGATTCGAGACTCTCTAGCCCGAGCCTCAGGATCAGAGCTCGAGTGACCCTTGGATCGTCAGGGCCGGTCCATCAATGTGGATTATAATGCCTGAACACTGCGTTTCCCTGCCCTTTGGGGCGTAAATGAGTCCCATGACTCCATCGGCTCCACCTAGTCATTGATTTATCTGAGGCGCCTCGCAATCCAATAACCACAAAGGTGAAAATAATATAAATGTCAGGGATGGTAGGTCACTGACACCACCCTAGCTAGAAAGAAACGCATGTCCTCTCTGAGGTCCTCTCCCGTTTCTGGTTCACATCCGGGGTGTAAGGCTCGCGAATTAACGTTACACAAAGATATGCTACACAGGCCGTGCTTTGATCATCAACCACAAGACTCTGCTTTTTAACAGAAGCCTTGATTATTTGCATCATAGCGTGCCACAAAGGCAAACCACTCCATGCAACCGATATCCATCAATCACACAGAATGATATCCAATGTCGGACACACAGTCCATTTACAAGTCCGTTCCGGGTCTGGACAAAATCGGAGGCACCTTGTACCTCGCATATCCATCGATCTCCAAGCACGTCTTGACGATCACAACCTGATTCCCTCCTCTTGGGTGTACAGCCTAATCAAGATCATCAGTAATTATCCAAACGATGTGAAGACCTCTGGTCTTTGACCACCGTCTTCATCCTCGACACATCGTCGAATCTGGTATTCAGAATGGGATAAACCCAGTCTTTTTGAATAACCCACGTATATAATAAACAAGTGTTACACAAGCACAACATATGCCTCATTCCAATTCAGAATATTCTTTTATTCAAATATTCTTATACTTTGGGAAAGGTTCCCATTAATTCTTTCAAAGATAAATTCCTTAAATTTATTCTTTAATCTTCTTTTGAATATCAATTCAAACCAAATTATGGTTTATCCAAACTAGTCGGGATTAGCGAACCTTACCAAAGTAATCACTTGTTAAATTTCCTAACCCCAACCTATTCATCCCATGAAGTAAAACTGGCCATACTTCATATCTAACACCACAGTGTTATCGGTAAATTCAATTACCATTTCACGTTCAAATCTAATTAAAGATTTAACTATCGCCTGGGCAAAAATGGTGATACTCCATTCTCGATCATTTCAATCTAATTAAAGATTCATTAAAACTCCACTTGGTTTTAATCTTCCTAAAAATCAATATTAATGATTGTTTAACTTGGGAAATCATATCCTGTCTTTAACTGGGTTAAAGAACCAATGTCATTCAAAACATGGTTCACAATAAACCCAAAATCACATTATATTCCATCAGCCTTTAACCGTAAATTAGCAAGTGAATAATTCCCTAAGTGTTAACCCCGAAGGCCGAAACCAACATCAGATCAATACCCAGGAAACCATTCAACTTAACTAATCTCTAGTTAGTTTCTGATTTTCTTAACTCTGTCGGGTCTAAGAACGGTATTATTAAAGATACCATTCACATAACCCAAATCACATTCCATTAATTATCGAGTTAAGGAACAAGTGTTATTTAAAACACCGTTCACGATAAACCCAAAAATCAATTCAAATTCAATTCCAATTAAATACCATTTAATTGGTATACTTTATTAAATCTAAATAAAAAGATTTAATTTTTTTCTCAACTGCGTTTAAGAACAGTGTTAATGAAGACACCATTCACGAAAAACCCAAATCACATTTGATATCAAATACAAGGCTCTGAATAGAAAATATATCGGCTTATATTCAATATCAAATTCTACGACCAACAAATATCGTATTGGAAATAACGATATAAATATATCTTTTAAATTTCCATAACAATATCTGTATAATCACGAAACCCAACATCGAAATATTCCAAAGACAATTTCGATTCAAATCCATTCCAATTCAATTATTTGAAATTCTGGTTACCTTTAACACCCTTTCAAATCCAATTTATTTATTTCAAAAATAAATGGATTATAATTCTAGTTTAAAACTAGTTCATTTCGATAAAAATCTATTTTTCTCTTTTCAAATATGGAATTTTTTTCACCCCAATTCTTTCCAAATCACTTCTTATGATTTTACACAAATTATTACTATTTTTAATAATTTTGTCAAGGCCCGTACAGTCGATTTCCATCAACGGCCATCGAACTGCACTTACAGCGACCTTTTCCAAATTTGATTTGGACATAATTCCAAATCCAACTGTTAGATTTCAAATCTCTAATATTCTTAGAAAGCTCTTATCGATACGAACCCAACGGTTCGGGTTTTAGGAGAATCCGACGGTCGGATCTCCCGTAATATCCATTCAAAGTCAATGGTAGAAATTCATGAACTACCGCAGCGTGGCGCGTTCTTTTCAGGCCATTATATATATATAATATATTTCGTCGATTTCCTTTCAAAACGTATTTTATAAATCGTTTTAAATTCGTTTTCAAAACGGTTTCAACTTCATATTCAATTTCAAATCAAAATTGAATATTCCATATCATCGATATATAAATGATAGTATTTTCAAAATATTATATTTTGAAATCAATTCCTTTTCGATATTCATTATAAAAATGAATAAAATCGATATAAATATCGTTCACGTCAAAATGGCGCAAATCTTATCAACACGGCTTTATATCTTTCAATAACTTCATTATTCTATTCAACAAATGAATCTTTTCTTCAACACATGAATATATATTTTATTCAACACATGAATATTCTTGTAGTGACCCGCATTTTTCAGCGATATAATAATTAATTTATTTAATTATTTAAAATAGTGATTTAGAGGATTTAACGGTCGTTGAATTAAAAAGAGTGAATATTTAATTAAAATAATAATTAAATAATATATTTAATTCTGAAATAATCAGAATTAGTGGAATTCACGCTATGGTGTCAATTGGGAGATTCAAAATATATAATTCAGTTTAGAATTGAATTACAATAACGAATATATTTAATTAACGATGGTTGAACGTATAAATTATATCATAATTATAATCGAGCTCGAAATGGCGCGGCAGTTCGCTATTTGGCGATTCGAACTTTAACTGAATATACGGAAGCGGTTTTAAATCGTATTTCTGTGAAACAAGAAATGTTAGGAGCTGGTGAAGTATATTTTTCTAGTGGAAGAGAAAAATTGGGATTTCATTGTGTAGATTTTGATTTATGTCCAAATCAAATTTTAAAAAAGTCGCTGTGGAATTCCTTTATAATGTATAACGATTTATTTATATTTTAAAAAGGAATTTCATTATAAATCGAATATCGATTTATATCGGGATTTGAAATATCAAGTTAGAAATTCATAGAGGAATATTCTAAAGCCGTATGATATTCTGTTGTGAATATATACGATAATATTTATTTATAAATATTTAATTTAATTGTTTTTAAATATATTTAATATTTAAAAGGGTTATTTAGAGCTTTAAAAATAGCCAATTTTGCAAATGACCTCAGAATTTGACGAAATCAATTTTGTTGGATCCGCAATGTTAAATTATTGTTAGATTTCAATTCCCGTGATTTTTGAAGTCAGTATGGGGCCGTACCGACTTTTAATGCGGAAAACAGTCGATTTTGATAGTTAAAAATATGCTGTGTGAGCAGACGGAGTCGGAATTCGACGAAACCAGTTCCGTTGGGACCGTAATGTCGAACCGTAGCTACATAACCATTTTCGCGATTTTTGAATATCGTGTGTGATCACATGGATTTTTAGAAGGCGAAATGTATATATAAAAAACTAAAATATAAGTGTTTGCGAACAAAACAAAGCCACATCCTCTTCTTTGCAACCACACAAAAATATGATCCCCTTATAAAAACGTTCTCACAAGCCGCCAGTTCTTATCTACCTTCACAAACAAAATCCACCACAAATAAAATCCAAAGAAACTCAAAACAAAATTGTAAAATCATAAAACAAATATTTATGAGATGCTCAAAAGTTTCTCTTCACATTGGTATAAGTTTGGGTGGCTTCGATCCATTTCCGTTCGCTGTATGATTTACAGCACGAGTACTTTGCGAGCTAGGGTTGGGTTCTGTTGATTCTTGAAGCAATGATTCATGTTTTTGAAGTCATTTTCGGATTTAAGGGGTGAAACGCACCTTGTTGGATTTTTTGGGAATTTTTAGAAAATAAAAATGTCGATGCTTCTTACTGAAGCACGGAGTACTACCGTAGTTTGAAAACGAGGAGGTCGAGTGCGAGTTCAATATAAGTGGTGTGGTGATGAAGAGAATTTGATGGGGTCGAATTTGGTTATGTCGCTTTGGGGTTCGGTGGTGTATAGGAGTGGTAAAGGAGCTCAAAGAATCATCAATGTCTTTTCTGGTCGAGTGCGGATGGATACTCGAAGATTGAGGAAGAAAGGTGGTTGAGCGGGCTTGGGTATTAACGGGTGGGTGATGGGCCAAGAAAAGGGTAAAAGCCCAATTGAAATTGAATTAAAGTTTTGTTTAATTTAAACTGTGTACTAACTTATTAATGCGATAACTTCGTCATACGATATCAGAATTCAGCGAAACAAGATCCGTTGGGATCGTATGGAAGAGGGCTACCCAATGGAACTGACTGGGAGCAAATTGAAGCTCATTACAATTTATTGTAAAATAAATTGTCCATTCGAATAAAATCGAGCGATGGTTATCGTTATTAATGATGATCGTCCAATGTGAGTAAAACTCACCAACTCTGAACAGTTATATTTTTAGAACATATTGTTGGAACTGATAATTATCTGTTGATTGCTGTGTGTTGACTGTTTGGTTGAATTGCTTGTGTATTGGTTGAAATTATAGATAACGATATATATATAAATCGTTAATCCAACGTTGATTCTGTTTAGGAGAATATTTCATATTGAAATGAAATCGATGTTAATTATATTGTTTAACATCTGTGATGCAGGGAAACAGGTTGGAGGGGTCCAACTGGACTCCTCAATATTTATAATACTGTTCTGTTCATATATTGTATTATATGATGTGATATGAAATCTGTTGATGATTTTATATGTTTGAACGATACCGATCATTGTTATATGGTACGTTAAATACCATAAGAAATACTAGGATGTAAAAAGGGGATTTTCAAAGTATTTTTGAAAATAAATTACTTATATAAAATCAATGGATTTTATATATAAAAGGAAAAAGGGATTTTTTTTATAAGGAAATAAGTACAAAATCAAAAGAGATATAAAGGAAATATATTTGTAAAATAAATATAAAGGGAATATATTTGTAAAACAAACACAAAGGAAGATATTTGCAAAACAAATAGAAAGAGAAATATTTGTAAAACATTTACAAATAGAATTTAAAAGGAAATATTTGTAAAACATTTACAAATAGATTAAATGGAAATGTTTATTAATAGGAAATAAATAGAATGTTATAAAAGAAATATTTATTTGTTAAATAAATAGAAAAGATAAAAATAAATATTTATTTTTTAAATAAATAGAATTGAAAGGGGAATAGTCATTTGTTAAGTAAACAAATAGAAAAGGAAATGATTCAAAGGAGTTAATTCAAAAGAGTTAATCAAATATTAGTTATTCGATTAGAGTTAATCGAATAGAGTAAATGAGTTAGAGTTAACCAGTTAGGGTTAATCAATTAAGGTTGACGAGTTAGAGTTAATCAATTAGGGTTGACCAGTTAGAGTTAATCAATTAGAGTTAACCAGTTAGAGTTAACCAGTCAGAGTTAATCGATTAGAGTCAGAGTTAATTGATTTGAATTAGAGTTAATTGATTAGAGTAGAGTTAATTGAATATTAGTTATTCAATTAGAGTTAATCAAATATTAGTTATTCGATAGGAGTTAGTTAAGTTGAGTTAATCGACTTAGAGTTAGTCGAGTATTAGTAATCGAATTTAGTTATTCAATTAGAGTTAATCGAATATTAGTTATTCGAATAGAGTTGAGTAGAGTTAAAAAGGAGTTATTGAATATTAGTTATTCGAAGAAAGGAGTTAGCGAATATTAGTTATTCGAAGAAAGGAGTTATCGAATAGAGTTAAAAGGAGTTATCGAATATAAATAATTCGAAGCAAGATAAATCGAATATAAGTTATTCGAAGTAAGATAAATCGAATATAGTTCATTCGAGAAGAGTTATCGAATATAATTTATTCGAAGAGGAGTTATCGAATATTGGTTATTCGACGTGAGTTAATCTAATATTAGTTATTCGAAAGGAGTAAATCAAATATAGTTTATTCGAATAGAATTAAAGGAGTAAATCGAATATAGTTTATTCGAATAGAATTAAAGGAGTAAATCGAATATAGTTTATTCGAATAGAATTAAAGGAGTAAATCGAATATAGTTTATTCGAATAGAATTAAAGGATTTATCGAATATAGTTTATTCGAAAGGAGTTAAGTGAAAAGAGTTAATCCAATAGAGTTAATCAAATAGAGTTAATCGATTAGAGTTAAATCAAAAGAGTTAATCCAATAGAGTTAATCAAATAGAGTTAATCGATTAGAGTTAAATCAAAAGAGTTAATCCAATAAGAGTTAATTGATAAGAGTTAATTGAATAGAGTTAATCAAATATAGTTTATTCGAAGAAAGTTTTTCGAATCTAGTTATTCGTAAGAGAGATTATCGAATATAGTTGTGATGGCCCGCCCCGCACCAGCCGGCATTTCCTCCGAAGGTGCGCTGTACACATGCCCAACTAGCACAGAACGGTCGCCAAAGAAAGGAAAGAAGAGAATGAGCTAATCGAAAACCTGTAGAATGTCTCACAACGCATGGAACAAAATATAATAATAACATAATCTTGACATAAAACAGGCGAGATAGTGCATAAGCTGAAAACTATACCAACATAGCAGCGGAAATCCAAATACAGCTTATTACAACTTCCCAAATTACTGTCTCTGAAACAAAAGAAAGCTAAAGTAGAAGATGCACTACTAATGCCCAAGTAGTTATCTTCAACAACACAGGGAGAATACTATATGTATCATACGTGGAAGCCTCCTGCTCGTCTCCGGATCAGCTACCCGTGCATACCCAGCTAACCTGTCTCTAGTCTGCTCGTGAGCGCACCCAGAGCAATAAGAAGAGACATAAAACTCTGGGTCAGACAAAAAGTCTGGTATGAGCGATAAGCAGCGAAATAAAACAATAACAGGTATAATCCAATCATACCTGAACCTGGACCTACAACCAAAGAGTTAGCACTACATACCGTACAATACTCTAAGGTGCCACTAAACAGATGGTGTAAAGAATACGGGGGTGGGGGTGTTCATGTCATAGTGATAGCAAACAATCAAGCATAGCAACCATCCTCACATCTCTCACTCAGTGCGTAAAGCATACGATATCCACTATTCGGTCACCTAATCTCTTGGGCCCTGACGGAGTCCAACCCCATACAACTATCACTACAAGCCCACTATCCGTCTCTCAGTGGTGAACAAAAGTTATGAATACCGACAACCCCTTTGCACACGTCCTGCAGCAAAGCCCAAATCATGAAGTCAACCCGTTGGTTCCCAACTGGATCCTGAGTACAACTTCCCATTTGGACTACCTTTGCATCTCGGGTTTTGGTCGTCACCTTCTTCTCCGGGTCGGTCTTCATTTCTTCACTTTACTTTGCCTCAGGTCGTGGTCATCGGCCCCTCGGTTCGGATCGAAATACTCCTCCCTAAGCAATCGGATCGGTTCAGAATCTCCAGCTCAAACCTTCCTCTCTGCTCCGGGTCGAATCGAGGTGACCTTCCTCCAGCGGTTCGGATCGGAGTCCACACCTCCTTGCTTCATGGTAAACTCCTCTGGTTTGGTTCGGTTCAGTGCTTCCTGGTACGCTCCTGGGTGCGGTTCGGTTCGGTCCAGTGCTTCCCTTCTAGCACGGTTCGGTTCGGATGCCTTCTACCTGGGTTCGGTTCGGTGCTTCCTTGCCCAGTCCACTATCCGACCGAGCCCCATATCTGATCTCCCTCCCCTTCATTAGCCCGATCCGATCTCGTCCTCCTTCATTCGCCGATCCGATCTCAATCCAACCATAGTGGCTTTCCTTCTCGCCATGCTTTATTTTGTGCTAAGTTCCAGTTCGGTTCGGTGCTTCCTTGCCCAGTCCACTATCCGATCCGATCCCCATATCTGATCCGATCCGAAACCCTGTACAACTTTCTGCAACTTTTTCCAGCAACTGTTTTACGCCATTCGACGGCGTTTTCGACCAATCAATCTTTTCTAAATAATTATAAATCATTCCAAACAGTCATAGCAACATGTATAATCAACCACAAACATTAAAACAATAATTTGATAGGTTAAAATGGATCAAATATAGCCAAAAACCCATATTTTCCCTTAAGTGTGCTTAAGCAAAACTAATGATATGATTAGCAAAACTTAACCAAATCAAACCCAATTCCTAACAGAGGTCTAAAACATCATTTAAGAATTTATAAATATCATTCCAGAATTTAATCATGTTTAAATCCGCTAATTATCACTAATCACCCTAATTAACTGTAATTAGTGTCACAACAATGCTAATCACTCACCTTAGCCACAAATAAAACCTCAAAACTGAAATAAATCTCTGTTTGGCGTTGTTCCTAATGTAATACAGCAGCTCTAACCTTGCCTTGGTGCTTTCTCTCCTCAATTTGATGTAGTTTAAGCCAAAACTTGATTAAGAAGTGATTTGGAGGTGTTTTAGAGGTTGGAGGCCATTGTTAGGGTTTCTAAGAGGTAAGTGGCGGCTAGAAAACTGAAATAGAATGAAAACCTAACTCATTTCAGCCTCCCCATAACCCTAATCCCGAAATGGGTTATGGGCCCATTCACTAATCACCCTATTTGGCCCGGTTAAGCAATTTTTCACCTTCCAAACTTTATTTCAGCCATATCTCCCAAACGGTAAGTCCGTTTTTCACATGTGACCACTCTACGGAAAGGTAAACCATCAAACGAATCTAATGGAAGTGGTTTCAGGTCAAAATTCCTTTCCAATCAAAAGTTATGGCCGAAACAAGATCAGCTAGGGGCAAAATGGTCATTTAAAAATCGGCAAAAATCATGAACATGGGAAATGACCCCAATGGTCGTTTCCCAAAGCCACATGACCATACGACTTCATATAAGAAAGAAATAAATATTTTACGATCCTCCGATGCGTAGAATGCGGGTTGTTACATTCTCCCCTTCTTAAGAAATTTCGCCCCCGAAATTCCTTAAACAAAACACACAAAGGGTCCCGCATGCCTACCAATCACTTACAACAACCAAACATGCAAAACAAACAAAACAAACCTATCCTAGCATGCAGATAGACTAAATCGAAGTTGTAATCTTACCAGGCAAAGAGCTTTGGATACGACTTTCTTATGTCATTCTCTACTTCCCAAGTACAGTCGTTCTCTCGCCATCGATTCCCATCTCTACCCTAGAGGTAATTTCTAATAGGGTGGTATCGTCCCTCTGACTGGAACCGATCCACTTAATCTAGATCGATCTAATCGTCAAGCTTACTAGCGTTTCTGAATCCAATTCACGCTTAGGTCTGAAGTCATATCCCGTGATATACTCTAGGTGCTTCCATTCCAGAAAAATAGCCTCTAAACTGGCATGTCTCCTACCTAATGCATCAGCTATCGCACCCAGTCCGGTACTATGGCATTCGTCTATACTGTCATCTTCTTAGGTAATCCAACCGTATACGCCAAATTTCCAACTACATTCCAAATGTCCTTTCAAGTCCAACTCGAGTCCTTCCTACATTCATACTGCACCTCCAACGTACATTCACCTCCTAGAGGCAAACTAGACCCATCCAATGAACCTAGGTACTCCACTTATACTCGTATTGCACGTCCAACGTACATTCACCTTCTAAAGGTGAACTAGACTCATCCAATGAATCTAGGTACTCTACCTTCGAGTCCAAGCCCAACTTGAAGCTCCTATATCCGCCGAATCTCCAAGGTCAACGGACGCTCCACAATGTCCAACATACTTCAAGTCTAACGTAAAGTATCTTACACCCGTCATATCACCATGATCAACGAACTTATACTATTTCCATTCAACAGGATCCTACAGGTGATACTCAAGAGAAGAAAGGTAGGAACAAACACAACAACCATAGCATCCATCAAACAAATCCTATCTATCACCTGCTAAAGCCATGAATACGTCGATACATGTATGTCTGGTCCAACCAACATCAATAACTAATGGAAACTCTGCCTCCAAACGAACTACCGTACGTCCAACGTACATTTATCCTCCAAGGATAACTAGATCACGTCCAACGGATCCAAGGTAAGTGGGCGTCCCCAGATACGACTGCTTTCAGTCCACCTGAAACACTCGAGTCCCACCCAAGTCTATCCATTATCTTGTTGCCCTCTCGAGTCCAACTCGAGTCAATCCAATTCCTTGCAGCCTTCTCGAGTCCAACTCGAGTCAATCTATTACCTATAAACTCAGATCTAGTCTTGAGTATCCATTACCTACAAACCCTAGTGCAACGTGGGTCATCTCCCTATTCGTTGCAGCTCCAAGATCAACGAATACCAATTTTTCTTTTACGAGTTCAAGTCCAACTTGAATCGTCCTAACCTTCGTCGCATCTTCCATGATCAACGAACACATCCTATTTCTTCAAAGTTCTACTATCCAAAGAGAACATCAACATAGGGTCCTAGGCAATCCATTACTTTGCATCTTTCCCGAGTCCCAGTCGAGCCATCTCATAACCTTATCGAGTCTAACTCGGAGCATTCTATACCATTGAATAGTCTTGTCATGTCGCGGCTGCCCATTACTCCCCGAGTAAACCAAGATATCATCAAATGAAAAATCGCAACAACTATTTATCTCTCACGCAAACCATCCTAGTTGAACTCGACATTCCCCAGGCACAAGCCCCAAAGGCCTAAAGCAATATCAGACAAGCACCAAAGGAACATCTCCTCCGAATTCGGATAATCCACGTGAAGTGATACTAGTAAAACAACTAAGCACTGGAGCACTCATTTGCCTCCCAGAGACAACTAGGACTTAATACAACGATAACCTCTCAGCTTCCTTAACTCCAGTCATTATCACCATCACTAAGTAGGTACATAATACCACCCTATTACTTTAGAGTAGATCGACTCCCCAAAATAATGCTAAACCCAGTAAAGCCCAAAACAAAGTAATCACAAACGAACATACATCCATGACTCGATAAAACCATGTTACGACAAATCATACTAAGGCTAGTCGAACCACCAATTGGGTTCGTCACTACTAAAGGTCCATCGACTAACTCAGGTTTGTCAAACAAAACTCGATCAAAAACATCTTAAATAGAAAGCATACCTCGAATAACGACACCTTTTTCCTTCTGCGCCGCAGTTGGGGCATTCGACGAAGAAGGAACAGCGTTGATAGCATATGCTTTCATGATCTGCTTCTCCCTAGGAGGTTGTGGACATTCATTCTTGTGATGTCCCGCTTGGCCACAATTAAAGCACTTCCTTTCCCCAGGCTTTGCCCAACAATCCCTGGCATAGTGGCCCTTCTTGCCACAGCTAAAGCACTCGCCATCTTTCTTATTTTTCTTATTCTGACCACCCATGGTTTGGTCTTGTTTCCTCTTATTCAGGGAATTATTCTTGCCTCCACCGCTTGCTTGCGGCTTTGTCTCCTCTGCAGATGCAACCTCTGTCTTCGACTTAGGTAAAGACTTTCTGATCTCAGTGCTTTCCCCACAATCGATTCAAACGTCTCATCGATGTGGTTAATAAGCTTTTCCCCCAAGTACTAATCCAAACCTGTTATGAACTTCTCGTTCTTCTTCTCGGCAGTATCTATAAGGGATAATCCATACTTAGACAAAGTGTCACATTCGGAAATATACTCCGAGACAGCTCTGCCATTCTGCTTGAGTTCCAAGAATCTCTTAAACAACACTGACTTCTGAGCAGTTGGAATGAACTTATTGCTAAAGCGAACCTTAAACTGATCCCAAGTAATCTGATCCTCTGGAGTAGCTGCCTTAATAGCGTTCCACCAATTCATTGCCCATCCTTGCAGCTGATAGGATGCTAGCCTTCTCTTCATCGCATCCTCGATACCCAAATCTTTGAAGATACGCTCGCAGCTATCCAACCAATCCTGAACATCCGTAGCCAACTCCGTTCCGTGGAACGACTTCCCACCAAGACTAGTATAATCCTTGTTCAGCTTGGCGAAATCGGCCCTATGCGCCTGCACTATTGGACCACCACCATTACCACCATTGGGAGCTGCCCTCTGCACATCCCTAAGCATTTCTCTCATGAGGTCAGTAAACATCGTCCTCATGTCAGCAACATTCCCATTATTGGCTCCCCTACCGACACCTCTTGCGTATCGGCTTATCGTTCAATCTGTAAAGAGAAAACGATTAACCATCTCCATAGTGGTACTAGTGCAGAGCGACTTCATCCTTAGCTATACTAATAACATATATATACAGCTTTTGAAAACCAAAATAATCACAAATACGCGTTCTCATATACGTATACTATCTCTCCCTGATGACTTCCCTAGGTTAACTACGCAACCTCGCTCTGATACCAAATGTGACGGCCCGCCCCGCACCAGCTGACATTTCCTCCGAAGGTGCGCTGTACACATGCCCAACTAGCACAGAACAGTCGCCAAAAAAAGGAAAGAAGAGAATGAGCTAATGAAAACCTGTAGAATGTCTCACAGCGCATGGAACAAAATATAATAATAACATAATCTTGACATAAAACAGGCGAGACAGTGCATAAGCTGAAAACTATACAAACATAGCAGCGGAAATCCAAATACAGCTTATTACAACTTCCCAAATTACTGTCTCTAAAACAAAAGAAAGCTAAAGTAGAAGATGCAGTACTAATGCCCAAGTAGTGATCTTCAACAACACAGGGAGCATACTATATGTATCATACGTGGAAGCCTCCTGCTCATCTCCGGATTAGTTACCGTGCATACCCAGCTAACCTGTCTCTAGTCTGCTCGTAAGAGCACCCAAAGTAATAAGAGGAGACATAAAACTCTGGGTCAGAAAAAAAGTCTGGTATGAGCGATAAGCAGCAAAATAAAACAATAACAGGTGTAATCCAATCATACCTGAACCTAGACTTGCAACCAAAGAGTTAGCACTACATACCGTACAATACTATAAGGTGCCATTAAACAGATGGTGTAAAGAATACGGGGGTGGGGGTGTGCATGTCATAGTGATGGCAAACAATCAAGCATATCAACCATCCTCACATCTCTCACTCAGTGCGTAAAGCATACGATATCCATTATTCGGTCACCTAATCTCTTGGGCCCTGACGGAGTCCAACCCCGTACAACTATCACTACAAGCCCACTATCCATCTCTCAGTGGTGAACCAAAGTTATGAATACCGACAACCCCTTTGCATACGTCCCGCAGCAAAGACGAAATCATGAAGTCAACCCATTGGTTCCCAACTGGATCTTGAGTACAACTTCCCATTTGGACTACCTTTGCATCTCGGGTTTTGGTCGTCACCTTCGTCTCCGGATCGGTCATCATTTCTTCACTTTACTTTGCTTCAGGTCGTGGTCATCGGCCCATCGGTTCGGATCGGAATACTCCTCCCTAAGCAATCGGATCGGTTCGGAATCTCCAGCTCAAACCTTCCTCTCTGCTCCAGGTCGGATCGAGGTGACCTTCCTCCTGCGGTTCGGATCGGAGTCCACACCTCCTGGCTTCACGAAAAACCCCTCTGGTTTGGTTTGGTCTAGTGCTTCCTGGTATGCTCCTGAGTATGGTTCGGTTTGGTCCAGTGCTTCCCTTCTAGCTCAGTTCGATTCGGATGCCTTCTACCTGGGTTCGGTTCAGTGCTTCCTTGCCCAATCCACTATCCGATCCGAGCCCCATATCCGATCCCCCTCCCCTTCATTAGCCCGATCCGATCTCGTCCTCCTTCACTCGCCGATCCAATCCCAATCCAACCATAGTGGCTTTCCTTCTCACCATGCTTTATTCTGTGCTAAGTTCCAGTTCGGTTCGGTGCTTCCTGGCCCAGTCCACTATCTAATCCGATCCCCATATCCGATCCGATCCGAAACCATGTACAACTTTCTGCAACTTTTTCCAGCAATTGTTTTACACCATTCGACGGCATTTTCGACCAATCTATCTTTTCTAAATAATTACAAATCATTCCAAACAGTCATAGCAACATGTATAATCAACCACAAACATCAAAACAATAACTTGATAGGTTAAAATGGATCAAACATAGCCAAAAACCCATATTTTCCCTTAAGTGTGCTTAAGCAAAACTAATGATATGATTAGCAACACTTAATCAAATCAAACCCAATTCCTAACAAATGTCTAAAAGATCATTTAAGAATTTATAAATATCTTTCCAGAATTTAATCTTGTTTAAATTTGCTAATTATCACTAATCACCCTAATTAACTGTAATTAATGTCACAACAATGCTGATCACTCACCTTAGCCGCAAATAAAACCTCAAAACTAAAAAAAAATCTCTGTTTGACGCTGTTCCCAATGTAACACAGCAGCTCTAACCTTGCCTTGGTGCTTTCTCTCCTCAATTTGATGTAGTTTAAGCCAAAACTTGATAAAGAAGTGATTTGGAGGTGTTTTAGAGGTTGGAGGCCATTGTTAGGATTTCTAAAAGGTAAGTGGCGGCTAGAAAACTGAAATAGAATGAAAACCTAACTCATTTCAGCCTCCCCATAGCCCTTATCCTGAAATGGGTTATGGGCCCATTCACTAATCACCCTATTTGGCCCGGTTAAGTAGTTTTTCACCTTCCAAACCTTATTTCAGCCATATCTCCCAAATGGTAAGTCCGTTTTCACATGTGACCACTCTACGGAAAGATAAACCATCAAACGAATCTAATGGAAGAGCTTTCAGGTCAAAATTCCTTTCCAATCAAAAGTTATGGCCAAAACAAGATCATCTAGGGGCAAAACGGTCATTTAAAAATCGGCAAAAATCATGAACATGGGAAATGACCCCAATGGTCGTATCCCAAAGCCACATGACTATACGACTTCATATAAGAAAGAAATAAATATTCTACGGTCCTCCGATGCGTAGAATGCGGGTTGTTACCATAGTTATTCGAAGGGAGGAGTTATCGAATAGAGATTATTCGAAAGAGAGTTATGTAAGGAAGATTGTTAAAGTTTTAAAAGATAAACTTTGACTATTTTGAAGTTAAAACGTTGTTCAGTTAAGGTCTGAGAGGTAATTATACCCCAACTTGACTGACTTCCTTCTTAACTATGGAATGGTAAGGTTTGATGGTGAATGATGGTTAAGTGAATTTAGTAAATGGTTTGAGCTGGCGTAGCGATGTTTTATTTAAACATCTGTTTAAATCCAATGAAGGAGCTTTAGAAATGTTTTCCAAATAAGAATCAGAAAAAAAATTCTAATATAGAAAACAAGAAATGGAAATGTTTTCCACCGTTAATAACGTATATTTACTAAATTTAGAGAATAAGAAATGTTGAATATATGGAAACAGGAGATGAAAAAAAATGAATAAGTTAAATAGAGAGATAAATGTTCAATGATGATTGATCGATATAATTTCCATTTGGAAATAATATCGTTGTTTGCACACGTGTTTTTCTTTGATAGTTAACTAACCGGCTATCGAAGTTTTTGACCATTTTAACATTGTTAATATGGAGAGACCGGTTGGATTATTATCCGAAGAACCACTCCGTATTGGTATAAGCGTTGCGAATCATATATGCCAAAGATAATTGAAGACGGAGTAAAGTGCAAGGGTTGTTGTGTAAATCTTAGATAACAATTGCCTAAGATGGATGTACTGAATAGTGCCTTCGGGTTGTCCAATCCCAGGACGGCCTGTATGGAAGAATGTCTGACAGAGTATTTGTAATAGATCGCGTAATTTGATCTCTTCAAACGTATATACGTTTGGTGGTGGAGGAATTCGTTTCTCTTGGCTGTATACCCGTTGTATTTTTGAGGAAATCTATTTGTGATTTGGCGGGTATGACGATGTGACATTCAAAGTGAATAAACATGTGATCTGTCAGAGATAAGCGTAGCTTCTAGCCTCACAACCGCGAAATGACAGAAATCGGGCAAGCAACATGGCTATGTAGGTCGCACCTATTAGGGTGTATAATCACCTGATCTAGAGTTTCATTTACTTCTAAAAATCTATTATCTATGCTGTCCCATTCGGGAAACGGTTGCTGATCCCAACCGTTGGTGATATACATTCGATACACTCAAGCGAAATGAGTGGTCGGTTATGTGTGGCCGGGTTGCAAGATGTTCTTGTTGAACCCAGTGTATTCCTCTCTAGAGGTACACTAGCGAAAGGTGGTTCCATACCTTGTCATTGTTGGAAATCCATTACCCAATACGTGCTTGGGGTTTTGATTGTATACTATATATATAGAATGTGAGATGAAAGCGTTTCTGCTAGATGATTATTATATTGTGGTTGATAGACATTATTATAATATCAAAAGGTTTTTGATATAAAGATAATTTGGATTCTCATAACGGAAAAATCCGTTCCGTTATACGACGTGGTCTTATGAGATATCGTTTACTTGTTCAAACTGTTTTAAACTGTTTTACTCACACCACTCCCATGACTGACCCGGTGTTTATTTTGTTTTGTTTTCCCTAAACTCTTGGGTGCCCAATTTTGTATGGGCAGTCAAGTAGTCGAGATTTACAGATATACTGGAAGAGCTTGGAGCGGGAGGCTTCAGGATTATATAGCTATAGTTATTTCCACTGTGTTGTAAGTGTTGTACTATGATAATGTTATTGTATACATATACCGATTTTATTTAAAGGATATGTTATATATTATATGTTGTTCGTTTTTTCGATGCTTGGTTAGTCATCATTGAGTTTATGTCGATAACCAAAGTCGACAAAAACTGGGTCGTTACAGTTGGTATCAGAGCAAAGGTTAAGATCTACCTTGGCTCTGTGGCGTGACTCGGTAGAGATAGGGTTAGTAATACCCTAGATTGAGTTTGAGTGTATATTTGTAATTTGATATAAGAATGGTTTTATATTGAGGAGATTCATTGGTTGAGTTGTTTATGAGTTCTGATCGATCGGTTTGATCCACTGTATCAGTAGGAGTTTCTAAACACTTGAATACGATGGGTCGACACGATATGTTTTAAAAAAGAGGGTAAATGAAATTAAGTTTACCCAAAGTATATTTTGATATAAGGAAGATATATATATATTGGAATTATAATATATTGGTTGTTATTATAATCGAGTAAGATTATAAATTAAACGGTTATGTAAATAACCAAACGGAATTCATATAAGTGAAATACGTGGAATCAGATGAATTAAATCTGAATTTAAATCAGAAATGAAATTAAAACTCTGGAAATTTGTAAAAGTGTTTGTAATTGTATTTGGATTCAATATGAGAGAATTTTAAAATCCTGGGAGATTTTAAATTGTTTTACAAACATTGAGAATAGTATTTTGAAAATGGATTTCAAAATAGAAGTGTTTAGACATGGTTTTGAAATGTGATATAGTATTGAACTCACTTCGATCACTGGAAAATAATTCTGATAATGACTGCGCAACATCATCAGTGTTCATTTTCGAGTTTGTAAGTGACGGATTACTACCAAAGAAATTGTTTTTGAATCGTTTTGAGAAAAGCAAGTTGTTTTGAGTTCGAAAGGGAATATTCGATTTTTGAAAAGGGTAAGTTGTTTAAAACTCCCAGGAAAGAGCGGTTCGAATTAAGAACAAGATTATATAGAAATTTGTGAAAGCGAATTGGAATTTAAAATAAAGCCAGCTAAGTGGTAACTGAATTGGATTAGAATGATATCAAGAAAGTTGGATTGATAGGAATTTGGAATCAAGGATAATACTTGAATTTGAAATGAAGTTTGGCACGGATAAAACCAAATGATTGAATTGAAAATGGAATTTGGCTTAGTTAAAAGCGAATGGCTGTATTGAGATAAAAGTGATTGGAGTTTGACCAAAAGGACTTTGGTATATGCTAAATTGGTAGCAGATGTAAAGGATATAACGATATGCCCGACAAAAAGGTACAAGTTTATATTTCTACTGGATATAAGATGTATGAGCCGAATTGGCAAGCCGCTTGGCTGTTTAATTTTCTTTTGGGTTAGAGATGGCCCAGAGAGGCAAGTGGTGGTTTGACGTATTGACTAGTACAAAGGAGGTGCTGGCGAATTTTTTTGAAAAGTTAAGGTATAGAAAATTTTCAGGATTCTTGAAAATTTTCGTTGATAAGAATAAATTAATATTTAATTGAAATAAAATTGGTTCAGTTGAAACTGAAGTTAAGAAGTGAACAAATAAGTTCTAACCAGTTAATAGGGTTTGTTTTCTACCTTAGCAATTTCGAGGACGAAATTATTTTAAGTGGGGAAGAATGTAATGACCCGCATTTTTCAGCGATATAATAATTTATTTATTTAATTATTTAAAATAGTGATTTAGAGGATTTAACGGTCGTTGAATTAAAAAGAGTGAATATTTAATTAAAATAATAATTAAATAATATATTTAATTCTGAAATAATCAGAATTAGTGGAATTCACGATATGGTGTGAATTGGGAAATTCAAAATATATAATTCAGTTTAGAATTGAATTACGATAATGAATATATTTAATTAACGATGGTTGAACGTATAAATTATATTATAATTATAATCGAGCTCGAAATGGCGCGGCAGTTCGCTATTTGGCAATTCGAACTTCAGCTGAATATACAGAAGCCGTTTTAAATCGGATTTCTGTGAAACAAGAAACGTTAGGAGCTGGTGAAGTGTATTTTTCTAGTGGAAGAGAAAAATTGGGATTTCATTGTATAGATTTTGATTTATGTCCAAATCAAATTTTAGAAAAGTCGCTGTGGAATTCCTTTATAATTTATAATGATTTCTTTATATTTTAAAAAGGAATTTCATTATAAATCGAATATCGATTTATATCGGGATTTGAAATATCAAGTTAGAAATTCATAGAGGAATATTCTAGAGCCGTATGATATTATGTTGTGAATATAAACAATATTATTTATTTATAAATATTTAATTTAATTGTTTTTAAATATATTTAATATTTAAAAGGGTTATTTAGAGCTTTAAAAATAGCCAGTTTTGCAAACGACCTCAGAATTCGATGAAATCAATTTTGTTGGATCCGTAATGTTAAATTATTGTTAGATTTCAATTTCCGTGATTTTTGAAGTCAGTATGGGGCCGTACCGATTTTTAATGTGGAAAACAATCGATATTTTGACAGTTAAAAATACGCCGTGTGAGCAAACGGAGTCGGAATTCGACGAAACCAGTTTCGTTGGGACCGTAATGTCGAACCGTAGCTACATGACCATTTTCGTGATTATTGAATATCGTGTGTGATCACACGGATTTTTAGAAGGCGAAATGTATATATAAAAAACTAAAATATAAGTGTTTGTGAACAAAACCAAGCCACATCCTCTTCTTTTGCAACCACACAAAAATATGATCCCCTTATAAAATCGTTTTCACAAGCCGCCAGTTCTTATCTACCTTCACAAACAAAATCCACAACAAATAAAATCCAAAGAAACTCAAAACAAAATCGTAAAATCATAAAACAAATATTTATGAGATGCTCAACAGTTTCTCTTCACAGTGGTATAAGTTTGGGTGGCTTCGATCCATTTCCGTTCGCTGTATGATTTACAGCGCGAGTACTTTGCGAGCTAGGGTTGGGTTCTTTTGATTCTTGGAGCAATGATTCATGTTTTTGAAGTCATTTTCGGATTTAAGGGGTGAAACAGCACCTTGCTGGAATTTTTGGGAATTTTTAGAAAATAAAAATGTCGATGCTTCTTACTGAAGCATGGAGTACTATCGTAGTTTGAAAACGAGGAGGTCGAGTGCGAGTTCAGTATAAGTGGTGTGGTGATGAAGAGAATTTGATGGGGTTAAATTTGGTTATGTCGCTTTGGGGTTCGGTGGTGTATAGGAGTGGTAAAGGAGCTTAAAGAATCGGCCATGCCTTTTCTGGTTGAGTGCGGATGGATACTGGAAGATTGAGGAAGAAAGGTGGTTGAGCGGGCTTGGGTATTAACGGGTGGGTGATGGGCCAAGAAAAGGGTAAAATCCCAATTGAAATTGAATTTAAAGTTTTGTTTAATTTAAACTGTGTACTAACTTATTAATGCGATAACTTCGTCATACGATATCAGAATTCAGCGAAACAAGATCCATTGGAATCGTATGGAAGAGGGCTACCCAATGGAACTGACTGGGAGCGAATCGAAGCTCATTACAATTTATTGTAAAATAAATTTTCCGTCTGAATCAAATCGAGCGATGGTTATCGTTATTAACGATGATCGTCCAATGTGAGTATAACTCATCAACTCTGAACGGTTATATTTTTACAATATATTGTTGGAACTGATAATTATCTGTTGATTGCTGTGTGTTAACTATTTGGTTGAATTTCTTGTGTATTGGTTGAAATTATAGATAATGATATATATATAAATCTTTAATCCAATGTTGATTCTATTTAGCAGAATATTTCATATTGTAATGAAATCGATGTTAATTATATTGTTTAACATCTGTGATGCAATGAAACAGGTTGGAGGGGTCCAACTGGACTCTTCAATATTTATAATACTGTTCTGTTCATATATTGTGTTATATGATGTGATATGAAATCTGTTGAGGATTTTATATGTTTGAATGATACTGATCATTGTTATATGGTACGTTAAATACCATAAGAAATACTAGGATGTAAAAAGGGGATTTTCAAAGTATTTTTAAAATAAATTACTTACATAAAATTAATGGATTTTATATATAAAAGGAAAAAGGGATTTTTTATAAGGAAATAAGTATAAAATCAAAAGAGATATAAAGGAAATATATTTGTAAAACAAATATATAGGGAATATATTTGTAAAACAAATACAAAGGAAGATATTTGCAAAACAAATAGAAAGAGAAATATTTGTAAAACATTTACAAATAGAATTTAAAAGGAAATATTTGTAAAACATTTACAAATAGATTATATGGAAATATTTATTAATAGGAAATAAATAATGTTATAAAAGAAATATTTTTTTGTTAAATAAATAGAAAAGATAAAAGAAATATTCATTTGATAAATAAATAGAATTGAAAGGGGAATAGTTATTTGTTAAGTAAACAAATAGAAAAGGAAATGATTCAAAGGAGTTAATTCAAAAGAGTTAATCGAAATGATTTTATCGAATATTAGTTATTCGATTAGAGTTAATCGAATAGAGTAAATGAGTTAGAGTTAACCAGTTTGGGTTAATCAATTAGGGTTGACCAGTTAGAGTTAATCAATTAGGGTTGACCAGTTAGAGTTAATCAATTAGAGTTAACCAGTTAGAGTAAGCTAGTCAGAGTTAATCGATTAGAGTTAGAGTTAATTGATTTGAATTAGAGTAGAGTTAAATGAATATTAGTTATTCAATTAGAGTTAATCGAATATTAGTTATTCGATAGGAGTTAGTTAAGTTGAGTTAAACGAGTTAGAGTTAGTCGAGTATTAGTAATCGAATTTAGTTATTCAATTAGAGTTAGTCGAATATTAGTTATTCGAATAGAGTTGAATAGAGTTAAAAAGGAGTTATCGAATATTAGTTATTCGAAGAAATGAGTTATCGAATATTAGTTATTCGAAGAAAGGAGTTATCAAATAGAGTTAAAACGAGTTATCGAATATAAGTTATTCGAAGTAAAATAAATCGAATATAAGTTATTCGAAGTAAGATAAATCGAATATAGTTCATTCGAGAAGAGTTATCGAATACAATTTATTCGAAGAGGAGTTATCGAATATTGGTTATTCGACGTGAGTTAATCGAATATTAGTTATTCGAAAGGAGTAAATTGAATATGTTTATTCAAATAGAATTAAAGGAGTACATCGAATATATTTTATTCGAATAGAATTAAAGGAGTAAATCGAATATAGTTTATTTGAATAGAATTAAAGGAGTAAATCGAATATAGTTTACTTGAATAGAATTAAAGGAGTAAATCGAATATAGTTTATTCGAATAGAATTAAAGGAGTTATCGAATATAGTTTATTCGAAAGGAGTTAAGTGAAAAGAGTTAATCCAATAGAGTTAATCAAATAGAGTTAATCGATTAGAGTTAAATCAAAAGAGTTAAACCAATAGAGTTAATCAAATAGAGTCAATCGATTAGAGTTAAATCAAAAGAGATAATCCAATAAGAGTTAGTTGATAAGAGTTAATTGAATAGAGTTAATCGAATATAGTTTATTCGAAGAAAGGTTTTCGAATCTAGTTATTCGTAAGAGTGATTATCGATTATAGTTATTCGAAGGGAGGAGTTATCGAATAGAGATTATTCGAAAGAGAGTTATGTAAGGAAGATTGTTAAAGGTTTAAAAGATAAACTTTGACTATTTCGAAGTTAAAACGTTGTTCAGTTAAGGTCTGAGAGGTAATTATACCCCAACTTGATTGACTTCCTTCTTAACGAAGGAATGGTAAGGTTTGATAGTGAATGATGGTTAAGTGAATTTTGTAAATGGTTTGAGTTGGCATGGTGATGTTTTTTTTAAACATCTGTTTAAATTCAATGAAGGAGCTTTGGAAATGTTTTCCAAATAAGAATCAGAAATGTTTTTCTAATATAGAAAACAAGAAATGGAAATGTTTTCCATTGTTAATAACGTATATTTTCTAAATTTAGAAAATAATAAATGTTGAATATATGGAAATAGGAGATGAAAAAAATGAATAAGTTAAATAGAGAGATAAATGTTCATGATGATTGATCGATATAATTTCCATTTGGAAATAATATCGTTGTTTGCACACGTGTTTTTCTTTGATAGTTAACTCACCGACTATCGAAGTTTTTGACTATTTTAACGTTGTTAATATGGAGAGACCGATTGGATTATTATTCGAAGAACCACTCCGTATTGGCATAAGCGTTGTGAATCATATATGCCAAAGATAATTGAAGACGGAGTAAAGTGCAAGGGCTGTTGTATAAATCTTAGATAACAATTGCTTAAGATGGATGTACTGAATAGTGCCTTCGGTTTGTCCAGTCCCAGGACAACCTGTATGGAAGAATGTCTAACAGAGTATATGTAATAGATCGCGTAAGTTGATCTCTTCAAACGTATATACGTTTAGTGGTAGAGGAGTTCGTTTCTCTTGGCTATATACCCTTTCTATTTTTGAGGAAATCGATTTGTGATTTGGCGGGTATGACGATGTGACATTCAAAGTGAATAAACATGTGATCTGTCAGAGATAAGTGTAGCTTCTAGCCTCACAACCGGGAAATGACAGAAATCGGCTAGGCAGCATAGCTATGTAGGTCGCACCTATTAGGGTGTATAATCACCTGATCTAGAGTTTCATTTACTTCTAAAAATCTATTGTGAATGTTGTCCCATTCGGGAAACGGTTGCTGATCCCAACCGTTGGTGATATACATTCGATACACTCAAGCGAAATGAGTGGTCGGTCATGTGTGGCCGGGTTGCAAGATGTTCTTGTTGAACCCAGTGTATTCCTCTCTAGAGGTACACTAGCGAAAGGTGGTTCCATACCTTGTCATAGTTGGAAATCCATTACCCAATATGTGCTTGTGGTTTTGATTGCATACTGTATTTGTAGAACGTGAGATGAAAGAATTTCTGCTAGATGATTATTATATTGTGGTTGATAGACATCATTATAATATCAAAAAGTTTTTGATATAAAGATAATTTGGATTCTCATAACGGAAAAATCTGTTCCGTTATACGGCGTGGTCTTATGAGATATCATTTACTTGTTCAAACTGTTTTACTCACCTGTCCCATGACTGACTCGGAGTTTATTTTGTTTTGTTTTCCCTAAACTCTTGGGTGTCCAATTTTGTACGGGTAGTCAAGTAGTCGGGATTTACAAATATATTGGAAGAGCTTGGAGCAGGAGGCTTCAGGATTATATAGCTATAGTTATTTCCGTTGTGTTGTAAGTGTTGTACTATGATAATGTTATTGTATACATATACTGATTTTATTCAAAGGATATGTTATATATTATATGTTGTTCATTCCGCTGTGAGCTTCGTGTTACTCTGATGTTGTGTTCTTCTTCTTTTTCTATTCTAAGTTTCTATCTTATCTATTCTCACCCTCTAATTTCTTTCATTAACCATCCGGTATTTTTCGATTTTTGGTTAGTCATCATTGAGTTTATGTCGATAACCAAAGTCAACAAAAACCGGGTCGTTACAATTCTTTTATCCAACACATGAATATTTATTTTATTCAACACATAAATATTCTTTTATCCAACACATGAATATTTATTCTATTCAACACATGAATTTTCTTTTATCCAACACATGAATATTTATTCTATTCAACACATGAATTTTCTTTTATCCAACACATGAATATTTATTCTATTCAACACATGAATATTCTTTTATCCAACACATGAATATTTATTTTATTCAACACATGAATTTTCTTTTATAATATTCTTTATTTTCCAAATTGGAATGAGGCCCAATCAATTACCATATAATGTTAATTATATGGATTCTATACAACACATGTATATAATAGCTGCGATAAATAATCAACCATCATCTAGAGTGCACCACACAACTACATAAGCATTAAATATAAATAATTAACGCTTACACAATCTGTCAACCCATTGATTGACAACAACTAAACAATCGGGATTAGTGTACGTCAAAATATCATCTCAATACCCATGTGGGGTTTCAAATCAACAAACAAAGATTTTTATTTGTGCAGTTGGGCGATGTGTAAAATTTATCGTCCCAATCAATATCAGTCAAATGGGTGTACATAAACAAATCGTCCGATTTGTTTATAAATATTTATTTTATATACACGTTAAAAAATATATATTTAACTATAAAATATTTTATTCATTCCACATCACACAATAAAATTTTCACAACACATCAATCAAACAACCAAGTCATCCATGGTCTGTGGATGACGGGTGTCGGGTGCTGCTAAGAACCATCTGCATTCTAGTATATATTCCAACTAGAAAATAAGTTAAAAGTGAGAAGTTCTCACCCATAAGCTTAACCAAATACCGCGACTCTTCATATGTAGATAATGTTTTCAACGTAATCTGTTTTCACACAGTTTATATTAAAAATCATATTTTTAAACGACGATCTTTACAAATAAAAATCACATTTTTATTAATCTAATTTTATAAATAAAATCACATTCTCGTTTCGCTTTCAAGATAATGAAAATCGTATTTTAATATAAAGAGAATTCATATGAAGATCACATTTCTATTCGCTACATATATAAAAATTATATTTCTATATAATTAGAAATCACTTCTTAATATAATTAAAAACCTTAACTTTCATATTCTCTTGTGAACAAAAATCATATTTTTCTACGCTTAAAAATCATAACTTTTCTAATTGAAAATCAAATCTTTTTAAAATCATACCTTTTCTTAATGCTATTATATATAAATAATAATCATATTTTTAGCTCGCTACATATATAAAAATAAAAATCGAATCTTTATCGCTACTTCAAATATATAAAAATCGAATTTTTCTTTGCTATATGAATATATAAAAATCATATTCTGCTTTGCTTTCTAGATAAGAAAAATCATATCTTTGCTTTATCAAAGATCATACCTTTTCCTTTTCAAAGATCATATCTTTATATACACTACCTATATAAAAACTGATTTTTAAAAATATGGTTTAACTTATAAAAACTGATTTATAGATTACTTTAACCTGTAAAAACTGATTTATACACATACATTAACTATAGAAAATCGATTTAAAAATAAAAATAAAACAAAACTCACCTTGGCCAAAAAAAATCAGATCTTTATCATGGGGGGGGGTTTCTCGAACGCTGGAGGGGTGGTGGCTTAGCGGGTCTCGCGGTGTTGGACTCCGGTGGTGGAGGCGGAATGGGGGTCTCGCGACATAGTGGTGGGATCTAGGGAAGGGTCTCGCAACCGTTCAGAGGAGGATGAAGGTGGTGGAGGCTGATGGACGGAGAGGGAGGCTCCAGTTGGGGGTCGCCGGCATCAGAGCAGCGGCGAGGTGGGTCAACAACGAAGGGGACGGGAATTAGGGGGTATCGGTTTTTTTTGAAGCTGGGAGAGTCGGGTTTGATTTTGGGGGAGAATGGTTAAAAGGGGGGTATATGTTAATATATATATATATATATATATAATTTATTTTCCTTTTTTTTCTAAAACGTTGACTTTTATTTCGAACTCCGATTCAAACCCAACGACTGTCGTCCATAACTAATTACCCCCATTTCAAACACAATGTGATATGTTTCGTAAGTCAATTCTATCGTTACGATCAGTTTTCGTTAAAATTACAAAATAAATTTATATTTTAATCAAACTTGATTTTAACGCACATTTTAATTTACCAGGGCCACATGCTGACTCTAAAAATTCCAAAAAATATATTTCTGGCTTCGTATATACGGTCCTAACAAAACTAGTTTCGTCGAATTCTGAGACCGTTTGAAAAATGGCCATTTTCTGGTCGATCGAAATTGACTGAAACTGTCAAAACACGTTTTCCTTTGCCACGCTCACATATTGATTTAGAAAATTATAAATTTTGGAATCTATTCATAACTTGACATCCCGGATCCAACAAAAGTGGTTTCGTCGAAAACGAAGGTCGTTTGCAAAATTTCCATTTTTAAGGGCTAAAATTCCACAATGACTATTCTGAATTTTCATCTGGGGATAACTTTTTATCCCCGTTATGAAATTTTGATTTTTCGAATTCACTGGAAAGATATTCTCAAATAGATTCTAATATTTTTGGTTTCGCTAAAATCCGGTTTATTTTGAATCATGTACATTCATTTGAATTTTGAAATCGAATTTTCGTACTACCGCGCCATTTTCAATTCCTTTAATATTTAAAATGAAATATTTATATTCTAACAACAATCTATATAAATATATACATTCTAATTCTATTTAAAATAAATTTCTCGTCGTTATTATTTAAAATATATCATTTTAAATATTCAAAATTCATTAAAATTGCCAAAATAAAAATTTTAAGTTGGCTCATATTTCCGGGTTATTACATAAATTTAAAGGAAAAATTGAATAATATTAATATAATTGCATGTAAGAAGTTTATGAAGTGAAATAAAGAAAAAGATTAATAAAGCAATTACATGCAATATATGAAATAAGAAGAAATCAATGAAATGCGAAGAAATGCATGCGAACATTTAAAAAGAAATAAAAAGGGGAATTTGAAGAGCCTCCAGAATTTGGTTACAAAATTAGTGTCATAGCGTTCGTGGCGATCTTCTGATCAATTTAGACCTATAGTTTGTAGAAAACTGATTTAAAATGAAGATGATATCTTTAAATTAAATATTGCAACAAATTATGAAAAAGAGGTATAAGAAAATAATAATGTGTAGCATTGTCCTAAGTTTTGTTAACAAAAGACTTAATAGCTCATTTGGTTAGTGCATGTGACTTGTACACAAGAGGTTCTGAATTCGATCCCCAACAGTGCCATATTTTTCCATTTTAGGGGGGAATGGCTAAAAAAGTGGCTTAGTATGAAAAGGGTTTAAAAGGGGTTTAATTGAGAGAATGTTTCAAACGAGGGAAAAAAATATATTAGTTTGTTTGAAATTTTAAATTGTTCGCATATAAAAGATTAGCATATGCGCAAGAGTTGAATACATATGAACATAATTCAAAATAGAGGTTGCGCGTGAACAAAGAAGCAAGCAAAGAAAGGATGTTTGAAATTTGATTTATATGCGAATAAATAAATCAAATTTCAAATAAATAAGTAAATAAAAATAAATAAATGATATATATGGGGGATGACACCCCTGCGCGTCATACTATACATGTGGACTATTTTGGTTAGTGGACGCTGCGACATGGCCAATTCCTATTGGTCGGATGACATGGCTAGCTCTGATGGAGTTTTAAATTAGATCTAAAGTCCATAGCTTGCTACCACACCTATAAATAAACCCTTTGACCTAACCCTAAACCTCACAATTTGGCGGCTACGCTGGAGCTCTGCCATGGTTTCCTCTTTCTCTCTCTCTCTCTCTCTCTCTCTCTCTCTCTTTCTCTCTCTCTTCTCAAATATCTTCTTAAAATAAAAGGATAGAGCTAGGATTCCTCTACTCCAAAATAAAAGAAAAGAATTTAGATGCCTAGATCTATGCTGCATAAAAAGGGAGAAAATCATGGATCAGATCTAGAATTGGGAGAGCATACAAGTGAGTGGATTTAAAATAGATTTTTTCTATAATAGTAGATCTATCGTTCGTCATTCCTCATTTACACACATAATAAACATATTGAAGAGCTAATCCGATAAAGTGAGTTTGTTCTACTTATAGAATAAATACCTAATAAGTAATTGGATCTAAGATTTGGACTAGAATCATATCAGTTCACCATAGTTTGCAGATCGGATCTAGTATTCACCTATGCCTAATTTTATCATCGTATATTTTACTTGTTATTATGAACAGTTGTTTTATGCCTATGCTTTCCCTTATTTCTTTTTTTTTTGAGCTAGGCTATCTTCGAGCCTAACATATTGCGTTGAGATTTGCGTACGAACAACGTTAGAATGATTGAGAAATGTTGGGAAATATGTAATAAAATGAGATTTAGCATAAATTGTTGATGACTATGGATTGGGCATAATTGAATATAACTTGTATACATGAGATTTAGCATATATTGGTTTGGGCATAATTGAGTAAAACTTGTATACATGAGATTTGGCATGAATTATTAATAACTATGAAAATTGGTTTGGGCATAATTTGGCATAACTTGTACACATGGGATTATAGGCATAATTTAGATTGGAAATTATGGGTAATTGGAATATATTATAATCCAAGATTTGAAAGTGGGACTTGAATCAAGAAGTGATAATGAACGCCTAAGACACGAGGTTAGTTTCAGATTGCGGTATAAGCCTGCCCGGAATCGCCCAGCATATCCAGCAACCGCAATTTGTGTGATAGGTCAAAGGCAGAAACAAGATGCATAATAATGCAAAGACACGAGATTAGATTCGGATTGTAGTATAAGCCTTCCCGAAACCACCCGGCATATCCAACAACCGCAAACGGTAATCTAATGTGGGAGTTCTTGCAAGATTACAATTATAATGAATTAATGAACACTTAACCAAGATAAGACATGCGGTAAGACATATGAATAAAAAAGGGTTAAGTGGGTGACATGGGTAGCATGGATTACATGGTTAGCATGTACAACATAAATAATAAGCACTTAACCAAGATAAGACATATGGTAAGACAAGGGATAAATAAAGTGTTAAGTGGGTAACGTGGGTAGCATGGATAATTCGTTAAATTGGAATACTTAACCTAATTAAATCTTTAGTGGCGTTACGAACCAATTCAATTGAGTAGGGGTTAAGTAAACTTGTTAAAGAAGTGGGAAGGATAAAGTAAATCTTAATTTATGCCAAAATAGGGAATGATAACAAACTATTATGAATGAACTTGAATAAGAAGAGGAAAGATAATAGGTAGGCTTGTCCTAGGGACAAGTGGGAATTATAACTTAAGAAGTAAGGTAAGTTATAATGAATGATAGGGGAAGATGAAATAACTTATGTAATAAATTTGTACTTAATCAAAGATTAAGTAATTAGCGAGAATAAGAATAAATCCATAAATGAGGATAACATAAGTTATACGAAAGAAAAGAGAAACTTATTAGTAAACCATAGTTAAGAGAACTAAATTAATAAGTAAACTATGATAAATTGTAATGACGGTGTACGGCGAGATTATGATTAAATGAGAAAGAAGAAGGCAAACTTATGGAGATAAGTAAGTTGTATTTAATCATAAATGTTGAATGACATGTTAATAGAAAACATGTAAATTAAGATGTACTTAATTATAAATTAAGTAGAACATATTATGGCAACCATGAGATAGGACAAAGAGTAGTGTAAAGAGAATGAATGATAAATATTGAATTACAATATAGATAATATCATGTTGTAGGCTTATTAATTGAGACGACCCGAATTCCCGTTCTCACGGAAACAAGGTTATCTTTGGAATATAACACAGAAACATATAATAGCAGAACAGAATTAAATAAATACACCAGATAATGAACAATAAAATATACTGGATAAAAGTATCATCAGAGTTACACAGTATACAGGATCTTACTTAGTACAAATACAGTTCAGCTATACATAAATGTCTACAGCGGAAATAAACAAAATATGTACAATAGGAGCTGAACAGCATAAAAAGAATAAATGATAGAATCCATCTTCAGCTCCAGCTATCCAGCAAGAACCAGCTAAACCTGAATACAAGGCTGCCCGTGCAGAAAAAGGGGCACCCGAGTTTGAGAGTGAAACAAACTACGAGTCAGTCATGGGACTGGTATGAGAAATCTACTCAACACATATATTTTGGCTAATCACAGGACCACGCCACTTTCGTGGAACGGGTTTACTCCATTGGATTTCCAGTGCTTTAAAACAAATCTTTCTTTTAAACATCGCTATGCTTTTTATAAAAATGAAGCCGTTATAAGACTCAGTTCCCATCACACAATGCAACGCAAACCGGAGGATAGAGTTTTTACCTTATAACGGCCAAGATATGCTTGATACGAATAAAACAAAGGCATTTGATATTATTGCTAGTGTTTATATGTTTTGAAAACAATTTCAAATCATAACTATCAATCATAGACGGCATTAATGCCCCATACCACTATGTCGCCATATATAGGTATACAATCAAAACCGCACGATGTCGTATCTGGAAATTGGATTTCCGTCATGAACCAAGGCAAAAGATAGTCCTTACCGAATTCGAGACGCTCTAGCCCGCCCCTCAGGATCAGAACGCATCAACCCTTTAGATCGTCAGGGCCGGTCCACCGATGTGGATTATTATGCCTGAACACTACGTCTCCCCGCCCTTTGGGGCGTAAACGAGCCAACGAATGACTCCATCGGACCCGGATCGTCCGATCAAACCGAGGCGCCTCGCAACAGCAACAACCACATAGGTGAAAAGTATATAAATGTCAGGGCTGGTAGGTCACTGACACCACCCTAGCTAGAAAGAAACGCAGGCCCTCCCTGATGTCCTCTCCCGTTTTAGGTTCATACCGGGGTGTGAGGCTCGCGAATTCACGTTATACACAAAGCTACGCCACACAGGCGGTGCTTTGATCATCACCACAAGACTTTGCTTTTCAACAGAAGCCCTGATCACTGCATCTTAGCATGCCACACAGGCAAATCACACCGTGCAACTGATGGCTATCAATCACACAGAACAGATTCCCATGTCGGACACACAGTCCATTTACAAGTCCGTTCTGGGTCTGAACGAAACCGGAGGCACTAAATACCTCGCAAACCCTTCGATCAACACGTACGTCTGAACGATCACCACTCATTATCCATATTTCGGGATGCCTCCCAATCAGGACCTCGGTTACCATCCAAACGAGGTGAAGATCTCCGGTCTTCGACCATCGTCTTCATCTTCGACTTTCAATCGTCGGTCAATTATTTGAAATGAGAATTAACTCGGCCTTTTCAAATAATACACGTATTTAGAATTTCAATTCGATTTATTTCAATGGTTAAATTATTCTACAACACCAAATTTGTTCTTTAATGTAATTTTCCCACCAAACACATTCAACCATCAAAAGCCACACAAATCAAGCAAATTTCAGTTTATTTCCATTCCATATTGTTTCCAATATTTTATAACGATTTATCGCTATTTTTATTTATTTTAAAATAGCCCATTTATTCAAAACGACGTTTCGGGCCATAACGTGGCCGTGGCGCTGTTTTTCTTCAGATTTGATTTACACATATCTGAAAATCTAACCGTTGGATCTTCACAAAATTTACATCATTAGAAAGGTCTTTTCAAAACGAACCCAACGGTTCCAGTTTCGGGAAAATCCGACGGTTGGATCTCCCGGTACAATCGTTTGAAGTTTCGATTTCAAAATACGAACTGCAGCGTCGTTATTCGATTAAATATAATTATATTTATATATATAAATAAATATAATCATTTTTGGCGCTGTTATTCTTCAGATTTGAATTAAACATTCCAGACAATCCAACCGTTGGATTTTCACAAGGTTGGTGCCGTTGGAAAGATTATTCCAAGGCGAACCCGACGGTTGAGATTTCGGGAAAATCCAATGGTCGGATTTCCCGCACTAGTCGTTTGAAATCACGGTTTCAAAATACGAACTGCACGGCCTCGTTTCGTTTTAATTTTATTTATATTTATATATTTATATAAATATAGTTCATTCAATGATTTCCATATCGTTTTCACTTCAAATATTTTTCTAATGCCTTAAATTTTGGAAAAATTTCGCCATAACCTCCCCTGCACCGGGAGCATCGGGAAATCGCAAATAGCGTTCCCGGTCCTTCTAATCTCAAAAAGAAAAAGAAAAAGCCAAGCGGCTAGCCAACAGGCTCAAAATCATCACCCAAACAAATCAGTAAATGTGTACCTATTTGTCGGGCACAAAATTTTATTCCTCTTCTCTAGCCCCTTTGCTATAACCTGTTCAATGAATATTGCATGTACATATATATACAGTTCTTATCATTTATCATTTTCTATTCAACTTCATATTTGATTTCTATTTGGTTTAAAAACACCATTCATTCTAACGTTACATAAATAGGTGCAAATCATTTCATTAGCTAATTAATGAATATTTCAACTCATATATGTTTATTTTGAACAAGTGGCTATTTTTAACACTTCACATTTCAACGATTTATGTATACAATAAAAATGTGATTTTTATTGTAAAACAATTCATTTCAAAACACTATTTTTCTATATAGTTCATATAGGTGATAAAAATAGGATTTTTATTATCAAACAATTTATTTCAAAATATGAATACCATTCAACACATGAATTTCTAATCAACGAATGAATATCAATTCAACACATGATTGTTTTCTATAGTTTCTATATATAGATAAAAATGTGATTTTTATTATCGAACAATTTATTTCAAAATATGAATACCATTCAACACATGAATTTCTAATCAACGAATGAATATCAATTCAACACATGAATGTTTTCTATACAATGAATAAGTATGGTTTAAGCATATGAAAATAATTCAAACACACGAATATTATTCAAAATTTCGGCAGCATAACGGCAGGGTAGTTAAACCGGGACCGTCCCTAGTACGGCTCCTCGCTCTACCTTAAAACCTCGCGGTTTTTGACAATGGGGTTCATGCATCTAGTTCGCACGCAGGCGGCATGTATATATTTATTTCATTTCCACAAACTAATCCTATGTGGTTTCAACCAAATATTTCACAATCACAAACGGGTATTTTTCAACCACCATCAACCAATATCAATCACAAATAATCCCAAACAATCAATCGCTATCAATCAATTTTCACAACAATTTCAACCAATAAATATCGTCCATGGTTTGTGGACGAGGGGCGTATATATATATAGATATATATTTATATATAGCAATTCACTTTTTATTTCACACATATATAATATTTTTAAATCAGAAATCTCACCAATAGCTATCCAACTGCACGACACTTCCTTTATAGAAATCTTCGCCAATCTCGCCTTTCGTCGCTTTCGCCCGTATTCTCTACATATGTAAAAATCGAATTTTTACGATGCTATTCAATATATAAAGATCATATTTTTAATATTCCTATGATGTAAAAATTATATTTTTATTGCTTTAAAAATATAAGAATCATATCTTACTTCTTTATTTTTGCAAGTTCAAACCTTTTTCTTTTAAAAGATTAAACCTTTTTCTATTTCAAAGTTTAAACCTTTTTCCTATTTTAAACCTTAAAATAAAATCAGTTTTTATTTTCTTATCAAATCAGTTTTTAAAATTCTTTTTAAATCAGTTTTAAAATTCTTTTTAAATCAGTTTTAAAATTCTTTTTAAATCAGTTTTAAAATTCTTTTTAAATCAGTTTTAAAATTCTTTTTAAATCAGTTTTAAAATTCTTTTTAAATCAGTTTTTATATCTTAAAAATTCAGTTTTAAGTCTTTTTATAAAAACAGTCTTCTATATTCTAAAAAAATCAGTTTATAAATCTAATTAAAATCAGTTTATAACATTCTTAAAAATCAGTTTTTATATTATAAATCAGTTTTTAAAATTCTTTTAAATCAGTTTTAACAAAACAAAAATGAAAATAAAAAAAATAAAATAACCCTAAATTACTCTCCGCTGGATGCGAAGGGGAGGGAAGAAGGAGGAGGCGTCGGCGGCAGGCTTCGAGGGGGGTGCGGTTGCTCGATGGTGTTCGTCGGCGGCAGGGTGTTCGAGGTAAGGCGGGGTGCTGCTTCGATTGCGTCGCGAGGGGTTCGTGGGTAAGGGCGGCGGCTTCGGGATGGTGTTCGTCGGTGAGGCGGCGACTTCGGGATGGTGTTCGTCGGTGAGGCGGTGGCTTCGAGGTTAGGTTTTCTTTTTCCCTTTTTTTTTTAATTTTGTTTCTGAATAATGGATCGGGGGGGCAAGCAGAAGAAAAGGGGGGGGGGAAATTAAAGTAATATATATTTTTTTATTTTATTATTATTTAATTATTTAATTTTTCAAAAAGGTTGACTTTTACATACGACCTCGAAACGAGGCCTACCGCCTGTCGTCCATAGCGTCTTACCCCCATTCCGAACACAATGGGATATGTATCGTAAGCTGATTTGATCGTTACAATCAGTTTTCGTTGATATTACATTTAAATCACTATATTGAATTTTAAACGCACATTTCAAATTACCGGGGTCACATACTAACTAGAAAAATTCCAGAAAAATATTTTCTAGCTTCGTATTGACGATACGGTCCTAACAAAACTAGTTTCGTCGAATTCTGAGACCGTTTGAAAAATGGCCAATTTCCATTCGATTAAAATCAACTGAAACTGGTCAAACGCGTTTTCTTTTGCCACACTCACATATTAATTCGAAAAATTATGAAATTTGAAACCTAGCAATAACTTGACACTGTGGATCTAACAAAAGTGGTTTCATCGAAATCCGAGGTCGTTTGCAAAATGTCCATTTTTAAGGGCCTGAATTCCATAGCAACTATTCAGAATTTTCAACTGGACATATCTTTTGATTCCCGCTATCAAATTTTGATTGGTCGGATTCGTTAGAAAGATATTCACTAACAGATTTAAATACTTTTGGTTTCACTAAAATCCGGATTGTTTTGCACCTAGTATATTCAATTGAAGTTTGAAATCGAATAATCGAACTACCGCGCTATTTTCAATTCTATATATAATTATAATTAATTATATTCGTTTTCAAATGTCGATTCAAACTCAGTTTTCATCGCCATTATTTAAAATATTTATTTTAAATATTTAAAATCCATTATTTTAGCCAATTTAAAAATTTTAAATTGGTTTAGATTTTCTGGGTCGTTACAATCTCCCCCACTTAAAACTTTTCGTCCCCGAAAAGGAATAAAGTCGAAAGTGGTTTGATAAATCTACAATTATACAACACAACAACCAATCCAATTGTTTTTAACCTTTTTAACTTTTCAAATATATATCTTTTATATATTCAAAAATTATATTTCTAAAACCAGACTATATATATATAATCACAAATACGTTATTTAAAAACATATTACTCTCGACTCGTTCTGAGGCACTTCTGACCCCATCTCTAACGAGTTGTTCTGATTCTGCTATACTCATACTAGGATATTACTGATCCTATCTGTATAGAGTTATCCGTCCTAGAACACTACTGGTTCTATTTCTGACGAGTTCGTTCAAATGTTATATTCCAGAACTAAGCTTAACCAAAGCTCTGATACCACGATGAGACGACCCGAATTCCCGTTCTCACGGAAACAAGGTTATCTTTGGAATATAACACAGAAACATATAATAGCAGAACAGAATTAAATAAATACACCAGATAATGAACAATAAAATATACTGGATAAAAGTATCATCAGAGTTACACAGTATACAGGATCTTACTTAGTACAAATACAGTTCAGCTATACATAAATGTCTACAGCGGAAATAAACAAAATATGTACAATAGGAGCTGAACAGCATAAAAAGAATAAATGATAGAATCCATCTTCAGCTCCAGCTATCCAGCAAGAACCAGCTAAACCTGAATACAAGGCTGCCCGTGCAGAAAAAGGGGCACCCGAGTTTGAGAGTGAAACAAACTACGAGTCAGTCATGGGACTGGTATGAGAAATCTACTCAACACATATATTTTGGCTAATCACAGGACCACGCCACTTTCGTGGAACGGGTTTACTCCATTGGATTGCCAGTGCTTTAAAACAAATCTTTCTTTTAAACATCGCTATGCTTTTTATAAAAATGAAGCCGTTATAAGACTCAGTTCCCATCACACAATGCAACGCAAACCGGAGGATAGAGTTTTTACCTTATAACGGCCAAGATATGCTTGATACGAATAAAACAAAGGCATTTGATATTATTGCTAGTGTTTATATGTTTTGAAAACAATTTCAAATCATAACTATCAATCATAGACGGCATTAATGCCCCATACCACTATGTCGCCATATATAGGTATACAATCAAAACCGCACGATGTCGTATCTGGAAATTGGATTTCCGTCATGAACCAAGGCAAAAGATAGTCCTTACCGAATTCGAGACGCTCTAGCCCGCCCCTCAGGATCAGAACGCATCAACCCTTTAGATCGTCAGGGCCGGTCCACCGATGTGGATTATTATGCCTGAACACTACGTCTCCCCGCCCTTTGGGGCGTAAACGAGCCAACGAATGACTCCATCGGACCCGGATCGTCCGATCAAACCGAGGCGCCTCGCAACAGCAACAACCACATAGGTGAAAAGTATATAAATGTCAGGGCTGGTAGGTCACTGACACCACCCTAGCTAGAAAGAAACGCAGGCCCTCCCTGATGTCCTCTCCCGTTTTAGGTTCATACCGGGGTGTGAGGCTCGCGAATTCACGTTATACACAAAGCTACGCCACACAGGCGGTGCTTTGATCATCACCACAAGACTTTGCTTTTCAATAGAAGCCCTGATCACTGCATCTTAGCATGCCACACAGGCAAATCACACCGTGCAACTGATGGCTATCAATCACACAGAACAGATTCCCATGTCGGACACACAGTCCATTTACAAGTCCGTTCTGGGTCTGAACGAAACCGGAGGCACTAAATACCTCGCAAACCCTTCGATCAACACGTACGTCTGAACGATCACCACTCATTATCCATATTTCGGGATGCCTCCCAATCAGGACCTCGGTTACCATCCAAACGAGGTGAAGATCTCCGGTCTTCGACCATCGTCTTCATCTTCGACTTTCAATCGTCGGTCAATTATTTGAAATGAGAATTAACTCGGCCTTTTCAAATAATACACGTATTTAGAATTTCAATTCGATTTATTTCAATGGTTAAATTATTCTACAACACCAAATTTGTTCTTTAATGTAATTTTCCCACCAAACACATTCAACCATCAAAAGCCACACAAATCAAGCAAATTTCAGTTTATTTCCATTCCATATTGTTTCCAATATTTTATAACGATTTATCGCTATTTTTATTTATTTTAAAATAGCCCATTTATTCAAAACGACGTTTCGGGCCATAACGTGGCCGTGGCGCTGTTTTTCTTCAGATTTGATTTACACATATCTGAAAATCTAACCGTTGGATCTTCACAAAATTTACATCATTAGAAAGGTCTTTTCAAAACGAACCCAACGGTTCCAGTTTCGGGAAAATCCGACGGTTGGATCTCCCGGTACAATCGTTTGAAGTTTCGATTTCAAAATACGAACTGCAGCGTCGTTATTCGATTAAATATAATTATATTTATATATATAAATAAATATAATCGTTTCTGGCGCTGTTTTTCTTCAGATTTGAATTAAACATTCCAGACAATCCAACCGTTGGATTTTCACAAGGTTGGTGCCGTTGGAAAGATTATTCCAAGGCGAACCCGACGGTTGAGATTTCGGGAAAATCCAATGGTCGGATTTCCCGCACTAGTCGTTTGAAATCACGGTTTCAAAATACGAACTGCACGGCCTCGTTTCGTTTTAATTTTATTTATATTTATATATTTATATAAATATAGTTCATTCAATGATTTCCATATCGTTTTCACTTCAAATATTTTTCTAACGCCTTAAATTTTGGAAAAATTTCGCCATAACCTCCCCTGCACCGGGAGCATCGGGAAATCGCAAATAGCGTTCCCGGTCCTTCTAATCTCAAAAAGAAAAAGAAAAAGCCAAGCGGCTAGCCAACAGGCTCAAAATCATCACCCAAACAAATCAGTAAATGTGTACCTATTTGTCGGGCACAAAATTTTATTCCTCTTCTCTAGCCCCTTTGCTATAACCTGTTCAATGAATATTGCATGTACATATATATACAGTTCTTATCATTTATCATTTTCTATTCAACTTCATATTTGATTTCTATTTGGTTTAAAAACACCATTCATTCTAATGTTACATAAATAGGTGCAAATCATTTCATTAGCTAATTAATGAATATTTCAACTCATATATGTTTATTTTGAACAAGTGGCTATTTTTAACACTTCACATTTCAACGATTTATGTATACAATAAAAATGTGATTTTTATTGTAAAACAATTCATTTCAAAACACTATTTTTCTATATAGTTCATATAGGTGATAAAAATAGGATTTTTATTATCAAACAATTTATTTCAAAATATGAATACCATTCAACACATGAATTTCTAATCAACGAATGAATATCAATTCAACACATGAATGTTTTCTATAGTTTCTATATATAGATAAAAATGTGATTTTTATTATCGAACAGTTTATTTCAAAATATGAATACCATTCAACACATGAATTTCTAATCAACGAATGAATATCAATTCAACACATGAATGTTTTCTATACAATGAATAAGTATGGTTTAAGCATATGAAAATAATTCAAACACACGAATATTATTCAAAATTTCGGCAGCATAACGGCAGGGTAGTTAAACCGGGACCGTCCCTAGTACGGCTCCTCGCTCTACCTTAAAACCTCGCGGTTTTTGACAATGGGGTTCATGCATCTAGTTCGCATGCAGGCGGCATGTATAAATTTATTTCATTTCCACAAACTAATCCTATGTGGTTTCAACCAAATATTTCACAATCACAAACGGGTATTTTTCAACCACCATCAACCAATATCAATCACAAATAATCCCAAACAATCAATCGCTATCAATCAATTTTCACAACAATTTCAACCAATAAATATCGTCCATGGTTTGTGGACGAGGGGCGTATATATATATAGATATATATTTATATATAGCAATTCACTTTTTATTTCACACATATATAATATTTTTAAATCAGAAATCTCACCAATAGCTATCCAACTGCACGACACTTCCTTTATAGAAATCTTCGCCAATCTCGCCTTTCGTCGCTTTCGCCCGTATTCTCTACATATGTAAAAATCGAATTTTTACGATGCTATTCAATATATAAAGATCATATTTTTAATATTCCTATGATGTAAAAATTATATTTTTATTGCTTTAAAAATATAAGAATCATATCTTACTTCTTTATTTTTGCAAGTTCAAACCTTTTTCTTTTAAAAGATTAAACCTTTTTCTATTTCAAAGTTTAAACCTTTTTCCTATTTTAAACCTTAAAATAAAATCAGTTTTTATTTTCTTATCAAATCAGTTTTTAAAATTCTTTTTAAATCAGTTTTAAAATTCTTTTTAAATCAGTTTTAAAATTCTTTTTAAATCAGTTTTAAAATTCTTTTTAAATCAGTTTTAAAATTCTTTTTAAATCAGTTTTAAAATTCTTTTTAAATCAGTTTTTATATCTTAAAAATTCAGTTTTAAGTCTTTTTATAAAAACAGTCTTCTATATTCTAAAAAAATCAGTTTATAAATCTAATTAAAATCAGTTTATAATATTCTTAAAAATCAGTTTTTATATTATAAATCAGTTTTTAAAATTCTTTTAAATCAGTTTTAACAAAACAAAAATGAAAAAAAAAAAAACCCTAAATTACTCACCGCTGGATGCGAAGGGGAGGGAAGAAGGAGGAGGCGTCGGCGGCAGGCTTCGAGGGGGGTGCGGTTGCTCGATGGTGTTCGTCGGCGGCAGGGTGTTCGAGGTAAGGCGGGGTGCTGCTTCGATTGCGTCGCGAGGGGTTCGTGGGTAAGGGCGGCGGCTTCGGGATGGTGTTCGTCGGTGAGGCGACGGCTTCGGGATGGTGTTCGTCGGTGAGGCGGCGGCTTCGAGGTTAGGTTTTCTTTTTCCCTTTTTTTTGTTTCTGAATAATGGATCGGGGGGGGGGGGGGGGCAAGCAGAAGAAAAGGGGGGGGGGAATTAAAGTAATATATATTTTTTATTTTATTATTATTTAATTATTTAATTATTCAAAAAGGTTGACTTTTACATACGACCTCGAAACGAGGCCTACCGCCTGTCGTCCATAGCGTTTTACCCCCATTCCGAACACAATGGGATATGTATCGTAAGCTGATTTGATCGTTAAAATCAGTTTTCATTGATATTACATTTAAATCACTATATTGAATTTTAAACGCACATTTCAAATTACCGGGGTCACATACTAACTAGAAAAATTCCAGAAAAATATTTTCTAGCTTCGTATTGACGATACGGTCCTAACAAAACTAGTTTCGTCGAATTCTGAGACCGTTTGAAAAATGGCCAATTTCCATTCGATTAAAATCAACTGAAACTGGTCAAACGCGTTTTCTTTTGCCACGCTCACATATTAATTCGAAAAATTATGAAATTTGAAACCTAGCAATAACTTGACACTGCGGATCTAACAAAAGTGGTTTCATCGAAATCCGAGGTCGTTTGCAAAATGTCCATTTTTAAGGGCCTGAATTCCATAGCGACTATTCAGAATTTTCAACTGGACATATCTTTTGATTCCCGCTATCAAATTTCGATTGGTCGGATTCGTTAGAAAGATATTCACTAACAAATTTAAATACTTTTGGTTTCACTAAAATCCGGATTGTTTTGCACCCGGTATATTCAATTGAAGTTTGAAATCGAATAATCGAACTACCGCGCTATTTTCAATTCTATATATAATTATAATTAATTATATTCGTTTTCAAATGTCGATTCAAACTCAGTTTTCATCGCCATTATTTAAAATATTTATTTTAAATATTTAAAATCCATTATTTTTGCCAATTTAAAAATTTTAAATTGGTTCAGATTTTCTGGGTCGTTACATTAATGAACTTAAATGAATTAAGTTATGAATGAGGTTAGTAAGCAAGAGAAACTTGGTAACTTGGAGAAGGGGTCAAGGGAAAATGGAAACAACCATGTTAATGGGAAATCTGTCAAGTTGGAGCAAGCCCGTAATTGATGATTAGACATAGGATCTAATGACACAGTAAACTGAGACGCTTGGGATAGTCTGTATGTTAGAGGATGAATAACCAAACGGGGTAGATCATCATGGTGTCGTAAGACACGAGGGGAGCGCACGTTAATCTGATTATTTTGGCAGCTCCGATGGACTAGAAGGGGAAGCACGCGACTTCCTAAGACGTTAAAGGTGCTCCTGGTAGTCCTCAGTGGTGGTGTAGCTTCGGACTGTGCTCAAAGAGGTTTGGTCTGCGAGTAACTATCAGGTGGGTGGGCCTTGACTGCACAAGTAGGGGCAGTCAGAATGCTGTGATGTGGTGACATTAAGGGTAGCTCGGTGGCTGCCTCACTTCAGAGGCGGAGGGTCAGAACCAACAAAGATAGTATGGGTCGTTGAGAACCTGTCATCGGCAGCCAACGAGATGCGGAAAGACTAGAGCTAAGCCCAAGAGGCCATCGACCTTTCACTATCGAGGTGGTGGTTGAGGGTAGACGCAACATGGATGTTTAGATTGTTTGCTTAGGGGCTTATCGCTTAGCTCTTGTAGTCTTTACTAGTTAAGGGAGGAGCCAAGGTGGGGCCATAGCCACCATAGAAAAACAGACCCTAGGGATATTTGTGTGAGAGGCTCTTAAAAGCGGGCCTGCACAAATATAAGGAAAGCTCCCATCCGAGTTTTGTGTGTAGCCCTGCCACGAAACTCGGGCACGCACACATGATAAGTGTGCGGGTTAGGCATCGAATATGTTTGGCGATACGTATGTGGGAAAGTCTAGGTACACACATGTCTGCTCTGGGTGGTGTATCGTAGACTAGAGGGCATTATTTGATGATGGCAGTCATTATGCCTACATAATATAATTATAGTGGTTCCATGCAGACGTTGCGTCGTTATATACAGAGATACGTACGTCACTCAGACGTAAGATGAGGGACTGCGTATATTCCTACGATGATACGGTGAAGACCGTGCAAGTGGGGTACCATGGGGTGTACCTTTGGGGGTAGCTACATATACACTATATTAGGTTAATCTACTATGGAGTAGATGGGTGCGATGTGTGTGTAAGCCTTGAGTGTTGTTAACACAATTAAACTAATAAATAAGAAAATGTAACTAAACGATATATGTAGGATTATCCAAGATGTGTAGTTTAAATTCCGTCACACAGAACTTATGTTCTGACCCCCTCCTCATTACATTCGCAGGTTAGGTTTATGGCAAAGATGTTATAGCTTTGGATACTGGCTAGGCAGTATTCTTACTACGGTAAGGCTATGTTTGATTATATTATATTTTATCCCTTCTGCTGTGAGATGTTTTTCTGAGCTCTGATATATTTTATATCTCTGACTTTTCTGCAGGATACCAGGGCAAACCAACTCGGGTTTTGGTAGATTGGAATTTGGAGAGAAAAATCTGCTGTCGGAACTCGGGCTGTTACACTTGGTATCAGAGCTTAGGTTTAGGATCCTATATAGATAATGAGTGAACATATTTGTATTTTCAAAAATATACATATATTATATGTATATATATAAACCTAGATCCATAGAGGAACCCACTAAATAGAAAGAGGAAAATGGACTAGGAATGTATATATAGTTGATTGACTTTGGGGAATTGTCTAGGAAAGCCTAGTTGGAGACCTACTTTGAGTCTAACCCAATGATTAACTTTTAAGATCATGGAAATTGTAAAAGTTTTGGCAAAAGAGTTTGTGGTGTTTTCAAGTTTTAATCTTAAAAGTACTTTTGATGTTTGAAAAAAAAAATGCATGTTGGGTTTTAAAGTAAAGTGGGGTATATTTTGTAAAATAATGATTTATTGTTTTAAAAGAATTCTCTCATGAAAAGTTGCATATTATAGAGCATGTATAGCTCGCTAGTTTTCATATTATAGTATATGAGAAGATTGAAAAGAAAAGGTTGCATTTTGTAATTAAAGTTTTGAAATATCTACTTTGTTGACAATAAATTTTGATTATTGTTAAGAAAAGAAAATTTTGGTTGGGTGGACAAAATAAGTTGTAGAAAGTAGGAATAGAGTAGATGTTTGCACCTTGTAATAGTAGCCAAACTAACAGTGTAAGTAGAAATAATGTAAACCCAATAGTTGTCCTTGTCTACTCCATTTTTGTGATTTGAAAAAAAAAATGTTTTGCATTTTTATGTTGTAACATGTTTTACGGTTTGGCAAAAGTAAGTTTTGGAAAAGAAAATAAAGTTTTAGTACTTTTAATTTTTGGAAGAAAAATGTTATGAAAAAAGTGAGGCCAAACCATGTTTTGAAAAGAATGGAGTAGGTAAGGATTAGTGTCTAGAAAGAACGAGAAGAAGTTTGAGGCTATGAAGTAAATAGCAAGGACCATCTTGGAATAGAGGAAAACCCCCTTAGAATGCATAAGCATTGTAAGGCCTAGAGTTGTTGCTTAAAAAAATGTAGGCTAGTAATACACAGCAAGGACTAGTAGTGACTACTAGATAGTGGAAGGGCAAGTAAGTGTTGAGAGTTTATGGTTGGACTTTTTCTTTAGTGAAAAAGTCTTATGATTCTTGGCCCTTACTAGTAGCTGTGTGGGATATTGAAAGATGGTAAAGCTTATTTGGAAAAAAAAAAATAAGCTAAGGAAAAAGAATAGCCTAACTAAAAAGAAAACAATAAATTCAGGGAAGCAACAAACATGACGGGAAAAGAAAATGAAAATCTTAAAAAAAGATGAATAAAAATGAATTTTTTCCAAGATAAGTTGAAAAAGAAAAGGAATTTTTCTTATGTAGTTGTGCTTGGATAGGAAAATAGGAAATATTTATAGAATAGTTACATAAAATCCAAGTACAATTGGAAAAGATACATAAAAGAGAAACGGAAGATGTAAAATTTTCCGTTTTAAAACCTTTTTGTAACATAAGAAATATAATTTAGAAAATTAGATTTTCTATAATTCGAAATTAAAGATGGGTTGGTAGAATTTTGGATGCAACAATTAGATGAACTACGCTCTTATTCGGTAAGAGTGTGGGAAAATTTGGATGAACAAGGTGTTTTGATTTTCAAAATATTGCATTCATATAGAACTGCTAGTATATTTAAGATGTGAGAATCATATTTTAAAAGGATTTTTGAAGAATTTTCATACATATAGGAGGTACCACTTAGGCATACATGTATTATTGTGATGTATTGCACTATGCACATGAGCACGATGGTTACAAAAATTGGATGTACACTTGATGGATGTATATTATTCGAGGGATTTTTTGATTTTACCCTTACCAAATTTCGGGGACGAAATTTCTTAAGGGTGGGAGAATGTAACACCCCGCATTTTTAATGTAATTAAAAATATGCATATATGTATATATTATATGCATAGATATATTTAAAGGAAAAATTAAATAATATTAATATAATTGCATGTAACAAGTTTATGCAGTGAAATAAAGAAAAAGATTAATAAACAAATTACATGCAATATATGAAATAAGAAGAAATGCAATGAAATGCGAAGAATTGCATGCAAACATTTAAAAAGAAATGACAAGGAGAATTTGAAGAGCCTCCATTATTTGGTCACGAAACTAGCATAATTGAATTCGTGGTGATCATCTGATCAATTTAGACCTATAGTTTGTAGAAAACTGATTTAAAATGAAGAAGATATCTTTAAATTAAATATTGCTACACAACATGAAAAAGAGGAATGAGAAAATAATAATGTGTAGCATTGTCCTGAGTTTTATTAATAAAAGACTTAGTAGCTCATTTGGTTAGTGCATGTGACTTGTACACAAGAGATTTTGAGTTCGATCCCCGCCAACGCCATATTTTTTTATTTTAAGGTGTAATAGCTAAAAAAGTGGCTTAGTATGAAAAAGGTTAAAAAGGGGTTTAATTGAGAGAATGTTTCAAAAGAGGAAAAATATATATTAGCTGGTTTGAAGTTTGAAATTTGAAATTGTTCGCATATAAAAGATTAGCATACGCACAAGAGTTGAATACATATGAACATAATTCAAAGTAGAGGTTGCGCGCGAACAAAGAAGCAAGCAAAGAAAGGATGTTTGAAATTTGATTTATACGCGAATAAATAAATCAAAATTCAAATAAATAAGTAAGTAAATAAAAATAAATAATATATATATAGGGGATGACACCCATGCGCGTCATACTGTACACGTGGACTATTTTTGTTGGTGGACGTTGCGACGTGGCCAATTCCTATTGGTCGGATGACGTGGCTAGCTCTGATGGAGTTTTAAATTAGATCTAAAGGCCCATAGCTTGCTACCACACCTATAAATAAACCCCTAGACCTAACCCTAAACCTCACAATTTAGCGGCTACGCTGGAGCTCTGCCATGGCTTCCTCTCTCTCTATCTCTTCTCAAATCTCCTCTTAAAATAAAAAGATAGAGCTAGGATTCCTCTACTCCAAAATAAAATAAAAGAATTCAGATGCCTAGATCTATGCTGCACAAAAAGGGAGAAAATCATGGATCAGATCTAGAATTGGGAGAGCATACAAGTGAGTGGATTTAAAATACATTTTTTGTATAATAGTAGATCTATCGTTCGTTCGCCATTCCCTATTTACACGCATAATAAAATATTGAAGAGCTAATCCGATAAAGTGAGTTTGTGGTACTTATAGATTAAAATACTTAATAAGTAATTGGATCTAAGATTTGGACTAGAATCATATCAGTTCACCATAGTTTGTAGATCAGATCTAGTATTCACCTATGCCTAATTTTATCATCGTATATTTAACTTGTTATTATGAACAGTTATTTTATGCCTATGCTTGTTTTCCTCCCTTCTTTCTTTTTTTAGCAAGGCTATCTTCGAGCCTAACATATTGAATTGAGATTTGCATACGAATAGTGTTAGAATGATTGAGATAAGTTGGGAAATATGTAATAAAATGAGATTTGGCGTAAATTGTTGATGACTTTGGATTAGGCATAATTGAATATAACTTTTATACATGAGATTTGGCATAAATTGGTTTGGACATAATTGAGTATAACTTGTATACATGAGATTTGGCATAAATTGTTAATAACTATGAAAATTGGTTTGGGCATAATTTGGCATAACTTGTACACATGGGATTATAGGCACAATTTGGATTTAAAATTATAAACATAATTTAGATTGGAAATTATGGGTAATTCGAATATATTATAATCCAAGATTTGAAAGTGGGACTTGAATCAAGAAGTGATACTGAACGCCTAAGACACGAGTTTAGATTCAGATTGTGGTATAAGCCTGCCCGGAACTGCCCGGCATATCTAGCAACCGCAATTTGGTAATCTAATGTGAGAGGTCAAAGGCATAAACTAGATGCGCAATAATGCAAAGACATGAGGTTTGATTCGGATTGCGGTATAAGTCTGCCCGGAACCACCCGGCATATCCGGCAACTGCAAACGGTAATCTAATGTGGGAGGTCTTGCGAGATTACGGTTATAATGAATAAATGAACACTTAACCAAGATAAGACATGTGGTAAGACATGAGAATAAAAAAGGGTTAAGTGGGTGACATGGGTAGCATGAATTACATAGGTTGCATGTACAACATAAATAATTAGCACTTAACCAAGATAAGACATGGGAATAATAAAGGGTTAAGTGGGTAACGTGGGTAGCATGGATAATTCGTTAAATTGGAATACTTAACCTAATTAAATCTGTAGTGGTGTTACGAACCAAATCAATTGAGTAGGGGTTAAGTAAACTTGTTAAAGAAGCGGAAAGGATAAAGTAAATCTTAATTAATGCCAAAATGGGGAATGATAACAACCTATTATGAATAAACATGAATAAGAAGAGGAAAGATAATAGGTAGGCATGTCCTAGGGACAAGTGGGAATTATAAATTAAGAAATAAGGTAAGTTATAATGAATGATAGGGGAAGATGAAATAACTTATGTAATAAAGTTGTACTTAATCAAAGATTAAGTAATTAGCGAGAATAAGAATAAATCCATAAATGAGGATAACATAAGTTATATGAAGGAAAAGAGAAACTTAATATTAAACCTTAGTTAAGAGAACTAAGTTAATAATTAAATTATGATAAATTGTAATGACGGTATTCGACGAGATTATGATTAAATGAGAAAGAAGAAGGCAAATTTATGGAGATAAGTAAGTTGTATTTAATCATAAATGGTTAATGACATGTTAATTGAAAACATGTAAATTAAGATGTACTTAATTATAAATTAGGTAGAACATGTTATGGAAACCATGAGATGGGACAAAAAGTAGTGTAAAGAGAATGAATTATGAATATTGAATTACAATATAGAGAATAACATGTTGTAGGCTTATAATGAACTTAAGTGAATTAAGTTATGAATGAGGTTAATAAGCAAGAGAAACTTGGTAACTTGAAAAAGGGGTCAAGGGAAAATGGAAACAACCAAGTTAATGGGAAATCTATCGAGGTAGGGCAAGCGCGTAATTGATGATTAGACATAGGATTTAACGACACAGTAAACTGAGGTGCTTGGGATAATCCGTATGTTAGAGGATGAATAACCAAACGGGGTAGATCATCGTGGTGTCGTAAGACACGAGGGGAGCACACGTTAATCTGATTATTCTGGTGGCTCCGACGGACTGGAAGGGGAAGCGTGCGGCTTCTTGAGACGTTATAGGTGCTCCTGGTAATCCTCTGTGGTGGTGTAATTTCGGACTGTGCTCACAGAGGTTGGTTCTGCGCGTAACTATCAGGTGGGTGGGCCTTGACTGCACAAGTAGGGAGCAGTCAGAATGCTATGACATGGTGACATTAACGGTAGCTCGGCGGCTGCCTCACTTCGGAGGCGGAGGGTCAGGACCAACAAAGATAGTATAGGTCGTCGAGAACCTGTCATCGACAACCAGCGAGATGCGGAAAGACTAGAGCTAAACCCAAGAGGCCATCAACCTTTCACTATCGATGCGGTGGTTAAGAGTAGATGCCACATGGACGTTTAGATTGTTTGCTTAGGGGCTTGTCGGTTAGCTCTTGTATACTTTACTAGTTAAGGGAGGGGCCGAGGTGGGGCCATAGCCACCATAGAAAAACAAACCCTAGGATATTTGTGTGAGAGGCTCTTAAAGGCGGGCCTACACAAATATTAGGAAAGCTCCCGACCGAGTTCCGTGTGTAGCCCTGCCATGGAACTCGGGCACGCACACGTGATAGGTGTGCAGGTTAGGTATCGAATACGTTTGGTGATACATACGTGGGAAAGTCTAGGTACACACATGTCTGCTCTGGGTGGTGTATCATAGACTAGAGGGCATTATTTGATGATGGCAGTCATTATGCCTACGTAATATAATTATAGTGGTTCCATGCAGACATAGCGCCGTTATATACAGAGATTCGTACATCTCTCGGATGTAGGATGAGGGAATGCGTATATTCCTTCATTGATATGGTGAAGACTGTACGAGTAGGGTACCATGGGGTGTAACTTTGGTGGTAGCTACATATACACTATATTAGGTTAATCTACTAGGGAGTAGATGGGTACGGTGTGTGTAAACCTTGAGTGTTGTTAACACAATTAACCTAATAAATAAGAAATTGTAATTGAACGATATATGTTGGATTATCCAAGATGTGTAGTTTAAATTCAGTCACACAGAACTTATGTTCTGACCCCCTCCTCATAACATTCACCAGTTAAATTTACGGCAGATATGTTATAGCTTTGGATACTGGCTAGGTAGTATTCTTACTATAGTAAGGCTATGTTTGATTATATTATATTTTATCCCTTCCGCTATGAGAAGTTTTTCTAAGCTCTGATATATTTTATATCTCTGTCTTTTCTACAAGATACCAGGGCAAATCAACTCGGGTTTTGGTAGATTGGAATTTTGAAAAAAATTCGGTCTATCGGAATTCGGGCTGTTACACTGTGCATAAACTGAAAACTAAACCATCATAGCAGCAGAATCCAAAATACAGCTTATGATCCAAACCATCATTATTACAACTTCCAAAATACTGTCTCTAAAGAAAGATAGAAAAAGTACACTACTAATGCCCAAGCAGTGACCAACAACAACCCTGGGAGAATATATGTATATAGTACGTGAAAGCCTCCGCTCGTCTCCGGTCAGCTACTCGCACATCACCACCTAACCTGCCTCTAGTCTGCTCGTTTAGGAGCACTCAGAGTAATAAGAAGAGACATAAAACCCTGGGTCAGAAAAAATCTGGTATGAGCGATAGCGGCAAAACAGAACAATAACATGTATAAATAACCGTACCTGAACCTGGACTTGCAACCAAAGAGTTAGCACAACAAGATGTACAATACTCTAAGGTAACACTAACATACAATGTAAACATGAGAGTGTGCATGTCATGATGATAGCAAACTTCAAACATAACAATCATCCTCACATCTCTCACTCAGTGCGTAAAGCATAGGATATCCACCGCTTTGACCACCACATCCGTTTGGGTCCATGAAGGGTCCATGCCCTTTTGGACTCCGTGCAACTATTGCTATGACCATGCCCTTTTGGTCTATAGCCAATATTCCTTCCCAGTCCAAACTTCCCTGGCTCTGGGGTATAGGCCAACCAGTCTATATATCCTCTGGCTTTGGTTCGTCTACATGCCCCCTCTCTCAATGGTGAACCAAAGTTATAGATATCGATAACACCTTTGCACACGTCCCACATCAAAGTCCAACTCTCGAAGTTAACTCGTTGGTTCCTATCTGGAACCTGAGCCATAACTTCTCATTTGGACTTCCTTTTCATCCCGGGTTTTGGTTGAATTGAAGTTGGTCTTCAGAAGAATCGTCGTGTAGAAGTAGTAGTTCCAAACCCGGTTCGGTTCGGCCTCCATACCTGGTTCGGTTTGGTTCATGGTCATTGCCTCGATCTGGGTTGCGATGCTCCATGGTGCGGTTCGGTTCGGTGCATCATAGTGTGGTTCGGTTAGGTGCCCATGGTAGGTTCGGTTCGGTCCTCTTATTTGGGTTTGGTTCGGTCCTCTAGTTGATCTGATCCAATCCTATGCCAAGCTTCGATCCAATCCCAACTCCAACTTCAATGCAAGTGGCCTTCCTTATCTCCATACTTCCTCTTGTTTAAACTCTGGTTCGGTTCGGCTATTCCTGCTCGGTTCGAGCCCCATCTGATCCGGAATTCCGCAGATTTTTCAACAAGTTTGTATCGTCCATTCTCGCCATACGACGGCGTTTACAACCATTCTAACTTGCTAATCAATCATAAAACATACCAAACAACAGTACTAACATATAGGTTCAATTAAAAAGATAAAAACATCAAGCATATAGGTCCTTTTAGATCAAACATACCCAAAAAACATGATTTCCCCCTTAAACCCCTTAACCAAGTTTAACTATAGGATTATCAAACTTAATCCAAATTAACCCAAATTTTAACCAGTAATAATATTTCAGAATTTATGCATATTTTTTCATATTTTTCTGAGACATAATTTCGCTAATTATCACAAATTACCCCTAATTAGTGAATAACATGCTAATCACTCACCATGGCCACAAATAAATTATAGATCTGAAAACTCCAATGATTTAGCATGGACTCCTATGTATTGCAGCAACTCTATTTCGATTTTGATGCTAATCTTTTTTTAATTTAATGTTGATTTGCTTAATTAGTGTTTAGGAAGCGATTAGAATGAGATTCAGAAGATGGAGGCCATTGTTAGGTTTCAAGGGAGGTTAGTGGCAGCTGGAAAAATGAAAGGAAATGTTTTTCCAAACCCTTTCAACCCTCCCATAACCCTAATCCCGAAATGGGTTATGGGCTTTGTTGCTAATCACCTCGTTAAGCCTAATTATGTTGTTTTTCATCTTCCAAACCTTATTTCAGCCATATCTCCCAAACGGTAAGTCCGTTTGATTAATGTGACCACTCTATGGAAAGGTAAGCCATCATTTGAATCCAATGGAAGTGGTTGCAGGTCGAAACTCCTTACCAATCAAAAGTTATAGTAGAAACAAAATTCGCCGGGGTAAAACAGTCATTTAAAAACTCGGCAAAGATCGTGAACATGGGAAATGACCCCAATAGTCGTTCCCCAAAGTTACACGACCATATGATTTCGTATGAAAATAGAAATAAATATTCTACGATCATCTGATACGTAGAATGCGTGTCGTTACACTCTCCCCCCTTAAGAAATTTCGCCCTCGAAATTTCTTAACCAAGAAACATATAATGGTATCCCTCATGCCTATCAACCATTTACAAACAATCAAACATACACAATAACACAACAAGCTTATCCTAGCATGCAGTTTACTAACAAGGGAATTACTATGTCGCGATTAAAATCTTACCTGGTAAAGAGGTCTGGATACAACTTCCTTATGATCTCTTAAGTTTCCTAAGAACAGTCGTTCTAATTATCACCCCAATGTACCTTAACCAATTTCACCATCTTCCTTTGAAGTTGATTCGTATCTTGTCCGATAATACGAATCCTTTTGTGGCTCCCAACTGCCTCGAATTCCACCTCGATATCATCTAATTGATCCGGTGAAATAGTCATATCCGAATCATGCACGAACTTCCTTAACTGAGAAACATGAAATATGTTGTGCACTCCCGCCATCTGGTCGGGCAATCCAACTTTATACACTAAATTCCCAACTTGTTCGAGAACTGGAAATGAACCAACAAACCTTGGTGCCAACTTACCTCTCCTACCAAATCGAAACACACTCTTTAACGGAGAAATCTTGATGAACACCAAGTCGCCAACGAAGAACATTAAATCTCTTTGCCTTTTATCAACGTAGCTCTTCTGCCTATCTTGGGCAGCCTTCATTCTCTGTTGAATAACCTTAATCTTATCTGAAGTTTCTCTTATTACATCTAGCCTAAGCACAAATTTCTCACTAGTTTCTAACCAATATGACGGTGAGTTGCACGGTCTTCCGTACAAAGCTTCAAATGGAGCCATATCAATACTGGACCGATAACTATTATTATATGCAAACTCAACCAGATGCAAATAGTCATACCATGAACCCCCAAAATCCAATATACAAGCACTCAAGAGATCCTCCAATACATGATTCACCCTCTCTTTTTGAGCGTCAGTTTGGGGATGGTATGCAATACTGAGATGTAATTCTGACCCTAAAGCCTCTTGTAAGCTCTTCCAAAACCCACTAGTAAATAACGGTTCTCGGTCATTCACAATACCTTTAGGTACTCCATGAGATCTCATTACCCACTTCATATACAGTTCTGCTAAATTAGCTGCCGTTCTATTCGACTTGATCGATATAAACCTTGCACTCTTGGTTAATCAATCCACAGTCACCCAAATACTATCATGACCCGATCTATCCTTGGTAAACCATCAATGAAATCCACTGAGACTTGTTCCCATTTCCATTCGGGAATTTCAAGCGGTTGTAACAAACCACCAGGCTTCTTTTGCTCGGCTTTAACTAACTACCAGTTCATGCACTTAGATATAAACTTCCCAACGTCTCTCTTCATCCCTTCCCAATAGTAGGTCTGTTTCATGTCTCGATACATTTTGTTACCACCGGGATGTATAGTCAGTTTCGAGTGATGACATTCTCTAAGCACTTCATCTCTCAATCCATTAATATTGGGTACAACTAGTCTCCCATTCTTTCGGGGCCATCCCTCTCGATTAAGACCATACTTGTTCATTCTCTCGCCGTCGATACCCATCTCTACCTTGGTGATGATTTCCAATAGACTAGGATTGTCCCTCTGACTGGAACCAATCCTCTCAATCAAAGTCAGTCTGATCGACAAACTTGCTAACGTCTTTGGATCCAAATCGCATTTAGGTCTGAAATCATATCCTGCAATGTACTCCAGTTGCTTCCATTCAAGTAACATAGCCCCCAAACGGGCATGTCTCCTACTCAATGCATCAGCTACTGCATTGCCCTTCCTGGGTGTGTATGCGATATTGATATCATATGAAGCCAAGAACTCTAACCATCTCTGTTGACGAAGATTTAAATCCTTTTAGGAGAAAAGATACTTTAATGACTTATGATTGGTAAACAACTCGAATCTTTCTCCTAAGAGATAATGTCTCCACATCTTCAACGCGAACACAATCGCTGCCAATTCCAAATCATGGGTAGTATATCTTTTCTCATGTGGTTTTAGTTGCCGACTAGCATAAGCTACAACCCTACCTCCTTGTATCAGTACAGCACCTAGTCTGGTACCACAAGCATTCGTATATACCGTCGTCTCTTCGTTCCCCTTAGGAATAACTAACACGGATGCGCATGTTAACTTCCCCTTTAGGCTCTTAAATGCATTCTCACACCTTTCGTCCCAAGCAAAAGCTTGATTCTTCTTGGTCAACTGAGTTAACGATGTCGCTATCTTGGAGAAGTCTTGGATAAACTTACGATAATATCCAGCTAACCCCAAGAAACTTCTTACGTCTGTTTCATTCTTGGGCGTAGACCAATCTTGCACCGTAGCCTCCTTGGTAGGATCCACGGCAATACCATTTTTTGAAACAACATGGCCCAAGAATCTCACTTCCCTCCTCTAGAAGTGACACTTAGAAAACTTTGCTTTTAGTTGGTGCTTCCTCAACACCTCCATCACTATCCCCAAATGTTCCTTGTGTTCTTCCTCTGTCCTCGAGTAAACCAAGATATCGTTCACGCACTATGCCATAGATGGTCTATCGCAACGAAAATCCAAGGTGTTGTTAGCTATAATATTGTCGTTGTTATGCTGTTTTTTTGTCTATTGCAACGCACGCTTCAATTTGTTAGCATAGATATCAACATGTGTTGCAATAGCCGCATGAATAAAATTATCAATTCGCGTCAACATGATCCAACGGTCCATGTTAGCAATCCGCGTAAATTTAATTTCCTAATTTCCTTCACCACCTTAGCTCTTTGCTCCAAATTTTCATTTTGCCGCTCGAGCATAATTCGCTAAATTTTCATTTTGCCACTCCAACATAATTCGCTATTTTCCTTTTTTCTTTATCATTCGGATCCCTAATTTTTCTTTATGCCCAAATTATCGCAAATCCAAATTAATTCCCAAAAATTATTCGCAATAGCTACTCAGCTACTCCAATACGTCGGTCTTTAGTGATCCATCGTCCAAATTAGCGAAATCGCGAGATTCCTTTGGCAGCTTCCAAGGCCTAGGCGATCCACTAGTGGGCAAGAGAGTATTGATGAAATCGATTCACTCGCGACACTTAAAAATAATACTCTGTAGTCCTCAAAAAAATTCTCTTTAATTTGGAATAACGATGGACTCAAATTCAGCCTCTGAAAGGTAAAATTGATCTTATCGATTAGGTGTTACTTATACTTAATTTGATCTATCGGTATGCTTTGTGTGGAGGTATTCTTATGTTCTAGAGTTTACCTTTTGATTTTTCATGTCATTTTGTCTAATTTATATTATGTGTGTAGATGTCAACTATGAAGTTTGGTTACATATAAACGCACAACTATTCAATTTTGAAGTTATATACATCCTAAATTAGATGAATGATTGGAGCGCCCCATGGATGTAAATAGCTAGAAGTAATAGGTAAACATAATTATAGTATTCTTGAGTTTAGAGTTAATAAGAACTTAATTACTAACTGTAATTATATTTTCTATGGTTGAAATGAAATATTGAGCTACTCAGACATATAAGATAGGCTAAAGTGAACAATTTCTGGATGAACGATGGCATGTTGAAGGTGTCAAGACGCAAGACAAGATCAATAATGTTTGTGCATGGTCTCTATATGGCTCAACAATAATTTTCTTATAGCAAGTGATAGTAAAAAGTTCTAGCACTTGCAGCAGAACTTAGCCGAAGACAACCGAGCAAATTACCTGGTTCTTGTCACTCTTTATTCTACTGAGAAATGGCACCTTAAATTATCTGGTCCTCCAGTCGGAAAGCAACAGTCGGACTTGATTCTCCCATAAAGTAGAGTGTTGAAAAAGTAGCATCCTAAAGGTATCTTGTTTTCTTGTAACCATGTTTTTTTAATCCTTACACATAATTTTACTTTAGCTAAGTTGGTCTAAGCATGGTTCTCCGTAAACTATTTGTATCACTCGTTCATTGAACTCTCGTGACTGTAATATGATGAGAAACTTAGCTCCTGTGTTTATCATCATTGGGATTGTTAACTAGGCAGGTGCAATCCGTGTCATATTAATAGTTGATTTTGTGGTTCACCTATGGATAGTGGCAGGGGATTTTAGCTGTGTTTTGTAAAACGCTGGTAGAGTTGATTTTGTAAAATGCTGGTAGAGTTGGGCCAAATAATACTATGTTGGCTACAAGGTTATAGGAAATGCAATACATATGTAACACTTTTGCGGTGGAGAGGTTAAAGTGCAAAGCACATAGAAAGATTCGAAAAGAAAATGAAAGAATAAAACACCCATTCAGGTATATCAATGTCTGGCATGAAATGCAGGAATATACTTATGTAGCTGCCCGGAACAATGAAAGTAAAGGTGATTGCTTATTTACGTTGTTGTACACACTGAGAAAGGTTAACAGGAAAATTGAGAAAGGTGATTCCTTATCTTTTCTGGTAAAAAATAAAATTGTAGAGAGGTAGCAGATTTCATCAAGAGCCATCAGTCAATATTCTACCAAATTCTTAAGTCTGATGTTTATTGAGCTGATGAAGTGGCTGTAGAACGAGTTCATCTTGTTGTTTCTGTACTAAGTAAAGTATGCAAATTTTCTTATGTTGCTTGTTGCTATGTTACCTTCTATATTTTCTACCATGCATGCGACTGTTTATCTGAGTAAATGGATGTGGCATGTCAGTGCAATTCTCGGGTGCTTAGAAATGAGTATGCAACTATCTCATCTCACAACTTCTTTTAAATTTAGTTATTTTGATGTCTGCAGGTATGGCCATATGAAGAGAACGACAAATACAGTTTTGTTCAAGATCTTTTCAGTATGATTAATATATTTTTCCACCTTGATGTTGGATCAAGCAGCTTTGGTCTGTCACCCAATTATGTGGCGATAAACATTTCTGTCTAGAAATTATTTAATAAACTTTAATATCATTTTGATGCATGAATCATTTATTGTTTGGTATGCTATATTTGTGAATGAAACAGAAGCAGAAGCTAATGATTTTCCGACTTTGTTTTCGCTTGGGCACTTACCTATACTTTGTTTTAGCTTACGATATCATATTTGTATATATAATACTAGAAATATTTGAATTATACTGCTGATATACCATTAGCATGCTTGTATATATAATAAGTGTATGTACTTTTATTGACATATGTAATGAATTTAGTTATTTTCTGTATTAAAGTTATTAATTCATAAATGATGTAAACTTGAATTGTTTTTCTTGTAATGTGAGTAATTATGTTTGTTGTTAGTGAAATAATGGTTATAATTATAATATTATATTATGAAAATTTTGATTAATAGTATTTTAGGTATAATTACTTCTAACAGTTATAAAACAAAATTTAATAACTGCTAGAAACAGTTGTAAAAAGGGTTGACTTTATTACAATTGTAGATATAACTAGTGGTATTACAAGTGTTTTTGGCAGTTGTGAAAGGGTATTTTTTGTTGTAGTGGTACCTGTGGCAACACCAGTACTGATGTTACCATAGGGTCGTAAAGGTGTTTCCTTTGACTCTAAGGCAACGTAGCAAAAGGCAACCCCGAAAAAGTGTTGCCACAGATCATTTTTTGGCTATAGCAACACTTTTTGGCACTTTCTGCATCACTTTTCTGGTGTTGCAGTAGGCCATCTATGGCGTAGTGACGAACACAAGAACAAAATTATTCAACTGATCTCTGAAAACTCTATTCACAAGATCCACAAAATATGTTGGTGCATTGGTCAAACAAAATGGCATGACCAACCACTCATATAATCCAGACAGCGTCCGAAATGATGTTTTAGATATACTCTCAACTGCTACTCAGAGCTGATGAAAACCTGTCGCGAGATCCAACTGGGAAAATACTCTTACTCCATTCACTTGATCAAATAAATCATCTATCCGTGGAAGATGATACTTATTCTTCCTAGTCGCCTTATTCAACTCGCGGTAGTCCACACATAAGCAAAGGGAACCATCGGCCTTGGTGGCAAAATACAAATGGTGCTCCCCACTCGGAGACACACCTTCGGACAAATCCCTTCTTCAAAAGATCGCCCACTTGCACCACGAGCTCTTGCTGCTCCCTTGGCACAATACGATGAAGTGGCATCACTATAGTCTGGCATCTTTCACTAAATCAATCCAAAACTCAATATCTCGATGAGGTGGAAGTCCGGTCACTTCCTCGAAGATGTCCAGATACTCGCCAGCAATAGGTACATTTGATAACTCATCCTGGGGAATGTCGACAGAATGTAGAAAACAAGCCATCGCCTCATCACTAGGTAGGCAACTCAATACCACCCTCCGCCCATCGTCCGCTCTAATGGTCACCGAAGACCCTCACAGTCTACCACCACCCCATATCTTTGGAGCCAATCGACTCCCAAAATAATGCCAAACCCAGTAAAGCCCAAAACAAAACAGTCACAAACATACATCCATGACTCGATAAGACCAAATTATGACAAATCATACTAAGGCTAGTCGAACCATCGATCGGGTTCGTCACAACTAAAGGTCTATCGACAATCTCGGGTTTCAATTACAACCTATCTACCAGGTCACTAAATACGAAGGAATGGGAAGCCTCGATATCAAACAAAACTCGAACAGGAACATCATAAATGGAAAGCATACCTTGAATTTTTCCTTTCTCCGCTGCAATTGGGGCATTCGACGAAGAAGGAACAGCGTCGATAGCATATGCTTTCACGATTTGCTTCTCTTTAGGGGGTTGCGGACATTCATTCTTGAAATGTCCCACTTGGTCACAGTTGAAGCACTTCCTCTTCCCCTTCTTCGCTCGACAATCTTTGATGTAGTGCCCCTTCTTGACGCAGCCAAAGCACTGGACATCTTTCTTATTCTTCTTTTTCTGATCATCCTTGGTCTGATTCTGTTTCCTCTTATTCTGTGGGTTATTCTTGCCTCCACCGCTTGCCTACGACTTTGGCTCCTTGGCAAATGTAATAGCAACCTCGGTCTTTGACTTAGGGTAAAGTATCTCAGATCTCAATGCCTATCCCACAATAGATTCGAAAGTCTCATCGATATGGTTTATGAGTCTTCCCCCAAGCACTCATCTAGGCCAGTTATGAACTTCTCATTCTTCTTCTCGACAGTATCGATAAGAGATAATCCATATTTCAATAAATTATCGAATTCAGCAATATTTTCGGAGACTGCCCTACCATTCTGTTTAAGCTCCAAAAATCTCCTGAACAATTCTGATTTCTGAGCAGTTGGGATAAGCTTGTCACTGAAGCAAGTCTTAAACTGATCCCAAGTAACTTGATCCTCTGGAGTAGCCGCTTTTATGACATTCCACCAATTCATTGCTCGCCCTTGAAGTTGACGCGATGCTAGCTTTCTCTTCATCGCATCTTCGATCCCCAAATCCTCGAAGATGCGCTCACAACTATCAAGCCAATCCTGAACATCGATAGATAATTCCATTCCATGGAACGGCTTCCCACCAAGACTAGTATAATCCTTGTTAAGCTTGGCGAAATCGACTTTAGACGCCTGCATCGTTGCACCACCACCGTAAGCAGCATTAGGAACTGCCCCCTGAGCATCCCTAAGCATCTCTCGCATGAAGGCAGTGAACATCATCCTCATATCAGGAACATTCCTAATGTTGGCCCTTGAACCCATACTCCTCATATTTCATCTCATCATCCAATCTGTAAAGAGAAAATGATTAACCATCTCCTTAGTGGTGCCAGTGCAGTGCGACTTCATCCTTAGATATACTAGTAGTATATATATATAGTTTTTGAAAACCAAAATATCACAAATTCACGCTCTCGTATACGTATACTATCTCTCCCTGATGTCTTCCCCTGGGTTAACAATGCAACCTAGGCTTTGATACCAAGTGTGATGGCCCGCCCCGAACCGGCTAACATTTTTCTGAAATACGCTGCCAATACCTAACTAGCACGAAACAATCGTCAAAAAGGAAAGGGTTGGAACCATGAATCACCAAAGATATCTCACAGTCCATGGAATAAAATATAATAGTAACATAACTTGACATAAAACAGGCGAGACAGTGCATAAACTGAAATCTAAACCATCATAGCAGCGGAATCCAAAATACAGCTTATGATCCAAGCCATCATTATTGCAACTTCTAAAATACTGTCTCTAAAGAAAGATAGAAAAGGTACACTACTAATGCCCAAGCAGTGACCAGCAACAACACAGGGAGAAGATATGCATATAGTACGTGGAAGCCTCCTGCTCGTCTCCGGACAACCACTTGCGCATCACCACCTAACCGGCCTCTAGGCTGCTTGTTTAGGAGAATCCAGAGTAATAAGAAGAGACATAAAACTCTGGGTCAGATAAAAGTCTAGTATGAGCGATAACAGCAAAATAGAACAATAACAGGTATAAATAACCATACCTGAACCTGGACCTGCAACCAAAGAGTTAGCACAACAAGATCTACAATACTTTCAGGTAACACTAACACACAGTGTAAAAATGATAGTGTGCATGTCATGGTGATAGCAAACATCAAACATAGCAATCATCCTCACATGTCTCACTCAGTGCGTAAAGCATAAGATATCCACCGCTTTGATCACCACATCCATTTGGGGCCATGACGGGTCCATGCCCTTCTGGACTCTGTACAACTATTGCTATGACCATGCCCTTCTGGTCTATAGCCAATAACCCTTCTCAGTCCAAACATCCCTGGCTCTGGGGTACAGGCCAACCAGTCCGTACATCATATGGCTCTGGTTCGTCTACATTCCCCCTCTCTCAATGGTGAACCAAAGTTATAGATATAGATAACTCCTTTGCACACGTCCCGTAGCAAAGTCCAACTCTCGAAGTTAACTCATTGGTTCCCATCTGGACCCTGAGCCATAACTTCTCATTTAGACATCCTTTACATCTCGGGTTTTGGTTGAATTGGAGTTGGTCTTCAGAAGAGTCATCGCATAGAAGTAGTAGTTCCAAATCCGGGTCGGCCTCCATACCTGGTTTGGTTCGGTTCATGGTCATTGCCTCGATTCGGGTTGTGATGCTCCATGGTGTGGTTCAGTTCGGTGCCTCATAGTAATGTTTGGTGCCCATGGTGTGGTTCGGTTCAATCCTTTTATTTGGGTTCGGTTCAGTCCTCTTGTCCTCCAGTTGATCTGATCTGATCTTATGCCAAGCTTCGATCTGATCCCAACTCCAACTTCAATGCAATTGGCTTTCCTTATCTCTATACTTCCTCTTGCTTAAACTCCAGTTCGGTTCGGTAATTCCTGCTCGGTTCGAGCCCCATCCGATCCGAAATTCCGCAATTTTTTTAGCAAGTTTGTATTATCCATTCTCGCCATACGACGGCATTTACAACCATTCTAACTTTACTAATCATTTATAAAACATACCAAACAACAGTAACAACATATAGGTTCAATCAAAAAGGTAAAAACATCAAGTATATAGGTCATTTTAGATAAAACATACCCAAAAAGCATGATTTTCCCCCTTAAGCATGTTTAACTATATGATTATAAAACTTAATCAAAATTAACCCAATTTTTAACTAGTAACATAAAATAATATTTCAAAATTTATGCATACTTTTCCATATTTTCCGAGATATAATTTCGTTAATTATCACTAATCACCCCTAGTTAGCCGTAATTAGTGAATAAACATGCTAATCACTCACCTTGGCCACAAATAAATTTCAAATGTGAAAACTCCAATTATTTGGCATGGATTCCTATGTATTGCAACAACTCTATCTCGATTTTGATGCTAATCTGCTTTAATTTGATGTTGATTTGCTTAATTAGTGATTAGGAAGCGATTAGAATGAGATTTGGAAGATAGAGGGCATTTTTAGGGTTCAAGGGAGGTTAGTGGCGGCTGGAAAAATGAAAGGGAATGTTTTCCAAACCCTTTCAGCCCTCCCATAACCTTAATCCCAAAATGAGTTATGGGCTTAGCTGCTAATCACCCGTTAAACCCAATTATGTTGTTTTTCATCTTCCAAACCTTATGTCAGCCATATCTCCCAAACGGTAAGTCCGTTTGATTAATGTGACCACTCTATGGGAAGGTAAACCATCATCTGAATTCAATGGAAGTGGTTTTAGGTCAAAACTCCTTACCAATCAAAAGTTATAGGCAAAAAAAGATTTGCTAGGGGTAAAATTGTCATTCAAAAATTTGGAAAAAATCATGAACATGGGAAATGACCCCAATAGTCGTTCCCCAAAGTCACACGACCGTTGACTTCGTATGAAAACAAAAATAAATATTATAAGATCATCCGATACGTAAAATGCAGGTCATTACAAGATATATATATATATATTATATATATATAAACTTTGTAATTAGGGGTCTAACCTTGATTAAATGATTAGCCATGTTCTTGTATAAAGGCTTCACCAATACATGCGTAAATGATCTATCTTGGTATCACAATTTAGGAATACTACTTTGGGAAGAGTAGTAATGTCGTACGTAAATATTTACAAGGTTAGGCTAGAATCACTAAACTTGGTAGGCATACACCTTGGGTTGAACCAAACGGGATATATCTGTGTATTATATTCTATGTTGTACATTTAGTTCACCAGAATCTTTTTGTACTGACCTCCATCCTCATTACAACCACCTAGGTTTTCTAGAGAAGGTCGGGTTCTCACAGGTGTTTAAGTTTGGCTTTCGGTTCTCGCTCTCTCTCATGCTCGGTACTGGCAAAGTGGCTAACTTTAAAAAGGTAGTTACTTGAGTTAGTACTAGTTTATCCTATTTCATTTCCGCTGTGAGTTATCTTATCATACTCTGATTATGTTCATGCTCATTTATATGTAGGTGCTAGATTTATATGCATCCATGCGCAGAAATGTGTGGGGTGTTATTATATGCTCCATGCTTGGTATCAGAGCTTAGGTTAAATAATTAGAGGAATTAGTTAAATTAGGGCTCGTGAGAGAACGTAATTCAATTTTTTTTATTTTTTTCTTCGTCTTTCTTACTGGACTTTAATCTATTTTGACGATGAATTAGTTGTGGGACTAATTATAGTAAATGGGCTTTATGCCACTATGAGTTGAAATTGTTGAGTTCGGGTTTCTAGCCAATCTCGTCTTACTACACAGTATGTTGACATTCTTGTCGTGAAGAGAACGAGGACGACATATGGTGGATTCTGTTGATTCGAGTTTGGAGGCTTGACAAAAATCTAGCAACAACCGAGATAGTTGCAATTTCTGGTTTTTGGTTTCATTGGTAGTCCCGGTTAAGTCCATTTCTCGATCCAAAACAGGAAAAGTTCATGTTAGTATGTCATATCTATTTCTGAAATATATTTACGAGGTATATCTAATTGTTACTTCGTCAAATTTTCGAATCTACCTTCATTGAAACATTTACTTGAGTTCTTGGCCTAGTATTCAAGGAAATATTATTTTTAAAACTAATTGAAAAAACAAAATGGGTTTCAAAGGTTTTTGAAATACGGTCTCGGAAATTAGTTTTATATATGCCTAGTTTTGAAAAGATATGTTTTTTAGAATTTTATATATTCGTGTTTCAAAATTATTAGGGCTTTGTGTGATTTTAATAAATAGAATCTAATTGGTAGGAAGGAAGGAATTAGAAATGACAAGGAATATGCCACTAAACTTAAGAATAATAAATATCCATTCCTTGTAATTTTTAGTATCCCTCCCCCTATATATATATTGGATAATTTATTGAAATCGTCACAATTAATCCTTAAGTTTTAAAGCTCCAACATTTTTGAGCATGAAGAGGTTTTTCAGTTTGAAATATAAACACGAATAATAATAATAATAATAATAATAATAATAATAATAAAAGGATTTCTAAGTATGAAACCGGTAGTTTATGATAATGTTCCATATTTGGAAAAAGTTTTATTTTTTTCTTCTAAAAGGCTAAAGAAAATCCTTCATTCAGATTTTTGAAGTATTTGATTTCAGGAATCATTTGTTTGTTGTCAGCTAGGTGAGGGGAAAATCTGTTTTAATTTATATTACGGATTTCTAACTGCAGCTATTTTTGGTTTCGTTCATTCGTTGTGTAGTCCCAACATCGTTGTTGACACCATAAATCCTTGGAGTTGGTTCAGAGCTTAACTACGGTCTTTAAATACTGCGGTGATGAGGATAATTATTTTTCGGATCGCGTCAAATCTTAAAAGATGATGTGAGACGATAAATATTTTAATCCGGCCTAATAAAGTCAAGGTTCAATCTTTGTCCAAAGCCATTTAGTAGTTGACCATTTAGCGTTATGCAAGAATGGTCAACTAGTCGATGAGTTTTGGTACAACTTGGACCGAGGACTCAACCATAAAAGTTTCATCCAAATTACCCCCCTTGACTTCTTTCTTTTGCCCTCCCTTCCTCATCTTCTCGAACCATATCTCCGTTCTTCTTCTCTTTCTTTATCGTCGCCTCGCCTCCTCCTTTTTCGTGCATTAGATCTTGCCTCACTAGTACTCCAAGATCTAATTTCTTCTCTCTGACTATTTCTTAGTCCATACTACCTACTTTTATTCCCTGGTCCTTCTAGTGCCATTTAAGTCTCATCCTTAGGGAGAGTTATATGGTTGGATTGGAATGAGCAAAGAGATCTCACCATTTTAGGGCTAAGAAAATTTTCCATGGTAGTTGGACTTGCACCGATCCATTGCTTCGAGATCTTAGAATAGGATTTGTTGTTTGTGCTGCACTTGCCTTTGATATACCACATTAGAATAGGTTCTTTCAATGGATATCATCGTTTCGGAGATGAAGATTAAGTTGTCATTGGATTATTTTTCTAAGGAGAATCTGGATGAGATTTTAGAGGAATCTGTGTTGTATGCGGACTTATATGGTCTTTTGTTTGATCGGCTTTGGAGATTTTGCAACAATTCTCTTTTCTTGATGCCGGTTTATGTGTTCGAAAATCTATTGTCGAGCTACCTATGTAGACGTGTGAACCATTTAGCAAATCGTTCTATAAATGGGAAGTTATTACTAAATTTGTTTCATGGTGCGAGAATTAATCTTTTGTTTGATCGATGGCGTAACCATCATTTAGTGCCGCGTCATATTCGATTCAGCTTATTGTTCTTGTGTGTTGTCTCAAGGAGTTACTTTCTATAAATTCACCTATCCATTTTCTCTTCAGGCAATACTGAATGGATTTCCATGAGAAGCAGTTTTGTGGTAGGTTTCTTTTCTCATCGCAAATTCTCTCTTAGAAGTGGTGGTGATGTGGGAACCTCCAACAACACCAGCAGTGTTTGGAACACGAGATTAAGCATTTTGCTACCATGATATGGTTAACTAAAGATCAAAAAACTTGGTTTGAGCTTGATCCACGAAGCAAGACATCTCGCTTTTTATAGCCATTGTTATGGGAGTTTCGGTGTTGTTGTTGTCATTGTTGTTTTCTCTTTCCAGCATCGGGTTCTATGATTTTTCGTGATTCATGCTTGTAACTGTTATTGTTGTTTAAATCGCACGACTAAGGTTAATGAGATTTCTATGTTTGGAGATGTCTATGTCATTCACGCATGCCCGTTTGAATGAAATCTCGTTTTTCTTATCGAAACTAACACCTGTCCTAGGGCTGGAAAAAATCGAATTCTGTGTTGGATAAATCTTAGTAAAGGACCGGTTTTTCATTGTTTTCTTCACCGAAATATAAATATATAATTGCTGTTCCTTGACAAAGCTAAAATTTATTTTTGATCTTTTGGGTGTGATTTAAGTTTCACATTTTTGCGCGACTGACTTCCTTCATCGCCAAACATGCGACTTGAATTGTTTAAATTTCCGCAAAATACATTTTTGAAAATTTTGGAAAACATTATTTGAAAAATATTTTTTTTAAATAATTTTCTTATTTTATAGGGAAATGAAGCGATTTTGGAAGGAAAGTTTCAAGATAATTATAAGAAGTTTTAAAGCAGAAATTTATTTTTATGGAAAAATTTGATTTTTGTTCACATGAATAGCGTAAGGAGGATTTTTGGATGCTTAGTGTGCGCGTTTATCTGTGCACTAGGACTAACGATATGATAAAAACGTTTAATGATAACAAGAAAAGGCTGTTTTATCCTTGGAAATGTTGTTTCCATACCTTGTTAGCAATGTGCGCGAGTTATAAATCAACTCGTTTATCTTTTAGAGCTTTCTTTAAGCCTCCTTTACAGTCTACAAATGGAAGTTTTTGGGATAATTTGGGTAACTGAGGTGAAAATTTCACTGTAGGACGGGAAATGGAAAAGTTGTAAGTGGGAAATATGTTAAAAACTTTTACTTCGATTTCGTTTTTCCGGTTTAGGAGAAATTAAATAGGAGACGATTACACTACGTGACGTTTTGGGTGCGAAATTGTTTGCTTCACACTTCTATTCATAGTTGTGCGGGGGTTATGGATAAAAGAGAATTTTTGAAATTTGCATTCATACAGAACTACCAGTATATTTAGGATGTTTTACATCATTTTCACAAAAGAGTTTTAAAAATTTATTTCATACATGTAGATGGCCCAACTTAGAATCATCTTGCATGCATATTTAATGTTGGAATGCATTATGTACACCATGCACATATACACAGGGTTGCTAAGTGGATGTACCTATATTGGTTGTGTAGGATAGGACAATTAGGTGTTAGAATTTCAGGACAAATTTCCTTTTAAGGGGAGAATGTAACATCCCGGAATTTCGACAATAAATAGTTATTTAATTAGAATCTCAAAAAAAGGAATTTTTGCAAACGATGGAACTTGATCACGAAACATTAACCGATGCGCTCGTCTCGGAATTCTGGTCAACCTTCATGTTTGGAGTTTCGCGAACAAAGTCCGTATGAAAAAATTACGGGCAAAAAACAAAAAACGGACAGAAATAAATAAACGTAATAATTAATATATATGTTTCCCTCTTTAACCAGCCTTCATTAGCCAGCTTAGCCGAAGGGCGGTCGACCGCTCTCGGGGGTGTCGATCGGGCCTGTAGCGCTCAATAACGAATAGGTTTTGAGGGGTAATTTCGTTATATTATATAAGGTAAATGGACAGATGTTAATTAAAATAGATCTAACAATCCAAGGCCAATTCCAATAATATAAATAAAGGGGTAAGGACTCATTCTTTCCACACAAATCTGTGGGCAATAGCGAAGCTATGCCATTTTCCTCCTTCTCTAAACCTAATTTATTAATTAAAAATATATTCTTATACAACAAACCACATTCAAATCACAAAGAATTGAGAGGATTATCAGATTCAATGAAAAAGAATGCAAATCAGCGTTCAACAGTAGATTCCCCTCTTTTCCTATTATCTTACATCTCTACAGATCTGAAATCATCCCCTTTTAAGATAAATTGTAGATTTATAAGAATTTGGGAATTGTAGGCCTAAAAGATTCAAACTTTGGATTTGGATGTTTGCAGGTGAGTAGGAAATTTATATATACAATTATAATAGCCTGTTTTTTTCGTTTGTATTAGATCTTAAGTTTATATACCTATTTTCATCAGATTTGCTTATAATATGATTGTAATTGAATTAGCACCTATCAGATCTGATTGTAAAAATCGTTGAAACTTGGGAATTGGAAATTGTGGTTAGGCTTAATATTAATTGTAGGATTCTTAAATTTGTTCATATATATATTTCCTACAATTATACTGTAAAATGTATTGTAGTTGTTGCAAAGCAATATAGATATGGAAATCAGTCCCATGTAAACACTAATTAGATGTAGTTACATTCAAGATCTCTAGTTCATTGTTGAGAAATAAATTATGTGAATTTTGATAAAAAAAGATACGATTGCTAAATTATGCAGTTGTAATATTAAAAAGAAACATGTCTATTTGTATTCAATGTTGTTGGGTTCTAGTTTAGTTATTGTAATTATGTCGTTTTTCGTCTTTTTGAACCAAAAGACATTATTTTGAATTCTCATGAAATATGACAAAAAGATTGAAAAAGGGAAAAGTGGTGCAAATGTACATATAAATATACATATTTGTGTGTAATTTGCATCAACTATTTCAAAATATACATTAACATATATTTCTTGTGATTTGGAAATATGTCAATTCCACTAATTAGGCATAATTTACATTTACTACAGCTAATAATCTTTTTGTAAGATTTGGAACCTTTTGGCAAGACTGAATACAAAAAAGAATGTTTGGTTATTAATTAAACCAAATTATTAAATTTAATAGTAAATAGAAATAAAGAAAGATAACTACGTTGACCGCGCAAAAATATAAATATAAATATATATGCATTATCCGTTCGTACCTACGTAAACAAAGAAATATACATTATATTGAATGTTTGAAGGTTTGAAATGTTGAATGGTGTTCATTTATGGAATCGTACACGTAAATTATATTCCATACTTAATGAATATATTTATGGGAACCGTTGTAGCAATTAGTGTAATTGATTTCTATAAATAAGACCATAAATAAATAATTAACAAGTGTAACCGACGTTGATTGGGGAAAAGGTGAATGTAATAAGGTAATAGTTAAAATTCCTAAATTGATTAGGATAAATGTTGTAAACCATAATTAGGAAATATGAATTATAACCGCATTTAGACACGAGATTAAGCTCAACTTGTGGTAGAAGTCTGCCTGGAACCGATCGCAAAATACAACATCCACAGGTAGCCATCTTAATGTGAGGAGTATAATGCATAAATATAAATGTACTAACGCACGAGGCTAAGTTCAACTTATGGTAGAAGTCTGCCCGGAACCGACCGGCAAATCCATCATCCACAAGTTGCCAACTTAATGTGAGAGGTCTGGTGCATAAATCTGTATATATATATATATATATCAATCAACAAATAAATAAATAAATAAATAAATATGAATAGTAATTATCTATTGGGGTACAACAAATAGATACTTCGGGACTGATAAATTAAGGATGCCTAGTGTAAATGGTTGCCCAAGGAAAATATGACCGTTATGGTCATAAATGGTTATAAACTTATGAATGGAAATAAATTATGGAAAAAGGGATTAATGGGTATTGATTGTTATTCAATACTAAGTCCAAATTTGAGGAGGCAATTAAATAAATTTCCTAGGGGGATATAACTTCCCTTATTTTTATTAGGTAATACATAAGTTACAATTAAAAGTTAGAATTAGACTTAGTAGGTTAGTAATGTGATAATGTGAAACATTATTAACCATAGGAACCCGTGACGATAATGAATTATTTGCATATAGTATTTCCGTGTAGAGGGATTAAACGGTAATGACTTAATAAAAAAGCCCATTTTATCCCAATAGGGAAAGGTTTTAAAGGCTAATGTGGTACGAACCTAATAACCTTCGCGTATAGTCCGCTTCCTGGGTCTTAAGCGGCTAGGGTTGAAGAGTCCTTCTAGGAATAGGACTTTCAGTTTAGGGGTCTTAATCGGCAGGTTTGTGTAGGCCTACCTAAACCAAAAACTAAAAATGTCAAATATGGCTACCTATCTTACGGGAAGTACTAAGCGACTAAGGGGGTTATCTAATAAGGTCAGTTAGAATGTATAGGGAATGATAAAGTACCATCTCTCACCTTATATGGGGTAATGTTATATGCGTGAATGACGGAAGCCTTAACTTGTATGCCCGTGGCTGGTGCCCTCTAGTTTATGTTAATGTTGAACCAGTTATCGAGGAATAATAAGTGACCAATAGGTCCACCTAGGGTCTTAAGCGATCAGAGAGAATCCACCCTATCTATCATCGATAGTGAGGCATTAAATGCTGAAGGAAGAGCGAATGAAAGTATATATATATATATACATATAGTATAACACCCCGTAATTTTAACAACACAAAAAAGGGGATAAATTAAATTATAATTAATTTTATATTCAGAATTAATGGAAATGGACTACGCCATTGCGTCCGTCTCGAAATTTTGGTCAAGATAGACATTTGGTTTGCGTAAAACGGACATCATATGAAGAAGTTATGAAGGTTGTATACGTGCAAGATAATTATATATATATATAGGACCTAGGGATTCTAAAATTTCAGTTCAAAATTCGAAATTTCTGAAATTGGGGGAAGCGGAAAAAATCCCGCCTAGGGGAGTTGACCCTATAGGAGGGGTGTCGACCCCCTAGGGCTGAGGTGGCAGTCGGTTTCTGGAGGCTTGCTGCTATATATAGAGGTCCATTTCTCTTGTTTTCTTCATTGAGAATCCATGGAGGCCAAACTCTGCCGGTGACTGAACTGAACCGAATCATTTATCTTCTACAACAATCAAAAAAGGCTAATCATTCAAGTGTAGATCCACATCTCAACAAGAGTCTTTTCTTGTTCTATTTTTCTAATCCAAACACTGTGAGTTCTTAGTTGCTTTTAGATTTAAATATTTAAAAGTAAGCCTGATATGACTATAGTTTGGATTTGTTCCTGTGACTAAATTATACTAGATCCATTTTAAATTGTGAACATATGACATTCTGAATTGGTTATACTTGGATCTAAATCTCTATCTAGCCGTATCTATTGTAACTTCTGTGACATTCTATGATGTGGATCTTAAACCTTATTTGTGTCAGATCTACTCTTAACTATTGGATCTGAATTTTGTGGACATCTAAATTATTAATCGGATCTAGCTTATTATTTATATCCCCTTGTGCTTATCATATTAGATCTGAACCTATTGGACATCTAAATTAGTATTTAGATCTTGTCATGCTTATCTTAACATCGTTGCTATGTCAAAACTAGTTAATTGCCACAAGTTCATTGTATCTATGCTAATATGTACACCTTATCACCATGTTAGTATATGTTTATGCCATTTATGTTAAGAACAATCATTTTTTCATAATCCCATCACCTTTCTTTTATTTATCATTTATGACTAGGCTATTATCTAGCCTAGGCATGCCGCAAATTATGTGAATGCTCTAGTTAGGGAACGGGGGAAAAGATTAGTATTTGCATAATTTGAATAGTGCTTATAAACATGAATTGGACATATAATTCAATATGGGGAAAAGGGGCATGGACACCTATAAGGAAATAGGTAAAATTGGATAATAATGAAATGACTAGGGTTACAGTATTTAGAAACTGTAATTACACTTATGACACGAAGTTGGATTGCACTTGCGGTGGAAGTCTGCCCGAACCCGACCGACATATCCAGCAACCGAAAATGTTGAATCTAATGTGAGGGCTCTAAGTGTACGAATATGAGATGGGCCAAGACACGAGGTTATGCCCAACTTATGGAAGAAGTCTGCCCGGACCCGACTGACATATCCAGCATCCACAAGTTGTATGCCTAATGTGGGAGGTCTAGCCCATTATAACCATAAATGGGCATGGTAACAAATTCTAATACTTAACCTAGTTTAATACATAGGGATTGTATGAGTATGAACTAAAGTCGGGAAGTAAATTTGGTTGAACAGTGGGTAGGTTAAGTAAGTCTGAGGGGTGGGTAATATTTACATATAGGCCCACAAACTTAACCAGAGAAGGTTATGTAATTAAAGACACCTAGTGGTATACAAAACCAGAGGAAATTATAAAGTTATGCAATTAAAAACACCTTTTAGGGTAAGCATAACTTGTAGAAACAATAGGGTTATGTAACTAAAGACACCTAGTGGTATACATAGCCAATGAAAACCTAGTGCGGGATACAAGACAAAAGGGAGGGCATGTATCATATTGTGTGGGACCCGTTTCAACCAGTAACCATGAGTTGGTATCAAACATGTACTCCGAACTAGGTCGGAGAAGGGGCACGCTTACTGGCCAGATTGCAAGAGATCCAAACGTGGAGGACGGTGTGGGCGGTGCAAACGACTGGGTCATGTGCGTGCATGAGCCGTAAAGAAGGGGATAAGACGACCGTGACACCTGTAGATATGGTTGTGCACATTATTAAGACGAGGGGTTGCCACTTTAGGAAGTGATACCTCCTACTGTGGGGTCAGCACACGATATCTATGCGGATTAGGGAGCCGATCGATTGGGGTAGTAGTTAGGATACATCTGGACGTATGCCTAAGCCTACTGTTTGATAGTGGTTGGGACCATCTCATTCTTGTTATACTAGTATCAGTGCAGAGTAATCATTAGAAGCGTATACACCCTATCCTGTTTACCTTATCAAACCTGCCTTTTATGTAGTTATCTGTGACGAAAAGGAATTTCGCTCGGTCCGAACCAGTCGCTAAACCGATCTAGACCGCTCGAAACGCCTGATCGTTTTGAGAACACGACAAAATAGAACGCGTACAAAAGGACATATCATTGTATATTACAACAATGCATCAGATTACAAGAATATACAGAGTATAAATGAATCAATATTACACAGAAATATCAGAGATTTAAATTACATTTAAATACATCGCAGCGGAAAATAATACAGTACACAACTAGAAGAGATATACGGATACAAAGCTTTCCGGATATCGTTCCAGCTGTAAACCAGGATCCTGTGAATATAAATCTGCAAAACCAAAACTACTAGCTGCACGTGTCAAAATAGGGCCACCCAGAGTTTAGGTTAAAACAATAAACTCCAGGTCAGTCATGTGACTGGTGTGAGAACTAAAACAGTTAAGCTTTATTTTTAAAGTTAGGTAGATTAAGGGACCACGCTGTATAACACGGAACGGGTTTCCTCCCAAGAATACCAGTGCATAAAACAACAGCGCAATGCTAAGTAAAGAAAAATGAAGCTGTTATAAGACCCAGGTCCTATCACACAATGCAACGCAAGCCGGGGGATAGGGTTTTCCCTTATAACAGCCAAAGAATGCTTGATACGTTTTAAAACAAATCATTTGATACTATCATCAGTGTATAATGTATAAAACAACTTCAAATCATAAGTATCAATCATAGGCGGCATGGGTACCATATATCATGTCACCATACTAGTTCTACAATTAAAACCGCAAATGTCACGTATTTGGAAATTGGATTTCCGTCTGTGAACCAAGGCAAAAGATAGTCCTCAACCGATTAGAGACACTCTAGCCCGCCCCTCAGGAACAGCCGCAACTGCCCCTTGGATCGTCAGGGCCGGTCCACCGATGTGGATTATAATGCCTGAACAATACGTTTCTCCGCCCTTTGGGGCGTAAATGAGCCAACGAATGACTCCATCGGACCCAGATCGTCCGATCAAACCGAGGTGCCTCGCAACAGCAACAACCACATAGGTGAAAAGTATATAAATGTCAGGGCTGGTAGGTCACTGACACCACCCTAGCTAGAAAGAAAACGCATGCCCCCCCCCGAGGTTCGTCTCCCGTTTTTGGTTCACCACCGGGGTGTGAGGCTCGCGAATTCACGTTACACAAAGTTGTGCCACACAGGCGGTGCTTTGATCATCAACCACAAGACTTTGCTTTTCAACAGAAGCCTCGATCAATTGCCACTTAGGCATGCCACACAGGCAATTCACTCCATGCGTTTGATATCCATCAATATATAACCCCTGAGCTCGTACGTCTCAGAGAAGGGCGTTAAGCAAGAGAATAAATTCTCCGCCGCCAAACAGATATACATTTAATAGAAATCAATCACACGGACTAAAATCCAATGTCAGACACACAGTCCACTGACAAGTCCGTTCTGGGTCTGAACGAAACCGGAGGCACCTAGTACCCCGCATATCCATCGATCTCCAAGTACGTCTGGACGATCACCAACTGTTTCCATCTTCTTGGGTGTACAGCCCAATCAAGATCATCAGTAATCACCCAAACGACGTGAAGACCTCCGGTCTTCGACCACCGTCTTCATCTTCGACTTATCGTCGTATCAGTTATTCAGAATGGGATAAACCCGGTCTTTCCGAATAACTCGCGTATATTTTAAATAAGTGTTACACAAACAAAACATATGCCTCATTCCAATTCATCAGTCACTAACCATAAATTAATCAAGAGAATAATCCCCCAAATATTAACCCCGAAGGCCGAAACCAACATCAGATCAATACCCAGGAAATCACTCTGCTTAGCCAACCTACAGTTAGTTTCTAAATTTCACATTCTTAGGGAAAGGTTCCCCTTAATTTTATCAAAGATAAATTCTTTAAATTTATTCTTTAATCCACTTTTGAATATCAATTCAAACTAGTCGGGATTAGCGAACCTTACCGAAGTAATCATTTGTTTTAATTTCCTAATCCCAACCTATTCATCCCATGAAGTAAAACTGGTAATACTTCATATCTAACACCACAGTGTTATCGGTAAATTCAATTACCATTTCACGTTCAAATCTAATTAAAGATTTAACTATCACCTGGAGTAAAACTGGTGGTACTCCCTTCTCGATCATTTCAATCTAATTAAATATTCATTAAAACTCCACTTAGTTTTAATCGTTAACTGGGTTAAAGAATCAGTGTCATTTAAAACACGGTTCACGTTAAACCCAAAATCACATTCCATTAATTATCGGGTTAAAGAACGAGTGTTATTTAAAACACTGTCCACGATAAACCCAAAAATCAATATCAATTCAATTCCAATTAAATATTATTTAATTGGTACACTTCATTAAATCTAAATAAAAAGATTTAATCTTTTCTCAACAGGGTTCAAGAACAGTGTTAGTCAAGACACCATTCACGACAAACCCAAATTACATTTGATATTAAATACAAGGCTCTGAATAGAAAATATATCGGCTTATATTCAATGTCAAATTCTACGACCAATAGATATCGTATTAGAAATAACGATATATATATATCTATATCTTTCAAATTTCCATAACAACATCTGTATAATCCCGAAATCCAACATCGAAATATTCCGAAGACAATTTCGATTCAAATCCATTCCAATGCAATCATTGGAAATTCTGGTTATTTTCAAAACCATTTCAAATTCAATTTATTTATTTAGAAATATATAGAATTATAATTCTAGTTCAAAACTAGTTCATTTCGATAAAAATCTATTTTTATCTTTTCAAATATGGAGTTTTTCATCCCAATTTTTCCCAAATCATTTCTTATGATTTTACACAAATTATTACTATTTTTAATAATTTTATCAAGGCCCGTACAGTCGATTTCCATCAATGGCCATCGAACTGCACTTACAGCGACCTTTTCCAAATTTGATTTGGACATAATTCCAAATCCAACCGTTAGATTTCAAATTTCTAATATTCGTTAGAAAGCTCTTTTCGATACGAACCCAACGGTTCCGGTTTTAGGAGAATCCGATGGTCGGATCTCCCGTAATATCCGTTCGAAGTCAATGGTCGAAATTCGCGAACTGCCACGGCACGGCGCGTTCTATTCAGGCCATTATATTATATATATATAATATATATAATATATTCTTCGTCGATTTCCTTTTGAAACGTGCTTTATAAATCGTTTTAAATTCATTTTCAAAACGGTTTCAACTTCATATTCAATTTCAAATCAAAATTGAATATTCCAATATAAATTCGTTTTAAATTCATTTCAAATTGATTTCAATTCAAATTGATTTGTAATTCAATTTCAATTCGTTTTCAATTCAATTCAATTTCAATTCGAATTCATTTATATTCAATTCTTTTCAAAATATCAGATTTTGAAATCACTTTCGATATTCATTATAAAATGAATAAAATCGATATAAATATCATTCACGTCAAAATGGCGTCAATCTAATCAATGCGGCTTCATATATTCCTATTTTCAAATATTCTATTTCAAATATTTCTTTTTCAAATATTTCTATTTTAAAATTGGAATGAGGCCCAATCAATTACCATATAATGTTAATTATATGGACTTTCTACAACACATGTATATATCAACAACGATGAATAATCAACCATCATCCAAAGTGCATTCTACACTGTATAAGCATCAAATATAAATATTCAAAGCTTATAACAGTATGTCAATCAATCGATCGACATACAACTAAACAATCGGGATTAGTGTACGTCAAATATCATCCTCATACCCGTGTGGGGTTTCAAGCAATCAAACATAGATTTTTATTTGTGCAGTTGGGCGATGTGTGAAATTTATCGTCCCAATCAATGTCCTTCAAATAGGTGTACATAAACAAACCGTCCGGTTTGTAAACGAATATTTATTTATTCACATTCACGTTAAAAATTATATTTTTAACGATCAAACTATTTTATTCAACCTATGAATTTTCTATTCGGTTCATTTATTAAATAAAATGTTATCTTTATTTTTCTAACTTATTTTTAGAAAATTTCGACGGCATAACGGCACGATAATAGAAGCGGGACAAGGCCTAGCCTTATCCCCGATCTAGTGAAGGCCCACGCCATTAACACATCAATCAAATCAATTTCATTTCACCAAACAATTTAATTCAAACCAAATAATCTAACCAACTACACAACCAAACAGTTAAACAAACAAGCATCCATGGTCTGTGAATGACGGGTGTCGGGTGCTACTAAACACCGTCTGCATCCTAGTATATATATATAACTAGAAAAGAAATTGAAAGGTGAGAAATTCTCACCGATAGCTATCCCAATTCCAACGTCACTTCATTTATAGAAATCTTCATCGTTATCGCATCTTTGTCATCTTCGTTGCCTGTAGCCACTACATATATAAAAATCGAATTTTTACTTTGCTATTCAAATATAAAAATCGAATTTTTACTTTGCTATTCAACATATAAAAATCGAATTTTTACTTTGCTATTCAATATAGAAAAATCGAATTTTTACTTTGCTATTCAATATAGGAAAATAAATTTTTACTTCACTATTCAATATAGAAAAGTCGAATTTTTACTATGCTATTCAATATATAAAAATCGAATTTTTTACTTCGCTATTCAATATATAAAAATCGATTTTTTACTTCGCTATTCAATATATAAAAATCGAATTTTTACTATGCTATTCAATATAGAAAAATAAATTTTTACTTCACTATTCAATATAGAAAAATCGAATTTTTACTATGATATTCAATATATAAAAATCGAATTTTTACTTCGCTATTCAATATATAAAAATCGAATTTTTACTTCGCTATTCAATATATAAAAATCGAATTTTTACTTTGCTATTCAATATATAAAAATCGAATTTTTACTTCGCTATTCAATATATAAAAATCAGTTTTTTTACTATGCTATTCAATATATAAAAATCAGTTTTTTTACTATGCTATTCAATATATAAAAATCAAATTTTTACTTCGCTATTCAATATATAAAAATCAGTTTTTTTACTATGCTATTCAATATATAAAAATCAAATTTTTACTTCGCTATTCAATATATAAAAATCGAATTTTTACTATGCTATTCAATATATAAAAATCAGTTTTTTTTACTATGCTATAATATATAGATAAATAATAAAACAAGAAGAAGAAAGGGAATAAAATAAATAAGCAAAAGCTTACTGCATTGAAAGAAGGGGGGAGAGTCCACCGCAGCTATTAGTGATGGGTAGAACGGCGCAGCGGTCAGAGGAGGTGGGGGATGGCGTCTGCTGGTCGGCACTGGAGCAGTGGGTGGTTGGCGTGACTTAGGGTTTGGGATTGGGGCGGCTTCCGGTCCGTAGTTTTGGGGATTGGAGGGGGTTCGATCGTTTGAAGGGGAGCCGGAGGTGTGGCGGCAGGTGGTGGCGTTGGCGAGGGGGTGCGATAATCGATGGTGGAGGCGCGTCGATGGAAGAATCGGAGAAATTGAAAATGGAGGGCTCGATTTTTTTTCTGTCGTGGAAAATGAAGAAGGGTGAAAGGGGATATATGAAAAGGGTTTATATTATTTTTATTATTATTATTTAATTTTCCACTAAAGGTTGACTTTTTATTTCGACCCCGAAACGAGGCCCACCGACTGTCGTCCATAGCGTTTTACCCCCATTCCGAACACACTGGGATATGTATCGTAAGCTGATTCGATCGTTTGAATCAGCTTTCGTCAAATTTACATTTAAATCATTATATTGAATTTGAACGCGCATTTCAATTTATCGGGGCCACATACTAACTAGAAAAATTCCCGAAAAATATTTTCTATCTTCGTATTGACGATACGCTCCTAACAAAACTAGTTTCGTCGAATTCCGAGACCGTTGGAAAAATGGCCATTTTCCAATCGATTAAAATCAACTAAAACTGGTCAAACGCGTTTTCCTTTGCCACGCTCACATATTGATTCGAAAAATTATGAAATTTGGAATCTAGCAATAACTTGACACTGCGGATCCAACAAAAGTGGTTTCGTCGAAATCCGAGGTCGTTTGCAAAATTCCCATTTTTAAGGGCCTGAATTCCATAGCGACTATTCAGAATTGTCATCTGGACATATCTTTTGATTCCCGCTATGAAATTTCAATTTTTCGGATTCGTTGGAAAGATATTCACGAATCGATTCTATTTTTTTTTGGTTTCACTAAAATCCGGTTTGTTTTGCACCCGGTACATTCAATTGAAGTTTGAAATTGAATTATCGAACTGCAGGGTCATTTTCAATTCTATTATATAATTATATATAATTATTTATATTCTAACGACGACGTATATAATATATACGTTCGAATTCTATTCAAAATAAATTTCACATCGATATTAATTAAAATAATTCATTTTAAATGTTCAAAATTCGCTAAAATTACCAAAATAAAAATTTTGAACTGGCCCAGATTTTCGGGTTGTTACAATCTCCTCCACTTAAAACGTTTCGTCCCCGAAAAGGAACAAAGTCGAAAGTGGTTTGACTAATCAACTCTACGTTCGATCTGGCTTCCATTCTCCAACTTTTCAGTTTTTGAGAATTTTCAAATTTTCAAAAATTTGGCTAACACCCAGAATTTTCGAAAAATTTCGCCATAACCTCCCCTGCACCGGGAGCCACGGGAAAATCCCGAAATTGCCATATAGGCCTTCTGATATCAAAAAGAAAAGGAAAAGGCCGAGCGGCTAGCCAATAGGCTCATAAAATCATCATCACCCAAACAAAACAGTAAATTATGCAGTAAACATGTACTTATTTGTCGGGCAAACAAATTTTATTCTCTGCTCTATCCTCCTTGCTATGACCTGTTCAATGTAAGTACAAGTATATGCAAGCAAATGCGACCAATTTTCAATGCAATTCAATATTTGATACAATTAGGCGTAATGGTTCAAAATTATTAAACAAACAACACAAACATCAATCATTTAGTGGATTAGAGTTTCAAATTCATAATTTTGATACATATACAAAAATCAGATTTTTGATGCCAAATCACAACAATAAGCCCTATCTAATTTTGGTTCTCACACCAGTCTAATGGAAATATATAGGAATCCCACCTTCGAAACTCGAACATAAATGTTGATGATGCGATCGTTATCATCAATTTCATCTCCGGGCGACTAGAGTGTGATGCTATATCTATCCAATATATTAAAACTTTGAATATATGTTTGCAAGACGTATACGCAAATTCTTTATATACTGGACTGTCCAAATCAATACAAATAAATAATTAAATACGAATAGTTGATTTAAATTTTCAAAACCAAACTTGTTTTCACTTTAAAAACATACTCTTCACACTCGTTCTAGGATACTACTGATCCCATCTCTAACGAGTCATTCCCGTTGGATATTACTAATCCAATATCTGATGAATTCTTTCGTATGGTTCTAATGTGCCTTGTTCTCTAAGCTTTGTAAACCAAACCTCTGATACCAACTGTGACGAAAAGGAATTTCGCTCGGTCCGAACCAGTCGCTAAACCGATCTAGACCGCTCGAAACACCTGATCGTTTTGAGAACACGACAAAATAGAACGTGTACAAAAGGACATTTCATTGTATATTACAACAATGCATCAGATTACAAGAATATACAGAGTATAAACGAATCAATATTACACAGAAATATCAGAGATTTAAATTACATTTAAATACATCGCAGCGGAAAATAATACAATACGCAACTAAAAGAGATATACGGATAAAAAGCTTTCCGAATATCGTTCTAGCTGTAAACCAGGATCCTGTGAATATAAATCTGCAAAACCAAAACTACTAGCTGCCCGTGTCAAAATAGGGGCACCCAGAGTTTAGGTTAAAACAATAAACTCCAGGTCAGTCATGTGACTGGTGTGAGAACTAAAACAGTTAATCTTTATTTTTAAAGTTAGGTAGATTAAGGGACCACGCCGTATAACACGGAACGGGTTTCCTCCCAAGAATACCAGTGCATAAAACAACAGCACAATGCTAAGTAAAGAAAAATGAAGCTGTTATAAGACCCAGGTCCTATCACACAATGCAACGCAAGCCGGGGGATAGGGTATTCCCTTATAACAGCCAAAGAATGCTTGATACATTTTAAAACAAATCATTTGATACTATCATCAGTGTATAATGTATAAAACAACTTCAAATCATAAGTATCAATCATAGGCGGCATGGGTACCATATATCATGTCGCCATACTAGTTCTACAATTAAAACCGCAAATGTCACGTATATGGAAATTGGATTTCCGTCGGTGAACTGAGGCAAAAGATAGTCCTCAACCGATTCGAGACCCTCTAGCCCGCCCCTCAGGAACAGCCGCAACTGCCCCTTGGATCATCAGGGCCGGTCCACCGATGTGGATTATAATGCCTGAACAATACGTTTCTCCGCGCTTTGGGGCGTAAATGAGCCAACGAATGACTCCATCGGACCCGGATCGTCCGATCAAACCGAGGCGCCTCGCAACAGCAACAACCACATAGGTGAAAAGTATATAAATGTCAGGGCTGGTAGGTCACTGACACCACCCTAGCTAGAAAGAAAACGCATGTCCCCCCTGAGGCCCGTCTCCCGTTTTTGGTTCACCAACGGGGTGTGAGGCTCGCGAATTCACGTTACACAAAGTTGTGCCACACAGGCGGTGCTTTGATCATCAACCACAAGACTTTGCTTTTCAACAGAAGCCTTGATAAATTGCCACTTAGGCATGCCACACAGGCAATTCACTCCATGCGTTTGATATCCATCAATATATAACCCCTGAGCTCGTTCGTCTCAGAGAAGGGCGTTAAGTAAGAGAATAAATTCTCCGCCGCCAAACAGATATACATTTAATAGAAATCAATCACACGGACTAAAATCCAATGTCAGATACACAGTCCATTTACAAGTCCGTTCTGGGTCTGAACGAAACCGGAGGCACCTAGTACCCCGCATATCCATCGATCTCCAAGTACGTCTGGACGATCACCAATTGTTTCCATCTTCTTGGGTGTACAACCCAATCAAGATCATCAGTAATCACCCAAACGACGTGAAGACCTCCGGTCTTCGACCACCGTCTTCATCTTCGACTTATCGTCGTATCAGTTATTCAGAATGGGATAAACCCGGTCTTTCCGAATAACTCGCGTATATTTTAAATAAGTATTACACAAACACAACATACTCCTCATTCCAATTCATCAGTCACTAACCGTAAATTAATCAAGAGAATAATCCCCCAAATATTAACCCTGAAGGTCGAAACCAACATCATATCAATACCCAGGAAATCACTCTGCTTAGCCAACCTACAGTTAGTTTCTAAATTTCACATTCTTAGGGAAAGGTTCCCCTTAATTTTATCAAAGATAAATTCTTTAAATTTATTCTTTAATCCACTTTTGAATATCAATTTAAACTAGTCGGGATTAGCGAACCTTACCGAAGTAATCATTTGTTTTAATTTCCCAATCCCAACCTATTCATCCCATGAAGTAAAACTGGTAATACTTCATATCTAACACCACAGTGTTATCGGTAAATTCAATTACCATTTCACGTTCAAATCTAATTAAAGATTTAACTATCGCCTGGAGTAAAACTGGTGGTACTCCCTTCTCGATCATTTCAATCTAATTAAAGATTCATTAAAACTCCACTTAGTTTTAATCGTTAACTGGGTTAAAGAATCAGTGTCATTTAAAACACAGTTCACGATAAACCCAAAATCACATTCCATTAATTATCGGGTTAAAGAACGAGTGTTATTTAAAACACTGTCCACGATAAACCCAAAAATCAATATCAATTCAATTCCAATTAAATATTATTTAATTGGTACACTTCATTAAATCTAAATAAAAAGATTTAATCTTTTCTCAACTGGGTTCAAGAACAGTGTTAGTCAAGACACCATTCACGACAAACCCAAATCATATTTGATATTAAATACAAGGCTCTGAATAGAAAATATATCGGCTTATATTCAATGTCAAATTCTACGACCAATAGATATCGTATTGCAAATAACGATATATATATCTATATCTTTCGAATTTCCATAACAACATCTGTATAATCCCGAAACCAAACATCGAAATATTCCGAAGACAATTTCGATTCAAATCCATTCCAATGCAATCATTGGAAATTTTGGTTATTTTCAAAACCATTTCAAATTCAATTTATTTATTTAAAAATAAATAGAATTATAATTATAGTTCAAAACTAGTTCATTTCGATAAAAATCTATTTTTATCTTTTCAAATATGGAGTTTTTCATCCCAATTTTTTCCAAATCATTTCTTATGATTTTACACAAATTATTACTATTTTTAATAATTTTATCAAGGCCCGTACAGTCGATTTCCATCAACGGCCATCGAACTGCATTTACAGCGACCTTTTCCAAATTTGATTTGGACATAATTCCAAATCCAACCGTTAGATTTCAAATTTCTAATATTCTTTAGAAAGCTCTTTTCAATACGAACCCAACGGTTCCAGTTTTAGGAGAATCCGACGGTCGGATCTCCCGTAATATCCGTTCGAAGTCAATGGTCGAAATTCGGGAACTGCCGCGGCGCGGCCCGTTCTATTCAGGCCATTATATTATATATATATAATATATTCTTCGTCGATTCCCTTTTAAAACATGCTATATAAGTCGTTTTAAATTCATTTTCAAAACGGTTTCAACTTCATATTCAATTTCAAATCAAAATTGAATATTCCAATATAAATTCGTTTTAAATTCATTTCAAATTGATTTCAATTCAAATTGATTTCTAATTCAATTTCAATTCGTTTTCAATTCAATTCAATTTCAATTTGAATTCATTTATATTCAATTCTTTTCAAAATATCAGATTTTGAAATCACTTTCGATATTCATTATAAAATGAATAAAATCGATAAAAATATCGTTCACGTCAAAATGGCGTCAATCTAATCAATACGGCTTCATATATTCCTATTTTCAAATATTCTATTTCAAATATTTCTTTTTCAAATATTTCTATTTTAAAATTGGAATGAGGCCCAATCAATTACCATATAATGTTAATTATATGGACTTTCTACAACACATGTATATATCAACAACGATGAATAATCAACCATCATCCAAAGTGCATTCTACACTGTATAAGCATCAAATATAAATATTCAACGCCTATAACAGTCTGTCAATCAATCGCTCGACATACAACTAAACAATCGGGATTAGTGTATGTCAAATATCATCCCCATACCCGTGTGGGGTTTCAAGCAATCAAACACAGATTTTTATTTGTGCAGTTGGGCGATGTGTGAAATTTATTGTCCCAATCAATGTCCTTCAAATAGGTGTACATAAACAAACCGTCTGGTTTGTAAATGAATATTTATTTATTCACATTCACGTTAAAAATTATATTTTTAACGATCAAACTATTTTATTCAACCTATGAATTTTCTATTCGGTTCATTTATTAAATAAAATGTTATCTTTATTTTTCTAACTTATTTTTAGAAAATTTCGGTGGCATAACGGCACGATACTAGAAGCGGGACAAGGCCTAGCCTTATCCCCGGTCTAGTGAAGGCCCACGCCATTCACACATCAATCAAATCAATTCATTTCACCAAACAATTCAGTTCAAACCAAATAATCTAACCAACTACACAACCAAACAGTTAAACAAACAAGCCATCCATGGTCTGTGGATGACGGGTGTCGGGTGCTACTAAACACCGTCTGCATCCTAGTATATATATATATAACTAGAAAAGAAATTGAAAGGTGAGAAATTCTCACCGATAGCTATCCCAATTCCAACGTCACTTCATTTATAGAAATCTTCATCGTTATCGCATCTTTGTCATCTTCGTTGCCCGTAGCCACTACATATATAAAAATCGAATTTTTACTTTGCTATTCAATATATAAAAATCGAATTTTTACTTTGCTATTCAATATATAAAAATCGAATTTTTACTTTGCTTTTCAATATAGAAAAATCGAATTTTTACTTTGCTATTCAATATAGAAAAATAAATTTTTGCTTCACTATTCGATATAGAAAAATCGAATTTTTACTATGCTATTCAATATATAAAAATCGAATTTTTACTTCTCTATTCAATATATAAAAATCGAATTTTTACTTTGCTATTCAATATATAAAAATCGAATTTTTACTATGCTATTCAATATAGAAAAATAAATTTTTACTTCACTATTCAATATAGAAAAATCAAATTTTTACTATGCTATTCAATATATAAAAATCGAATTTTTACTTCGCTATTCAATATATAAAAATCGAATTTTTACTTCGCTATTCAATATATAAAAATCGAATTTTTACTTTGCTATTCAATATATAAAAATCGAATTTTTACTTCGCTATTCAATATATAAAAATCAGTTTTTTTACTATGCTATTCAATATATAAAAATCAGTTTTTTTACTATGCTATTCAATATATAAAAATCAAATTTTTACTTCGCTATTCAATATATAAAAATCAGTTTTTTTACTATGCTATTCAATATATAAAAATCAAATTTTTACTTCACTATTCAATATATAAAAATCGAATTTTTACTATGCTATTCAATATATAAAAATCGAATTTTTACTATGCTATTCAATATATAAAAATCAGTTTTTTACTATGCTATAATATATAGATAAATAATAAAACAAGAAGAAGAAAGGGAATAAAATAAATAAGCAAAAGCTTACTGCATTGAAAAAAATGGGGAGAGTCCACCGCAGCTGTTAGTGGTGGGTAGAACGGCGCAGCGGTCAGAGGAGGTGGGGGATGGCGTCTGCTGGTCGGCACTGGAGCAGTGGGTGGTTGGCGCGACTTAGGGTTTGGGATTGGGGCGGCTTCCGGTCCGTGGTTTTGGGGATTGGAGGGGGTTCGATCGTTTGAAGGGGAGCCGGAGGTGTGGCGGCAGGTGGTGGCGTTGGCGAGGGGGTGCGATAATCGATGGTGGAGGCGCGTCGATGGAAGAATCGGAGAAATTGAAAATGGAGGGCTCGATTTTTTTTCTGTCGTGGAAAATGAAGAAGGGTGAAAGGGGATATATGAAAAGGGTTTATATTATTATTATTATTATTATTTAATTTTCCACTAAAGGTTGACTTTTTATTTCGACCCCGAAACGAGGCCCACCGACTGTCGCCCATAGCGTTTTACCCCCATTCCGAACACACTGGGATATGTATCGTAAGCTGATTCGATCGTTTGAATCAGTTTTCGTCAAATTTACATTTAAATCATTATATTGAATTTGAACGCGCATTTCAATTTACCGGGGCCACATACTAACAAGAAAAATTCCCGAAAAATATTTTCTATCTTCGTATTGACGATAAGGTCCTAACAAAACTAGTTTCGTCGAATTCCGAAACCGTTGGAAAAATGGCCATTTTCCAGTCGATTAAAATCAATTGAAACTGGTCAAACACGTTTTCCTTTGCCACGCTCACATATTGATTCGAAAGATTATGAAATTTGAAATCTAGCAATAACTTGACACTGCGGATCCAACAAAAGTGGTTTCGTCAAAATCCGAGGTCGTTTGCAAAATTCCCATTTTAAGGGCCTGAATTCCATAGCGACTATTCAGAATTTTCATCTGGACATATCCTTTGATTCCCGCTATGAAATTTCAATTTTTCGGATTCGTTGGAAAGATATTCACGAATCGATTCTATTGTTTTTAGTTTCGCTAAAATCCGGTTTGTTTTGCACCCGGTACATTCAATTGAAGTTTGAAATTGAATTATCGAACTGCAGGGCCATTTTCAATTCTATTATATAATTATATATAATTATTTATATTCTAACGACGACGTATATAATATATACGTTCGAATTCTATTCAAAATAAATTTATCGTCGATATTAATTAAAATAATTCATTTTAAATGTTCAAAATTCGCTAAAATTGCCAAAATAAAATTTTTAAACTGGCCCAGATTTTCGGGTTGTTACATTATCTCTCTCTTATCCACTTTATATGTCTGTCATGCTACTTTTGCTTATTTACTTACTAAAAGTAACTGGACTCGCTAGACTTTATGTCTTACCCCTTTTTGTTTCTTCTTCTTTCTTCCATTTCCCCCTCCCCTCCCTCCCCCCTCCCCCCAAGGTTCGCAGGGAGGGAATTCTCAGGCTTAGTCAAGATTCGGTTATCATCCTTTTAAGCTGCTTTTGAAGTATAACTCAAGTTCTTTTCTTTACTATGGCTTAGCTCTTTTTCTTCGGGGAATTATGCTTTTTATATATTTATGTACTATGATGGTACAAGACAGAAGTTGTATTGTTGTAATGGTTTTTGTGACTTATGGTATTTTGGACCACGATATAATTGGTTTATGTTTGAAATAAAAATTTGAATTTCCGCTGCTATCTTATTTATATCTTCTTGTAATGTTATTTGTCTGCTTACCTATAATGCTTCACGAAACTTAATGCATTCCCTTAGTGAGTGACATTAACGGACGTGGGGTGTCACACTTGGTATTAGAGCCAGGTTACCAGATTAGATAAAAGTTTTTGAAAATTATTTTCAAAAAGGTTTTAAAAGAAAGCATTTTCAAAAAGAAAAGTCTGTATTGAAAAACATTCCCCAAAAAGCCATAAGTAATATCTTTCGATCCCTTGTCTGAATCTTTTTCCTTTTCTTTTTCAGCATGTCTAGGGAACCTAACATTCCAGAGGGCGTTACGATACCAGGCTGGTTCCGTGGGTATCTAGAGGCCATGGCGCCTGTCGAAGACCAAGGAAACGTTCCTCCCCAAGCTGCACCCATCGTTCCTCCTCCTCCACGTGCAGACAACTTCTCTAAGATCTGCAAAGATTTCCGTGCTATGGGAGGGAAGCCATTCCATGCAACCGAGACATTTGTGGAGGCAAGGAATTGGCTCAAGGAGACCGAGGACTTGTTTGTAATATTTGAAGTAGAGGTCGAAGGAAGATTCAGTTAGCTGCTTGGCTACTGAAAGATGAAGCTTTGTTTTAGTGGGAGGTAACCCAAGCAGGTCGTTCGATGGGAACTTGGGATGACTTTAGACAAAGGTTTGAAATGGAATTTCTTTCCCAAGCTAAGAAAAGCATGCAGGTGGAGAGGTTCTTAGCACTCAAGCAAGGAAGCTTAACGGTTAGAGAGTATTTGAACAAATTCAACCAGTTGGCAAGATTTGGACTGGAACTGGTAGACACTCCGCATAAGAAGGCTTGGCGGTTTGTTAAAGGTCTAAACGAACCCCTTCATGGGTTAGCCATGGCCTATATTCCAATGGGAGCTACCTTTTAAAGGCTTGTTGATATGGCCTTGATGTATGAGGAAGAGAAAGGAGAAAAGAAGGAGGTTAAAGCTGAGGAAACAATGCAAAACAAGAAGATATGGCCCAAGAAAGGACAACAACAACAGTAACAGAAGAAAAGTGGAAAGAATGACAAGGGTAACGATAAGAGGAAGTGTCAAAGTTGTGGGCGTGAGGGTTACTTGATGAAGGATTGCAAAAGAAGAAAGAATTTTTGCTTTAATTGAAAAGAGATCAGACACTTTCCAAGGAGTGCCCGAAGAAACAGGGACAAGGTCAAAGAGCAGGAACTTCAGGAGGGCAGGTGCATGCTCTCACGGTCAGTGCTCCTGATAGAGGTAGGAAAATTTCTATGGAAGGTTTAATTTCTCTTTCAAATCATCCTATTAGAACACTTTTTGATTCTGGCTCTTCACATTCATTTATATCTAGTTATGTGGTTGAATCTTTGCACTTAAATACTAGTATGTTAGTGGATCCCATAGGTATCTCAAACCCGATTGGTGGTTTGGCACATTTATCTATGATTTGTAGGGGTTTGAGAATGTCTGTGTTAGGCGTTGAATTTGAATGCGATGCGTATGTGCTCGGGTTCATGGGTTATGGGTTGATTCTAGGAATGGAATGGCTAGTCAAGTACGGTGCCATTCTAGATTGTGATAGGAGGGTCGTTAGGCTTCTGACCTATCATGGGAGGACACTCGAGATTTCTTGTGACCCACAAGGGTCTGTTATTCTTAGTTTCTTAGAGTCTCTTGATGCATCTATCAGTGATTTGCAATTTGTTCCAGTAGTCCGTGAATATTCTGATACGGGGCTTACCTCCGAGGTGCGAGATCGATTTTCATATATATCTAGTGGACAATGCAAAGCCAGTTGCATTATCAGTGCGCCATATGGCTCTGAGAAAATGAAGGAGTTGAGTAAGCAAGTAAGGGAGCTACTTGAGAAAGGATTTATTAGACGAAGCATATCTGAATGGGGTGCTCCGGTTGTATTCGCAACTAAGGCGGATGGTTAGCTTCGGTTGTGTGTGGACTATAGAGAGTTGAACAAACTAACAAAGAAGAATAGGCACCCACTTCCGAGGATAGACGACTTGTTTAATCAGCTTGTTGGTGCCTCGATATTCTCTTAGTTAGACTTGGCCACGGGATTTCATCAGTTGAGGATGGCTAAGGACAGTATAGACAAGAATGCTTTTAGGACTCCAGATGGTTTCTTTGAATGGCTAGTTATGCCTTTTGGGTTGACAAATGCACCCGCCTATTTTGTTGATTTAATGAGTAGGGTGTTTCGGGAGTTTCTAAATATCGTAGTCTTTGTTGATGATATTTTGATCTTCTCCAAAAGCGAAGAAGAGCATGCCCAACAATTGAGAGAAGTTTTGAAAACTCTCCGTGAGCATCAGCTTAAGGAAAAGTTCTCCAAATGCCATTTTTGGAGAAAAGAGGCGAGTTCTTAGGGCATGTAGTCTCCAAAGAAGGGATAGCTATGGATCCTACAAAGGTAGTTGCAGTGCAAGAATGGAAAATTCCGAAAAATGCAACAGAGGTGGGAAGCTTTTTGGGATTGGCAGGTTATTATAGGAAGTTCATTAAGGACTTCGCAAAGATATCAGCCCCTCTTACCAGGCTGACAAAGAAGAACTTGGCATTTTCATGGGACATAGATTGTGATGTTGCATTTCAACGTTTGAAGAGGGCTCTGACAACAGCCTCAGTCTTGACTTTGATCAGTGCGAACAAAGTGTTTACAGTTTACACCGATGCATGTGGTACAGGGCTTGGTGCGTTTCTGATTGAAGAAGGAAAGGTGGTGTGTTATGGGGGGTAGACAGTTGAGAGTTCATAAGAAGAACTATCCCACCCATAATTTAGAGCTAGCTGCCATAGTATTCGTGCTAAAGATATGGCGTCATTACTTGCTTGGAGAAAAGTTCGAGCTATACACCGATCATAAATCTCTCAAGTATCTGTTCTCGCAGAAGGATCTTAATTTAAGGCAACAAAGATGGATGGAGTTCCTAGCTTCTTATGATTTTGAAATTGCTTATATCCCTAGCAAGGATAATGTGGTGGCTGACGCACTAAGTAGGCAGAGGATGGCCTTACGTCCTCTGTTTGTGGAGAAGAAGAGCTTGGATTTCATATTAACTTTTGACTTTAGATCCTCCATCGAGATTTTGCCTGATTTGTTTGCATCGCTAGAAATACGACCAACTCTTATGGATCAGATACGAGCTTCACAGCAAGGTGACCCACATATTTTAGACATCATGGTAAGCTCAGAAAAGGGGAGATTTCTAGTCACCTCAGTAGATATTCCATAGATGAAAAGGGGTGGTTGCGACGAGATGGAAGGCTTTGTGTTCCTCAAACTAGAAGCTTGATAAAGGAAGTCCTAGAAGAAGCCCACCATTCTAAGGTGACTATTCATCCAGGCGATGATAAGATGTACAAAGACATGAAGAGGGTTTTCTTTTGGCCTGGGATGAAGAAAGATGTGGCAGAGTTTGTTTCTCAATGTTTAGTTTGTCAGCAAGTCAAAGTGGAGCAAAAGAAGCCCGGTGGTTTACTTCACCCTTTGGAGGTACCACCGTGGAAATGGGAGAGCGTCTCCATGGACTTCATAGATGGTTTTCCTAGGTCAGAGAAAGGCAACACTAGTATTTGGGTTGTGGTGGATAGACTGACTAAGAGCGCTCACTTCGTTCTGGTCAAGAGTAAGAGGATGGCATCATGGTTGGCAGCAATTTATGTTCGTGAGATTATCCGTCTTCATGGAGTACCTTCCAGCATTGTAAGCGATCGTGACCACATCTTTACTTGTGAATTTTGGAGGAGCTTGCAAGAAGCATTAGATACACTGTTGTGTTTGAGCACCGCTTATCATCCTCGGACTGACGGACAGATGGAGAGGGTGAACAGAGTTCTAGAGGATCTTTTAAGGATGTGTATCCTAAACTTCGAAGGGACTTAGGAAGAGCACCTTCCTTTAGTAGAGTTTGCCTATAACAATAATTATCAAGCTAGCATCGGCATGGCACCCTTTGAAGCATTGTACGGACGACCCTGTAGATCACTAACTTGTTGGTGGGAATCTACAGAAAGATTATTAATTGAACCTGATATGGTTAGGGAAAGGTCGGAGAAAATTGATCTTATTCGACGACGAATGAAGACAGCTCAAGATAGGTAGAAATCCTATGTAGACAAGAGAAGGACTAACATCAAATTTGAAGTGGGGGACTCAGTTTTCATTAAAGTATCACCTCTGAGGAATGTGGTTGGCTTCGATCTGTAGGGAAGTTAGCACCCAGATTTGTGGGACCATTTCCCATAACCGAAAGGATCAACCAAATGGCCTATAGAGTAAAGCTACCAGGAAATCTATCCGGTGTTCATGATGTTTTCCACGTTTCTCATCTGCGAAAATGCTTGCATGACACCGCGGAAGTTGTTGAGCCAAGTATATTAGAGGAAGTAGAAGTGGAACGGGAGGCAACAGTTAGACGAGTTCCTACTCGTATTCTTGGATCAGAAGTTAATAAGCTACATAATAAAGAAATCAAGTTGATAAAGGTTCAATGGGGAGATAACCCAGAGGATGCGACTTGGGAGACCGAAGACAAGATTCGTGCTTCGAACCCTTTCCTTTACGAGGGTATATTCTTAACTCCTTTTCCAAACTTTTATCTATGCTTGTTTCTATCATTTGAGTATGTCCTATCAACAGTATTTTCGACCTTTAGATAGGAATCCTATGGATGTAAATATGTGTTTGAGACATGTTATGTTTGATGGATGCAAGTGGATGCAAGTGGTTGCTAGTGTTTGCCAGTGGATGCAAATACACACACTAGGCACTAGATCGGCTCAATCACTCTCATACTGCATATGGATGAGTGTGCAATTTTCTTTTCTTTTAATGGATGAAAATGGATGAATTATCAAATGGATGACGCATTTGGACGAATGAGTGTGCACACATATAGAACTTACATACTATAATAGGATTATTTGCATACATATTGGATTCATGGCACTAACATACATTGCATTGAGGAGGTCGACTGAATTAGTAGACTGCCTAATCTTTGCAGTAGTATTGGGACATATACACACACCTTTGCATATTTTCATATAAGCATTAGAAAATTTTAAGGACAATGGATGCCTGTGATTGGTGGATGAGTAGATGGATGATGGATGGTAGGATACATTCCTCTTAGCTTGAAGATTTCGAGGACGAAATCTGTTAAGTAGGGGGAATGTAACACCCCGTAATTTTAACAACACTAAAAAAGGGATAAATTAAATAATAATTAATTTAATATTTAGAACTAAGGGAAATGTACTGCGCCATTGTGTCCGTCTCGAAATTCTGGTCAAGATAGACATTTGGTTTGCGTAAAACGGACACCGTATGAAGAAGTTATGAAGGTTTGAAGATTGTATATGCGCAAGATAATTATACATATAGGACCTAGGGATTCAAAAATTTCAGTTCAAAATTCGAAATTTTAGAAATGGGGGGAAGCGGGAAAAATCCCGACTAGGTGAGTCGACCCCGTAGGAGAGGTTTCGACCCCTCAAGGGGGGTGTCGACCCATCGACCCCCCTAAGGCTGAGGTGGCAGTCGGTTTTTGGAGGCTGGCAGCTATATATATAGGTCCATTTCTCTTGTTTTCTTCATTGAGAATCCATGGAGGCCAAACTTTGCCGATGACTGAACTGAACCGAGTCATTTATCTCCTGCAACAATCAAATAAGGCTAATCATTCAAGTGTAGATCCACATCTCAACAAGCTTCTTTTCTTGTTCTATTTTTCTAATCCAAACACTGTGAGTTCTTAATTGCTTTTAGATTTAAATATTTGAAAGTAAGCCTGATATGACTATAGTTTGGATTTGTTCCTGTGACTAAATTATACTGGATCCATTTTAAATTGTGAACATATGACATTCTGAATTTGTTATAACTTGGATCTAAATCTCTATCTAGTTAGATCTATTGTAACTACTGTGACATTCTTTGATGTGGATCTTAAACCTTATTTGTGTCAGATCTACTCTTAACCATTGGATCAGAATTTTTTGGACATCTAAATTATTAATCGGATCAAGCTTATTATTTAGATCTCCTTGTGCTTATCATATTAGATCTGAACCTGGTGGACATCTAAATTAATATTTAGATCTTGTCATGCTTATCTTAACATCTTTGCTATGTCAAAACTAGTCAATTGCCACAAGTTCATTAGATCTAAGCTTATATGCACACCTTATCACCTGTTAGTATATGTTTATGCCAGTTATGTTAAGAACAATCATTTTTTTATATTCCCATCACCTTCCCTTTTTATCATTTATGACTAGGCTATTATCTAGCCTAGGCATGTCGCGAATTATGTGAATGCGCTGGTTAGGGAACGGGGGAAAAAGATTAGTATTGGCTTAATTTGAATAGTGCTAATAAACATGAATTCGATATATAATTCAATATAGGGAAAAGGGGCATGGACACCTATAAGGAAATTGGTAAAATTGGATAATAATGAAATGACTAGGGTTATAGTAATTAGAAACTGTAATTACACTTATGACACGAGGTTAGATTGCACTTGCGGTGGAAGTCTGCCCGGACCTGACCGGCATATCCAGCAACTGCAAATGTTGAATCTAATGTGAGAGGTCTAAGTGTACCAATACGAGACGGGCCAAAACACGAGGTTAGGCCCAACTTGTGGAAGAAGTCTGCCTGGACCCGACCGGCATATCCAGCATCCACAAGTTATAGGCCTAATATGAGAGGTTTAGCCCATTATAACCATAAATGGACATGGTAACGAATTGTAATACTTAACCTAGTTGAATCCATAGGGATTGTATGAGTATGAACTAAAGTTGGGGTTAAGTAAATTTGGTTGAACAGTGAGTGGGTTAAGTAAATCTGAGGGGGTGGGTAATATTACATATAGGCTCACAAACTTAACCGAGAAGGTTATGTAATTAAAGACTCCTAGTGGTATACATAACCGGAGGAAATAATAAAGTTATGTAATCAAAGACACATTTTAGGGTAAACATAACTTGTAGAAACAATAGGGTTATGTAATTAAAGACATCTAGTGGTATACATAGCCAATGAAAACCTAGTGGGGGATACAAGACAAAGGGGAGGGCTTGTATCATATTGTGTGGGACCCGTTTCAGCCAGTAACCCGGAGTTGGTACCAAACATGTACTCCGAACTAGGTCGAAGAAGGGGCACGCTTCCTGGATTGATTGTAAGAGATCCAAACGTGGAGGACGGTGTAGGCGGCGCAAACCAACCAGGCTATGTACGTGCATGAGCCGGGCAGAAGGGGATAAGACGACCGTGACACATGTAGATATGGTTGTGCACATTATTAAGACGAGGGGTTGCCACTTTAGGAAGTGATACCTCCTAATGTGGGGCCGACACAAGGTATCTACGCGGATTAGGCAGCCGATCGATTGGGGTAGTAGTTAGGATACTTATGGACGTATGCCTAAGCCTACCGTTTGATAGTGGTTGGGATCATCTCATTCTGGTTATAATAGCATCAGTGCAGAGTAATCATTAGAAGCATATATACCCTATCATGTTTACCTTGTCATACCTACCTTTTATGTAGTTATCTCTCTGTTATCCACTTTATATGCCTATCTTGCTACTTTTTCTTATTTACTTACTAAAAGTAACTGGACTCGCCAGACTTTATGTCTGACCCCTTTTTGTTTCCTTTTCTTTCTTCCGTTCCCCCCCCCCCCCCCCCGGTTCGCAGGGAGGGAATTCTCAGGCTTAGTCAAGACTCGGTTATCATCTTGTTGGAGCTGCTTTTGAAGTATAGCTCAAGTTCTTATCTCTACTATGGCTTAGCTCTTTTTCTCTGGGGAATTATGCTTTTTATATATTTATATACTCAACTAATACAAGACAGAAGTTGTATTGTTGTAATGGTTTTTATGACTTATGGTATTTTAGACCACGATATAATTGGTTTACATCTGAAATAAAAATTTGAATTTCTGCTGTTATCTTATTTATATCTATCTTTTAATATTCTGCATCTATTTACCTATAATGCTTCACGAAACTTAATGCATTCCCTTAGTGAGTGACATTAACGGAGGCGAGGTGTCACATATAGAAAATACGTAACTAGGGGTCTAGCCTCGATTAAATAACCAGCCATGTTCTGGTATAATGGCTTCACCAATATGTGCGTAAACATTTACAAGGTTAGGCTAGAATCTCTAACCTTGGTAGGCATACATCTTGGGTTGAACCAAACGGATATATCTGTGTATTATAATCTGTGTTGTACATTTCCGGTTCACCAGAATCTTGTCTAACCCCATCCTCATCACAACCACATAGGTTTTCTAGAGAAGATCGAGTTCTCACAGGTGTTTAAGTTTGGCTTTCGGTTCTTGTTATCTCTTATGCTCGGTATTGGCAAAGTGACTTACTTTAAAAAGGTAGTTACCTGAGTTAATACTAGTTTATCCTATTTTGTTTATGTTATGAGTTATCTTATCGTACTCTGATTATGCTCATACTCATTTATTTGCAGGTACCAGATTTATACGCTCCATGCTTGGATGTGTTTGAGTTTCGATTTTTATCTAAATTTGGGCATAGAAAAGTGTGAGGTGTTACTCACTGTCTCACGTGGGTCGAGTAAATCATTGTACACATTTTTTGTTGGCATAGCCGACCAGTTTTTATATTGTTCTACAACACTTTTTTTATTATAACCAATAATAAAAACATAGTATATCAAAGGTGATTGTGGTTGGCAATCAACTAGTTCGGTTTTTAAGGTGACCGTCCACTGCCTATGGAGTTTATTGTATTCCGTCCACTCTACCTATCATGCTTACAGCATTGGAGCTAGCTAAATTACAAGACTATAATCATATTACCTAACTCTCCATGCAAGGAGAGTAATAAACATTCTTACTAATTACATTTGAATACAATATAATGTAGCACTACTCTGTTCGAATAAAGAGGAAAGCATCCAACAAATTTGTAAGACAAGACCACATAGTACAAAAGCTGATGGGAGCTAACTACAGACCGTACTAGACTAAGTCCTTCCATGCTTCTTGAGGTCCATAAAATTTACATGAGCACCATACAAAGCAGCAGACCTACTTTCGAAACTAGCACAGGGCTCGAGGTGTGGCATGTAGAATGACATCGGCAGATAACATAATCGAAATTCCTGAATTTCTGACCAAGTTGCAAACCGGCAAAAGGAGGGAGATAGCCAAGCAAAACTTGTACCAAATAACTTGAAAACCATCCTTTAAATGATCACCAAGATAACGTGAATCATCGAGCACAGCAAGAAAGTTCCATTCTAAATATGTTGCACTAGCAACATAGAGATACCTGTGAGCTTAACATGAGCAGTGACCTAAGAAGCATACCAAAAGCATAAGGAACATCAGCCCGGAAAAAACTACCAAGCTCCAGCATTGCACGCTGAGGCATCGGTTTTCGCTAGATGTGGCAGAGAAGTAGAACCAATGGACCAAGATAGCAGTGATAATGTAGTATGACAAAGTTAAAGCAAGATGCTCAGCACCAAGGGTATACTTCCAAACACCATTAACAACACAACTACACCCGCCAACACACATTAAAAACTATCTAGCTTACTAGTACCACATTACGCGCAAGTCGAAACCATAGACTATAAGATAGGAGATCGCTCCACCACAAAACAGGAAAAATTGCAATCACCACAAACAACCCCAATACTCAAACTACATGAACATTATTCACCAAGCAATAAAAAGAACCAAATCGTGAGGGACAAAGGTAGCACACTACGGTATACGTTTGCTTTATTGACTGAATTCAACCAGATAAAGTCGTAGAGAAATTACCTGAAACACAGACAGGGCCAACACACACATAAGGCAGTACAAGTTCGCCAGAAACAACAAAAATGGAAAGTCGAAAACGACTAACTGGAAGACCATTAACAACCGCCACAAACTCGAACTGTCACCTAACAAAAACCTCAATCGACCCCACAACTCAAACTATGTGTTCGTTCATACACCAAGCAATGTATAATCTCTAAATCGCGAGGTAACCAGAGGTAGCACACTACAGTCATTGTTCGAACAAGGAAATAGCAAGCAAGCATAAACAGGTCACAGCGGTTATTCACAGAGGTCCAGTCAGAGCCACCATGCACAAACTGATGATGAAATCAAGTGTGAGGTAAGAAAATTATGGTGAGAGAGATGAGGAAGGATAAAATAAGGTGCGATGTAAGCGACGGGTTCAGATCTAGAAAGAAAATCATAGAAACTTCTTGGCTACTATGAAGTCGAAAGTAGACAAAGTTTGTGGAGATGGTGAGATAGATATTGAGCAGAAAGATCGAAGAGAAAAGGGGTGAAGATTTGTCAGAGTTGAAGAGAAAGAGGTGGATGAGAAAGGTATTTTTCTGTCGCCATTAAGAGTAGGCAGAAACTCTCGAACCCGTTCATTACACACATTTTACAAGCTAACACCAATATGTTGTGTGTTAAATGTTATGCGGAATAGTACAACCAAACTCCTAAACAAGGATGTTCTAAAAACAAACAAAGATCACACATCAGGTGGTACTTGCATAAGTTACAAATCTGTTTACAAAGTCATTTCGTTAACCATCCAAGAACGAAAGTTAAATATTAATGTTATAAATACATAAAATATTTTGTGTCCCCTTATCGTCGGGTAAGGGAGGATAAATGGCGTAACGAAACGCAATACACAAAAGCTCATTGATCTTATACCTCTTTTCTTTAACCTCGTCAGGGTTGTCTAGGGGTTTAATCTAAAGTTTTAGAGCCTTGTTATAAGCTCCACTCAAGGATCGAAGAATCTTATTCTCTTTCTCTAAACCAAAAAGCTTTTGTGTAAATCATGTCTTTCCTTTCATAATTGCTTAATTTTAGAAATACATCAGTCAATACGTCAGATAGTATTGTCGTTATACTCTTTATCATAAAAACTCTTTATGTCGGCTTTGACCTTCCGACACCACCTACTGACAATTGAATCATCTAACCCGCGAGGGGGGTTCCTCGTATGAGAATGAATTTCAGACATAAAGGCATCAAGTTTAGTCATAGCTTGGGGAAGATTAGATACATAAATATTGGTAGTACACCCAAAAACAAGTTCCCAAGTTCTACAGCTCATTAGCGCATTATCGCACTCAACTTCTAAATCAACAACTTACTGATGTAATCTAAATCTTTCTCTGTCAAAATTGGTGGAGGGATTTGTTTTTATCTCTCTTTTAAGCTCAGGAATAGTTTTTTTCTTTTCTTCCAGTTGACCTTCCAGGATGGTCACTTGCTCATTCAAATGCTCTATTGCCAATTTCTATAGTAAAGTAGTTTTATCTTAAGCGCTAGTAGAAACGTCTATAGAAACTTCTCTCTAGTTTATAACTTGTAGTGTTTCCTACCCGATGAAAGAGGAGGAATCTTGGTTTGAAATCTCTATTTTACAAACAAAACATGCCATCACTTATAAGTTTTGCTTTAAAAAGGAACGATACTAACAAGCTATATTTTCCGTCATTCGAAAAGGTCAATTACGTAGATTTTTGTATCCATCCAAACAAATTTTAAATTAAAAAGAATTCAAACTTTGATCCTACTCCTCAATACACTTATTATTTATATTACATATCAATTCTATGTAATGAGCTCTAAGTTTCCTTAAAATAACTTCTCGATCGTCGCCCAGAAAATTAGAACAAAGATGAGGGTATTTCATATAAATATGCCTAAGATATTTTAGAAGGTGATCACTGCCATACTTATATGATGGGTTCGTTAAAAACCGTCTCCTCAACCTAGGGAATGAATGTAATTAAAGCCTCCTTTGAAACAACATCGTTGTGAAAAATAGGAATCTGTTATATTGCGAAAGAAAAATATGCAATTAAAGATAAAAGGAATTATCTCCAAAGGCATACATCCATAACATAAAGTTTTACAAGTATCTTTCTTGTTCATACAATGTTGACCTTTTAAATAGTTCACTACCAAATCTGTTTTTATTATATTTAAGCTTCACTAAGGGTAAGACCCTGGAAATTCAAAAAAAAAACTGGGTAGGTTTCAGCAATCCCCAAGATGAAGGAAACTAAATATTGAAAATTCAAGAGGGAAAAAAATACTTCAACAATGAGAGCCATACCTAAGAAATAGAGATATCAACCTAAGTAGGTTGTTTCTTTTCCTTGTTCCCAGAGGACTTAATCTCCTTGGCGGAAGTATTTGGTGCATCCTGAATAGCAGAAAGAACTTAAAGAATCAGGATTCGCTTCCCTGGAAACGCAGGTCTTGCCAGCAGTTGAGGAAGGGTTGCTATCATCTTTATCAAGGTCATCAAGGTGGCCTCTGCCTCCAGAACCAAAGTCATTAACGTCGTTAGCATCATCTTCATTATCGTCATCAGCAACAACATCCTCTTCTTCCCCTTCATGAGAATCATAATCATCTGGCTGGTCCTCAACAAACAGAAGGTCCTTAAGTCTCATCTTGTCTTTCTTAGGGATTGTGACTCCCTATTTGGTCATCTTTATCCTTTCCATAACTCTTCTCTGAATAGATGGGCTAATAGAAGGAAATTCCATTCTAGGAAACTTTCAGAAGTTGTCGGAGTATGCTAGGAAGAGAGCATCTTCATAATATTCCAGTACTACATCTGAGAGTTGTGCTTTCAAAAATGAGGAGATCCTGTTTTTGGCTTCATAAACTACCTGTCTTGCATTAGAGAGTGCATCATCCTTCACTTTCAACTTATTGACATGTTCAGTGACCATACTCACCCGTTCATTCTCGATAACTAAAACTACCATACAGAAGATTCTTGGCTTCTCTCTCCCTTTCGAGTTCCAACTCATCCTTATCAAGAGACATCTTCAGCCTTGCACACTCCTCATCAACTTTCTCCTTTTCCATAGTAAAAGCATTGACTCTAGACTCTAAAGTAACGTTCTCCTCCATAATTCTAGCCACTTCGGAGTATGATGATGGTATTACCTTTCGAAGAAAGAACTAGCCCTAGGATATCTGAAAAGAAGAAAGTCACATTAGTTTTGGTATAAGAACAAAAAGCGAAGAAAAATTGGAAAGAACTAGAATATACCAAGAGTTGTTGCTTGAAAAGATAATGTTGAAAACTTGCCAAGTCTAAAGAAGAAGAGGGCAATGACATGTTGGAAATATCAGCAGAGGAGAGAGCAGACTTTACAACATTTTCAAAACAAGAGGTCGATAAAGGGGACCTCGGGGGATCATCATAATAGGGAGATGGGAATGATGTCAACTCGTATTCCTCAAATCCAAAGCTTCGTGTGGATCAGACGTCAAGAAATTGGCAATGAAACCACTTCTTGTTGTCTTTGTTTGAGAATAATCAACATTGAGAGTAATATCAGCAGGAGGAACAATAGTACCAGGTGTTGTCTGCTCAACAAGCAAGGCAAAAATTTCTTTACCAAGAGAAGAAGGGGCAGAAGTTTCACCCATGCGCCTTTTGGAAGGCATGTCATCGACAGTTGAGGCGAGTCTTTTTACAGCTGAATCCCTAGATTGGGTTAGGGCAGTAAGGTAGTTGTCTCGTCAACATCTTGATTAGTTGATCAAAAATAATAATGTTATAGAAATAAGAATAAGTAAAACTTAAATATGAAATGAGAAATGGAAATCACTCTAGAAAAGCAATCTTACCTAGAGTACCTGGAAATCAGAGAGTCGAAGGTGCAAATGAACCAGAGCCTGAGGACAGGTGATTAGAGCCAGGAAAGCGAAGAAGTGATTGTCCCAAAATCTTTTGCCCCGAAGGAAGAAGAGCATTCTTACGAAGGTTATCTAAAGTTAGCAAAATTGACCACCGTCCCAACTTCTCAGATGTCTTGTAAATAATTCACAAGATTGAGCTTCCCCGTCACTTAAACTTCTCTTCTTGGGAGTTGGGTTTGAAAAGAAACAATATCAGATGAAGCACATAAATAATATAGTCATCATAGAAAGATAAAAGGCTCACCAGGGCTGACAAAAGTGTCGGAAATACCTGGAGGACACCTGAAATAGAAAAATTGGTTTTCCAGTATCTGGACTTATTAATGTTATCACTAATCAACCTTTTTGTAGGATTCCAATGAAGAAAAAAGGAATCCACTCCTTTGGACAAACGAAGCAGATGATGAAGAAGGTTGACGCTGAGAGAAGATTGACCCAATCAAGTGCTAGAATCTTGAGACATAAGAGAAGAGTGCATGCGTTTGGGGAAAGTTGAATGGGAGAAATTCCCAAATGATGCAAGAATTCAGAGATAAAATCTGGGAAAGGAAAGAAACCTCTATGCCAGATATGAATCGTCATATATAAAAAGAATCCCTTTGGTGGATTCTGAGTGGTGTCTTGATCTGAGGTAGGTATGACATCTACTTTAGTTATATTAAAGCTCCTAAGAATAGTATCTACTTCATCTTGAGTGTTGATGGGAGAGTATTGAGGAACGAATGCATTACTTGGTCGAGGTGTAGCAGAGCTACTTGGCTTTGATTTACCAACATTTTGTTCCTCAGACATAATGCTGTCAAGTGATATTATTCCATAACTAGTATTAATACCATATTTTAACATAAACTAATATGAATTATCCGTAGGTTTATAACCATTATGGAAGCTTATTAACCTTAGTCGTTTATTAAGCTTATAGAAGCTAGAAAACAACATGAATCGTTACGATTAAAACCTTGACAAAATTCACATATAATAGTGCACTTTGCATATACCTGAAAATGGTTAATTTTTTGGTGTCGATCATATTAACAACCCCAACACCAAAACCAAAGTAACGAAAGGATATGTTGTCCGGGGAGTAAAAGTTGAGATAACTAAATTTCTTGGTGTCAGACTAACCAAAACCAAATGTTTAGGTATCGATACCGAAAGCTTAACTATGTTGAGAAGAGCTTAAAACTGGTACCAATGAAGTCAAAATCAAAGTATCTCAATGTCGAAACCTCAAGTTTCACCGATACCGAAACAAAGGGAAAACATGACTTTCAATAACACCTTTACATTGTTTCGATGCCAACTAAATAAAAAGAAAAATAAACATTGGTGTCAGCGTTGGTAAAACTGAAGCTAAATTGAATCGGCAACGAGTCAATGTTCCATCGGTTTTGGGAGAGGAACGTCAACTTTACTGTAAAGGTTAAAACCTCGATATATTAGTTTCTCATTTTGGACCCCGAAGATGTGTCAGGGGAGGTAAATAACCCATGCTATTTACGACTAATGACTGTTTAAGCCATTCATATTGTTTAAACGCATTTTAGTTGATCAAAAGCTAGAAAAAACTCGAGCAATTTCAAAATCGGGATGGAGAAATAATTTTTGAACTCTAATTTAAATCGATTAAGTACTTACATAAAAGGGGTCGAATTTGTAATTCTGGAAAGTTTGAGAAATCTCGAAGAACGATGATCTTACTTGAGTTTGATTCTTCGCAGGTAAAGAGATAAGGAGAAACAAGAATATTTGTACTAGAAGATTCTCTAATCCAGACCACACTGATGAGTATAGAACAACGAACCAGATAAATTCCAAAAGTTTAAAAGGTGGTAAATACTGTGCTTTCAAGACAGTACAATACGAAGGTCAAAATGTTTTGACTTGAAAAGTCAAGAATACCCCTTCACTGAAGGGGAGGCAAATGTTACTACCATATTTCGACACTAAAACCAAATTAAGGTAAAGGGGTATCGGAGCACAGCTAGCACCAAAAGAATGCCTCGGAAGCACGTAACCGATACCAAACCACCGAGATAGTGGATACCGAAAGTAAGAGGAAAATGATCTGGTCAGTATGCTATCGATACCAACAAAGGAAGCAAAGTTTGGTATCGATACAAGAAAGATGGCGGCAAGGCGACACCAAAAGCAACAATGGGACAATGAGAAATCGAGGGTGGTTACAGTGCTGCCACAAAGAGCAATCAATCTGGTTTTGATTCCGAAAGCATACGTTTCGATACCGAAACCAAAAGTTATGAAACGGAAAGCAAGAAGCCCAAATAAGATGGAGAAAAGGGCTATCGATACCAAATTACTTGATATTGATACCGACACAGGGAAGCAACTTAGAGGTCTTCATAAAGGATCCATAAGCAATGTTGTTGCAAAATTGACACTAGAACCAAAGGCTATTGAAATAAACGCAAGGTAAGAAAGCTCATCCACACTAACATGCTTGGTGCTGATACCGATACCAAGGATGATGCTAAAGTAAAAATTAAAAGTATCATCAAAGCATGGCAAATCTTAAGATCTTGCTATCAAAATCAAGGTCTACTACCGAAACCGAAAGCAGCCCAGGATGTTATCTGTACCAAATTGCTTGGTATCGATACGTGGCATGGAGAAAGAACCAATCTCGCAAGCTAGGAAGAGTCGATAACAATACTCAGTAGAGAATAAGAAGCCAAAACCCGGAAACCGGCCCCGAAAGCCAATTATGCGTCGACACCGAATATCGTTTCTGAACCCAAAAGTGGGCTTCCGTTGGTCGCTACCAAAAGGAGGCCCAATTTGTCTATAAATAAGACCCTAGGGATCTCATTTTGGGGGACCTTTTTCCTCATTCTCAAATCTTGTAATCATTTTCTTAGAGAGTAAACCATAATTTGTAAATTGATTTGGGGATTTTACTTAGAAACTTCTATGTACTCAAAAAATTGATCAATAAAGAGAGAATCAACACTTGTGATCTATTTCATGCATTTCCTTACTGCTTATACCACTTATTTCCTTATTTCTTCCCCACAGCTAAGCCTCATGCATAAGCTTAATTACCGAAGTACCCTTCCACAAACTGTTTAGCTTTCTAACTTGCATTGCGCTTAAGGTACCCTTATCCCAAGGTAAATGTTAGTCCTTAAGTCCCGTAAGTGTGATACTCAACTCTTGAAGGAAGAGTAACTAATCTTCGGGCTTAAGACCTTGAAATCTAGGAAATGGTGAACTAACTCAAGCTCATAAGAACTAAATAATCCCTTTGGTTTCCTTAGGTCCACATCCTTAGACCAAATTCTGGTGTTGACGAAAAATATCGTTAACAATAAGAACTCGAGCAAGAAGACTAGCTTTGGGAGTTTCTTCTAAAAACTGCTTTACCCTCTGCATTGAACCATGCATATTGGAATGGAAAAATAATTGCGGTTTGAAGGGTAAATAAAGCTTTGTTGCAATGAAATGATACTTTGCCCTTGTAACAACCCTGAATTTTGGGGCCAATTTAAAATTCTATTTTAAGTAATTTAACTGGGTTTTTGATATTTAAAATAATTTATTTAAAATAATAATGATTAAAAATTGATTTAAATTAAAGTTAGAATGACTAATTTAATTTTTATCATAAAAGGAGTTAGAAATAGCGCGGTAGTTTGAAAAGTCAAACTTGAACTTTGACTGATCGTACGGGATGCAAAATTTAACGGATTTTAGTGAAACCAAAAATATTGAAATCTATTTAAAAATATCTTTCTAACGAATCCGAAAAATTGAAATTTCATAGCGGGAATTAAAAGTTATGCCCAAATCAAAATTTAGAAAGGTTACTATGAAATTTACAAAGGTCAAAATGCTACTTTTTGCATACGAAGGAATTTGAACTTGAAACCACTTCCATCGAGTTCAGAATGATGTTTCTGCATTTAAAAGTAGTAAGCACTTATATATTTCGAGTTTCGGAAATTATTTGATTAAAAATGTATTTTTAATATTAAATATGTAGCCCTTAAAAATAGGCATTTTACAAACGACCTCGGTTTTCGACGAAACCACTTTTGTTGGAACCGGAATGTCGAATTATGGCTAAATTTAATTTTCCAGAATTTTTCGAATGAGTATGTAAGCGTGGCAGAAGATAACACGTTTTGTTAGTTTATAGTTAAAACTGATCGACCTGAAAAAGGCCATTTTTCGAACAGTCTCAGAATTCAACGAAAATAGTCTCGTTGGAACCGTATCGTCAATGCAAAGCCAAAAATATTTTTTTTGGAATTTTCGCAGTCCGTATGTGGCCCCGGCATATTTAAATGTACGGTGGAAATTAAATTATTAATTTAATATTGTAATTTTAATAAAACACGCAACAGACTTCAGAATTGGGCCCCGGGGCATAGCCCATCGCGTTCAGAAGGCATCAAAACCTTAAGAACGACAGTAAGCAGGCCCAATTTGGAGACAGTCCAAAATTCCACCTTTAAAGCACGAAAATCGAGATTTATTATTAAAATAATAAAAAAAAACCTTAACCCTAATTTCGAAATGCACAGCTGCCGCCCCTTTTCAATGGCCGCGAACATTCAAAACTTCCCGACTCAATAACTTTTGATCCGCTCAATGAAATTCAACATATTATATACCAAATCGAAGCTCTTGGAGAGATCTACAGATCCATACGGTTAAGATCGGGTTTTGGTTCACGGTTTTCGCAAATTCTCACCAGGAAGTGGCTGCGTTTATGGGCGGTTTTCGAGACTGTAGGTGGGGCCGAGTTCGCCGTGGGTCACGGCGGAGGGAGATGGTGGCAAGTCGGAGCGAGTGGTGACTTCGGATCGAGGTGCAGGTGTCTCGAATGGCGTGCGCAGGGGGGATTGGCGAGGAAGAATGGGTTCGGCCTATTACAGAAGAAAACAACGATGGAAGAAGGATTAGAGTGTAATTAGCTTTAATTATTTATTTATTTATTTAATTTAATATTTAATTTTGCAAATCTTTAAACGTGCATAACTTCTTCATACGAGGTCCGTTTTGCGAACCGTTTGTTGCGTTGGATTCGTCTTTCCGAGATCTTCATGATGGCACTGTCCAGATCTGAAATAGAGACAGTAGAATTTTCATCCAAATTGGTGAGAATTCTGATTTATTTGATAATTAAAATTTAATTATTTCTACTGTTATTTAAATCCTAGTCTGTACGATTTAATTCAGATTCGCGATGCTAGTTATTTAGAATTTGCACATTTTTTTATTCATGATTTGTTGCGTTGATTGATATTGTATGTTGATATGTTAATTTGATACTTATTGTGTTATAAAAAAATGTTGACATGTCTTATTAGATTTGAAATAATAGTTTTGTTATGAAAGGTTATGTAAGGATTAAAATATCGTTTTTATTTTAAAATGAAATGTTAGACAAACATAACATGTTTAGTTAAAATATTTTTATGTAAACAAAAATCACAATTTTAGTTAGGGCATTTTTGGTGTAGACAAAATGTACATTTTAGTTTAAAATGTCACATTGGTATAAAAATTGGCATTTTAGTTTTAAAAATGTCAATATTAGGAAAGAACATCATTTTATATATAAAATGATAGGATAGAATAAAAGTACATTTTATGTATGAAATGTTAAAATAAAACAAAAATACATTTTTGTTATAAATTGTCCAACTGGATTAGTGAATAAAAATTCACTTTTCGTCAATATATATTAGTAGCGTCAAAATTCACATTTTTGTCAATATATATTAGTAGCGTCAAAATTCACATTATTGTCTAAAGGAAAGAGTTGAAATAAAAATGTACATTTTTGTTACATGTGATGGTTGAGAACAAAAATAATATTTTTTTAAAAAAGAGATTTGAAAAAGACAAACTTGTTGTATACATTTTTATTTAGATCCTATGTGTGAATAAAAGGCAAAATTTGTAAATTTATTTCTATTTACATGTTATATGTAAAACAAAATATTTATTTTGTTAAATAGAAGGGTATGTCATAACAAAATGTTCATTTTGTTAAATAGAAAATTGTCAAAGTAAAAGAAAAATAACATTTTAGATATAAAATGTTGAGATCGGTTAAAATAACAATTTAGTTATAAAATGTTAACTAGACAAAATATAACTCTTTATATATTTTGTTGTGCTAGAATTGACGACAATCAAAGTTATCTTTTATTTGTTTATGTTAAAATGTTAAGAAGGATTTAACATAAAATATCCTTTTTATGTTAATATGAATGGTAAAAAAATATTTACATATAAAATATGCTTTTATATGATATGATGAAAACATAGAAAAATGTTAACAAATAAATGACCTTTTGTTTGATATTGGAATACATGGAAAATGACATTATTCACACCGTGTTGAGAATAAGATTTAGAGTGAAGTTACATTTTTCACGTAATTGAATAAAAGTAAGAGAATTACATTTTATGTAATCAAGATTAAAAAGAAAAGAGGATTACATTTTTAATGTAATTATAAGGTAAGAATTCGTCGTCGTAATGGAAATTACATTTTTTAATGTAATTAAAAAGAGAAAATTTGACAATGGAATCAAAATCACCTTTTTATGTAATTTAAAAAGGATAGAAATTTTCACTGTAATGTTTATCACATTTTTATGTTAATATTAGAAAAGAAACATTTTATGTATAAAAATGTTTGCATAACAAAATCTCATTTTTATGTCAATATATATAGGAACATTTTCTTAGATAAGATGTTAGCATTAGAAAAGTTCATTTTTATTATATAAAATGTTAGCATAGGAAAGTAACATTATTATTCTATAAAAGGTTGCATTTAAAAATTATCATTTCTGGTCAAAAAGGTTGCATTAGGAACAAAGTTTCATTTTTGTTAAAATGTCACACTTGTATGAAAATAACATTTTGTTAGAAAAGTTTACATGTTTAATGTGAATTAGAATAAAAAGAAGAGTTTACATGTTTAATGTAATTTGATTGAAAAGAAATTTACATTTAGGATTAAGGAGAAAGTTTACATTTCTCATGTAAAAGATTTAAAGGGAAATTACATTTTCATGTAAAAAGCTTTAAAGTGAAAATTCATATTTTAATGAATTAGATTTTCATTTTGAAAAGGATAAGGATATGAAATTTACATTTTCATGTAAATGGGTTTTCAATGAAGATTATAACAATGAAAATTTACATTTTAACGAATTTGATTTCATTAAAAAGATTAAAAACATGAAATTTATATTTTCATATGTAAAGATTAAAGCAAGAATATCATTTTGCTTGTAAAGAAAAGAATGACACAAAATAATCATTTTTGTTGAATTAGGAATGACGCTCAAGAAATTGCATGTTTGTGTAGGTGGGAAAAAAAAAGAAAAAACTACATTGCATATATAGGTTGTGTATGTGAATTAAAATAAACATTATTGTGGGTTATGTTATCTATCTTTACTTGCCATGATTACTACCATAATGAAATGGCCGAAGAAATTGTATGTATATATATAATCATATATATAAACAAATTTCAATTGAACGAATCAAGCGTGGTAGTTCACTTTATAGAATTGCACTTTTAGTTGATTATACCGAAATATCCGACCGTCGGATTTTTCCCAAATCTGTAACCTTTTGGTTCGCCTTGGGAAGATCTTTCCAACGTTATAAATTATGTTAAAATCCAACGGTTAAATTCAGAGAAATGTGTAAAACAAATTTGGGTGAAAACAGCGCCAAGGTCGCCTTTTGACTTGGAGCATAGTTAAATGGAATTTAATTATTATTTTAATATAAATAAAAATAAAAGCTGATCGTTATAAATTAATATCAACGATATGAAATGATTTTTAAATATATATATATATATATATATATATATATATGCGAGGATCATTTGAAAAGTCCGAGTTCAATCTCATTTCAAATGATCATACGACGATTGAAAGTCGAAGAGTTGAAGACGGTGATTGAAGACCGGCGATCTTCACATCGAATGGACGACGACGGCTGATGCCCGTGATTGGAGTAGCTACCTTGAAGGGCCTACAGTGGGAGCCGTCCGGACGTAGTGTTGATAAGTATGTATTTGGTTTTCGCTCAGACCCAGAGCATAAGCTTATAAATGGAATGTGTGTCTGACATTGTACTCCTTTATATTGTATTTATTGATTTCCTGTCGAATGTATGAATGCTTGGTGGCGGAGAATTTATTCTCTTGCTTAACACCCTTTCATATATTTCGGCAAAGGATTGGTAGTGTGATATGGAGTGACGATGTGGCATGCTAAGATGCATATGATCAAGGCTTTGTTGAAAAGCAGGCCTTGTGGGATGATCAAAGCATAGCCTCTTTAGGCATAGCTTTGTGTATAGCGTGACTTCGCGAGCCTCACACACCGGCAGAGTCTAAAACGGGAGAAGGGAACGCAGGGAGAGTAGCACGTTTCTTTCTAGCTAGAAGTGGTGTTTGGGCTTTAACACGGCCCGGCATTTTACTTATGTGGATGATGGAATGAGGCGCCTTGGATGATAGGTCTTATAGGATCGGGAAACGTGTGTTCAGGAATAACTAATCCGCAACTCGTATGGTGGACCGGCCATGCAGCTTTCCAACGGTTCACTGCGGGGGATCCTGAGACATTAGCTAGAGTGTCTCGAATCGGTAAGGAGCTCCTCCCTAGCCTTGACTCATGATGGAAACCCAATTTCCAATACGACCTCATGCGGATTTGATTGTATTACTAGTATGGAAGCATAGTATTATGGTATCTATGTGTCCTAGGATTGATACATTATGATTAAACTGTTTTTGAAACATATATACACTATAATAATATTAAACCCGTTTTTATCATATCAAGCATTTTTACCCAGTATAAGGTAAAACCCTATCCTCCGATTTGCGTTGCATTGTGTGATGGGACTTGGGTCTTATAATGGTTTCATTTTTCCAAAAAGCATTACGTTGTTTTACGATTTACTTTAAGTTATGCACGACAACCCATTGGAGTAAACCCGTTCTGCGTTAGCGGCGTGGTCCTTGGATTTGTCCTATTGTTATTAGTTATATTAGTTAAGAATTCTCACACCAGTCCCATGACTGACCCGTTGTTTGTTTCCACCTTTACAAACTTGGGTGCCCTCTTTCCACACGGGCAGTCGAGTAGTTTGTCTACAGGTTCTTATCTCGAGCAGGATTCTGGATTGAAGCCAAAAGCTGTGTCCAGAGCATAGTTGTATTCCGCTGCCTTAGTGATTTTATTTCCGCTGCAATGTATTAAAATACTGTAATTTATCTTCTGCTGTAATTTTATTCGATGTACTCTGATATTTTGTACTCTGATGTAACATTGTTGTAATGTTTATAAAAGTCTGTTGTTATTGTTCTGATGTTGTTGTATTCCCAAAGTTAAAGTATTCGTGGATTTCCAACTTTTGGGTCAGACTTGTGTGGCTTATGGTCGATCCAAAGAGCGGGAATTTTCGGGTCTTTACAGCCATTCCCTTGGCATTCCAGAATATGGGTTAATAGTTCAGTGCCAAAAGAAAATTTATTCTTGTGGAGAATATTACGTAATGGTGTTCATACTAGAAAAAGGTTGAAAGACTTTGGAATTATTAATGTGGATTCTTGTTTGTTCTGTGGCAATCGGTCGGAAACGATTCGACACTTGTATTTTGAATGTGAGTATTCCTTTTTCATTTGGCAGCAGGTCCTCTTGAATTTTGGCCTTCACAATCCGCGCAGAGATTCAACTGAAGAATGGTATCTAATCTTCAAAGCTTCGAGATGGAAGAATATCGCCAGTGTCTTACTTTTGAAAGCTTTCAAAAAAACAATCTATATTTTGTGGATGGAAAGGAAAAATAGGGTGTTTAGTGGAGTGGCTACTCCTAAACATGTATTGGTCCTGTCTATTACTAGTAGTATATTCTGACTTTGTAAGTTATTTCATGTTTTGTTTCTATTGAAGTGTTATGGTTAAGTTTATTAATAAAATGGTAGGGGCCATTCATCCCTGCTTAAAATGCAAAAAAAAAAAAAAAAGTCTACCTTTGGGCTTTAAGTACTTAGTCGAAAATTATGGCATGTGATCCTCCCAAATTTGATGCGTGATATTATCTCGTGGTTAATATCGCATATAAGGAATATCATTGATGTTTGAAACTGTATTAGAGCATTGTAGTATATCTCCTATATCTTTCGCAGTGAATCTAACGTAACTCCCCAAAAACTAGACCAAATCCAATCATTTTCTACTTGTGGATTTCAAAAATCAGTGCTGTCTAAATTAGTATAAACAGAAAGATGGATAGTTAGTCTGTGTGTAAGTTATTAGATGAAAAGGAAACCAATGAATTAAGTCCGACATCTTGACATAAATTATTCAATTCATATAAAGGAAAATCGAGGAGATTATAGAAAGGACAGGTGTGAAGAATTTTCTACTGAATTCCATATCTATCTATAGCCAATGGTGCTTCATTCATCCACTTGTTAATTTTTGATTGAGAGACTACTCTGGATGTTTCTTCAAAAATTGAAGGAGGATTTGAAGATTCTGCTTCCTCTCTCTTACATTTGGAAGAAGATTTTGGTTTAAGAGCCATGATTTTGATGAAATTGAGTTTTTAAGATTTGGAAATTTTGAGTTTGATCGGTAAATAAGGGAATGGAGGAAGAAAATAGCGGTTAGGCTTATATAAAAACTGACTTTTCGTATTTTAAATGTCTAGATTCTAAATTAGATATCTGATTTTAGAGCAGATTTAGACGAAAGGAATTTCAGACGTCTGGACGATAATTTCAAACATCTGTTTTGTAATAACTTTAAACCCGAGAGTATTTTCAAACGTCTGGTCCCCTTTTTCAGGAGTCTGGTTTCGATTTTTCTTGTTTTTATTTTATCGGAGTCAAATTTCAGATGTCTCCCTTATTATTCCAAACGTTTGTTTTTAGAGTTTGTTGCTGTTTTAATGGTTTAAATAATAGTTTCTATATAAAGAATTCAAAAACTTATATATTTTTTATGCTTATTCAAATACAAACATATTCATATTAATTCCATAACTCATTAGTGACCACGATGGTCGTTTTTGAGAGATAGATGATGGATCATCTTCCTGTATTTTCTCGTAAGTAGGCTATTTCTTGGGAGTTTCAAAAATACAAGGAGATTTCTTATGCAATGATATTTTTGTTGGTGAATGTTTGCACATAGTGTAGAGTGTCCGTTCAAGAAAATTTAGGTGTTGCATAGTTCCTTCTTGCTTGTAATACATTTCTCATTGGACATCCATCATTTTGTGTTCATAGTGAGATATTTTATCAAGCTTTTCTTCTATCATTAACTTGTCATTCCTTTTTAACCATTTGAGTAGTGGAGGCAGACCCCATTTTTTTTAGAAACTTTGAAGTTGGAAGAAATCGTGGAGGAGATGGAGTTCTTATTGGACTTGAGTTGGATGTTATGATTTCTTTAGATTCATTATGTATAATGATATTAAACATTATATATTTTGTGTCTATTTAAAGCTTTTTAATTTGTTAAAATTGTGTGGAGTAGAAGCACATTAAAAATTAAGATGTTAGTGAATTTCATTTATCCTTGAAGCAATGCAATTCTATTTTTAGGTATTTTATTATATTAACTCAGAATATGAGAAAATTTCTAAGTCACGATTTAATTTCTTGAATGTTTGTTCATTTAAGGGATTATTAAACATATCTGCAATTTGATTCTCGATATTTACATATTCTAAAGTTATATTACCTTTTTCTACGTTGTCTCATAAAAAATGGTATTATATATCTATGTGTATAGTTCTAGAATGGTTAACTGGATTTTTGGACAAGTTAATGACACTTGTATTTTCGCAATATATTGGCGATTTATCAATTATCTTACCATGATCTCTAAGTGTTTGTTGCATATACATTACCTGTGCACATGTTGGAGAAGCCGAAATATATTCGGCTTTGCATGTTGATAATGATACACAATTTTGCTTTATACTAAACCATGATATTAATGATTGTCCTGTAAAATGACATGCACCACTAGTGCTTTTACGATCCATTTTACATTGTGATCCCCACGATCCGAGTCCGAGCTGTTTGAATTGGAACAGGTTCGGCAGCAGATCACGAAATCTTGGTGATCTTCTCTATCTAATGAATGAGGAGTCCGAATTTGGAGTATCCTACTTTCACCTGATTCATGGGGTTCAACAAGCAATCGATATTTCACCATCAAAGGTGTAGTACTGCTTGTAGTAGTGGTCCTTATATCTAGTGTTACCAATCGAAAGATGTCATTATCACTATAGAATACTAATTCGAAAGATGAACCTTTAGGATATAATAAACCATAGTCTCGTTATTAGATAAATATCGTAAGATTCTTCAAACGATACGTTGATGATATTCCTTTGGATTTGCTTGGAATCTAGCACATAAACACACGCTCATCATAATATTGGGTCTGCTAACCGTTAAGTATAATGAGAACCTATCATATTTCGATATAGTTTTTCATCAAAATCTTTTCCATTTCCATCTTTTTCTTTTTATATACCCATTTTGTTCCAATAACTGATTTATTATCAAGCTATTAAACTAATTCCCATACGTTATTATGTTCCAATTGATTTAATTCTTCTTGCATTGCTAATATCCAAAAGCCATTATTAGTAGCTTCTTTATAATTATTTTGGTTCAAAAGATGGGATATACGCAATGTGACTCATTTGATTTAATTGATGTCGTGTTGATACTCTCGTATTTAAATCTTCAATAGTATTATTTAAAGTATGATCTTTTAAAATACGAGGAGGTAATTTTAATGAATTTGTTGAGTCATTATTAGAAGTTGGATTATTTTCGGTGGATTGTATCATAACTTCTTCTTCATTATTATTTGTATTAGTCAAAAAGTTTCCATAAAAAGAAACGTGTAAACTTTCTTCTGTAGTGTTAGTTGTTTTATTAAAAATTCTATATGCTTTACTATGTTAATCAAATAAATATTCCTTCATCGCCCTTAGGATCCAATTTTCTAAAATTATCTTTAGTGTTTAATATAAAACATTTTGATCCGAAAACTCTAAATTACGGAACTTTAGGTTTTCTTCCAAAAATAGTTCATAGGAAGTATTTTTAGTCATAGGTCGTATCGATATTCGATTTAAAACATAGCACGTTGTTGCAATGGCTTCAGCCCAAAAATGTTTTGGTACATTACTGCTACTTAAAAGTGTACGAGCACATTTTTGTAAAGTACGTTTTTCCTTTCTACTAACCATTTTGTTGTGGTGTGCAAGGAAAAAAAATTGTGACTTATTCCTTTTCACAAAAATTAGTAAATAAATCATTTTCAAATTCGCCACCATGATTACTTCTAATATTTTTGATTTTTAGATCCATTTGAGTTTTAATTCGTTTGGCAAAGATTTTAAACATGCTAAACGTGTCACTTTAATGTTTCAGGAATAACATACATATATATCTAGAAAAGTCATCAACTATTTCAAGAACATACTTCCTATGATTTATTGATCTTATTTGTGTAAGACCAAATAAATGTAAATGTAAAAGTTCTATTGGTTGTTTTGAAGAAATATTTTTCTTAGATTTGAAGAAATTTTCTTCAATTTGTCAAATGGACAACATCGCATGAATTATTAACTTCATAATTTATTTTAGGTAATCCTTTAACTAATTCATAATTAGCTAATTTATTAATAAATTTGAAATTTACACGACAACATCATTTGTTCCATAACCAAGGATCATCACGATTTACGGTTAAGCACAAATCAGAATTTTATTTAGCTTTCATGTAAGGATATATATATATGTGTGTGTGTGTGTGTGTGTGTGTGTGTGTGTGTGTGTGTGTGTGTGTTTTTATTTCTAAAGACTTTGAAAACTAAATTTTTACTGTTATCGAATATATTGCATTTATCTTTTTTAAAATTAGTTTGAAACCCTTTATCGCATAATTGACTAATACTTAAAATATTATGCTTTAAGTTCTTAACGAATAAAACATTAAAAATAATGGGAGAATTAGATATACCGATATTAATAACTTCATCAATGTCAATGATGTATCCTTTTGAGTTATCGCCAAATGTTACTGTGCCATCATCCATGTATGTGATATTAAATATACTTTTGTATCCCGTCATATGCTTGGAGCATCCACTATCTAATATTCATTCCTCCTTTTGTTTTGTTTTGGGTACTTGCAAGATAAGAAAATTTAATTGGTACCCAATTCCTCCGTTAGGGTCCTATATATTAGGCGGGGATAGCAGCCATACCCATGTGGGTTTAGGGCCTTTAAAAACATAATTTTCATTATAAACTAAATCTTGTAGATTTTTTTTTCATATTTTTGTCTAAAAGTTTGTTATTGGATTTTGGAATCCATATTTTTACCTCACTAGATTTTGACATATTTATATTGATAGTTTTCACTTTAACCCGATATGATGAAAACTATGATATTTAGATTTTGAGTTCTTTTTAAACCCTAAACCATTTCTATTTCCAGAAGGTTTAGAACTTTTGATGATATTTCCAAATTTTGTTTTCCTATGTTAAAATTTGAAATGTTTGTAGCAATCTTTTCTAACTCATTTTTCGGTTTTGAAATTTCCGAAATTGAAACTTCTAGACTACTACTCAAGGTAATGTTTTTATTCAAAATATCATTATTTTCTAGTTTAACTTTTCCTAATTCTTTTGATAATAAATCATTTTGAGAAATCAATTTTTTATTATCATTTTGAGCATTTTCTAATTCTTTTTCTAATTCTTTTTCTAAAATGGTTTTTTCATCTTTTAATAATCCTTTCTCAATTCCAATCTGTTTATATTAGCAATATGATCCTTGTTTAATTTTTTTTGCTCTCTATACTTATAATCTAATTCCATATAAATTTTTAGAATTTCATTATATGTGAGTTCGAGACATACCTCTTCCGTCTCTTCCATAAAGCATACATTTGCTTATTTCGTATCACTATCGCTCTCACTTTCCGATGAGTAAGAGTCAGAATCATCCCAAGTGACTTGAAAAGCTCTTCTTTTCTTTTTGAATTTGTCATTCTTCTTCAAGAATTTTTGGACAATCTTTCTTCATATGACCAAATTCATCACATTTGAAGCATTTAATAGATGTCTAATTTGTTTTATGTAACAATTATATGATTTTTGTTTGACGATAACACACACATATATTATTATAAATGTGTTTGTAAGTGTACTATTCTGCTACATCACAGATAGAATAAAATATTTATATTTAAATAAAATACAACTACATAAGAATTTAAATACTCAAATAGTATTTTATTGAAATACAATATTTTATTTCAATATTTGAAAGTACATATTTATAACTCCACTATTTGTACATCTCACTGTTATATAATACATTCAGTTTCTTTTGATACATTTGTTCCTCACTACTACTCCTAGTCACTCAGTTTATACATGCAAACTGTGACGGCCCGCCCCGCACCAGCTGACATTTCCAATGAAAGTGCGATGTGCCGATGTCCAACCAACACGGGATGGTCGCCAAAGAAAGGGAAGGAAAGGAAACTTAACAGTGGACTAACAAAGAACCTGTAGAATGTCTCACAGCGCATGGAATAAAATATAATAATAACATACTTTGACATAAAATAGGCGAGACAGTGCATAAGCCGAAAACTAAACATCATAGCAGCGGAAAATCCAAATACAACTTATGTTCCACATCATCATTATTACAACTTTTGGAAACTGTCTCCAAAGAAAATAAGGAAGGTACACTACTAATGCCCAAAGTAGTGACCAGCAGCGACACAGGGAGAATACATGTAGATAATACGTAGGAGCCTCCTGCTCGTCTCTGGATCAGTTACTCGTGCATAACCAGCTAACCTGTCTCTTGTCTACCCGTTTAAGAGCACCCAGAGTAATAAGAAGAGATATAAGATTCTGGGTCATACAAAAGTCTGGTATGAGCAATAAGCAGCAAAACAAAACAATAACAGGTATACTAAACCATACCTGAACCTGCAACCAAAGAGTTAACACAACATACCACTCAATACTCTAAGGTGCCACTAGCATATGGTGTAAAGAATACGGGGGGGGGGGGTGTGCATGTCATAATGATGTCAACAATCAAGCATAGCAACCATCCTCACATCTCTCACTCAGTGCGTAAAGCATATGATATCCACCACTTTGATCACTAGACCCATCGAGGTAGTGACAGAGTCCGACTTGTATAACTATTGCTACCACCAAGCTTGCCCAATGGAGTCATGACTCAATCCTTACAAATGACCCCACCTCATTTGTCCATAGCCAATAGTCCTACCTAGGCCACTTTGGCCCTGAATTCGTCCACTTACCTCATACTCCATAGTGATCCAAAGTCATAGACATCGATAAGCCCTTAGCACACGTCCCGCAGCAAAGCCCAACTCATGAAGTTAACTCATTGGTTCCCATTTGGATCCTGAGTAATAACCTCCCATCTGGACTTCCTTTGCATCTCGGTTTTTGGTCGAATTGGAGTTGGTCTTCAGAAGAGTCGTCGCGTAGAAGTAGCTTAAGTCTGGTTCGGTTCGGCTATACATCATCTTCAGATTTCTTGTTCGATTCGGGTCCTCTGGTTCGGCTCAGGTCTCCCCATCCGGTTCGGTTTGGATTCTCCATCATGGTTTGGCTCAGCTCCTTCATTTCTAGCTCCACTTATGTCGATCTGATCCCACTCCCTAGCTTCAGTCCGATCCGATCTCCATGCCCTTGTTTTTGATCCGATCTCCACGCCCTTGTTTCCGATCTGATCTCCACGCCCTTACTTCCGATCCGAACCCAACTCCAACTCTGATGAAAATGGCCTTCCTTCTTCCCAAGCCTCTTGTGCCAAGTTCCGATCCAAATCGAATCCCCTTGCTCAGTTCCCTTATCCGATCCGAGCCCCATACCCGATCCGATCCGGTCCTAAACTGTGCACATTTCCTGTAACTTTTCCTGTGACTGTTTACACCATACGACGGCGTTTTCGACCACTCTAACTTTTCAAATCAAACACAAAGCATACCATACAGTCATAGCAACATGTATAATCAACCACAAACACCAAAACAACAATATGATGTATTAAAATGGATCAAACATAGCCAAAACCCATATTTTCCCTTAATTATGTTTGAGCATAACTAATGATATGATTAGCAAAACTTAACCAAACTAACCAAATTTTCTAACAGAGGCCTAAAACAATATTTCGAAATTTATAAATATTTTTCCAGAATTTAATCATGTTTAAATTCGCTAATTAACACTAATTACCCTTAATTAACTATAATTAGTGTAGAAACAATGCTAATCACTCACCTTGGCCACAAATTAACTTTAGATCTGAAATAATCTCTGTTATGGCACTGTTTCCAAAGCAATGCAGCAGCTCTATTCCCAATCCTATGCAAATCCTCTTCAATTTGATGTAATTTAGCCAAATCTTTAATTAGAAAGTGGTTTAGAGGTGTTTTAGATGTTGGAGGCCATTACTAAGTTGAGAGGGATGATAAGTGGCAGCTGAAAAATGAGAAAAGAGTGTTATATAAACCCTAACAGCCCTTAAATACTCCAAATCCCGAAATCCCCCTCTGGGCCTAGCTGTTAATTACCCAATTAAGCCCGGTTAAGCTGTTTTTCACCTTCTAAACCTTAATTCAGCCATATCTCCCAAACGGTAAGTCCGTTTTTCACATATGACCACTCTACGGAAAGGTAAACCATCATCTGGACCTAATGGAAGTGGTTTCAGGTCAAAACTCCTTTCCAATCAAAAGTTATAGCCGAAACAAGATCAGCTAGGGGCAAACGGTCATTTAAAAACCGGAAAAAACCATGGACATGGGAAATGACCCCAATAGTCGTCTCCCATAGTTACATAGCTATACGACTTCGTATATAAAAGAAATAAATATTCTACTATCCTCTGATGCATAGAATGCGGGTCGTTACTTCCCTCCCTTTAAGTAATTTCGTCCCCGTAATTCCTTAATTCAAAACATACAAAAGATCCTGCATGCCTACCAATCATTAACAAAACAATAAAGCATACAAAACAACACAACAAGCCTATCCTAGCATGCGGTTTACTAATAAGGGAGTACTATACTGATATAAAAACCTTACCAAGCAAAGGGTTCTGGATACTTTCTCCTTATGTCCTCCTTTGTTTCCCAAGTACATTCTTCCTCATCATCACCCCCACTGAACTTTGACTAGTCTCACCGCCTTCGAAGCTGCTTCGTATCATTCCCAACAATACGCATAGGCCTGCGGTTCCCAACCGCCTCGGGTTCAACCTCTATATCATCTAACTGATCCGGTGAAATAGCCACACTAGGGTCGTGCACAAACTTCCTTAACTGGGAAACATGAAATACATTATGAACTCCCGCCATCTTCTCTGGTAATTTAACTTTATATGCCAAATTCCCAATTTGCTCGAGAACTGGGAATGGTCCAACAAATCTTGGTGCTAACTTGTCTCTTCTGCCAAATCGAATCATGCTCTTTAACGGAGAAATCTTAACAAACACCAAGTCACCAATGGAGAATTTTAAATATTTTCTCCTCTTATCAGCATAACTCTTCTGCCTATCTTGGGAAGCCTTCATTCGCTGTTGGATAACCTTAATCTTATCTGAAGTTTCTCTTATCACATCTGGTCCAAGCACAAAGTTCTCACCAGTTTCTAACCAACATGATGGTGAGTTTCCTGGTCTTTCGTAAAAAGCTTCAAATGGAGCTATACCAATACTGGATTGATAACTGTTATTATAGGCAAACTCTACTAGATGTAAATGGTCATCCCATGATCCACCAAAATCCAATATACAAGCTCTTAAGAGGTCTTCTAATATACGATTCACCCTCTCTGTCTGACCGTCGGTCTGAGGATGATACGCGGTACTGAGATGTAATTCTGATCCAAGCGCCTCTTGTAAGCTCTTCCAAAATACACTAGTGAACAACGGATCTCGGTCACTCACAATGCCTTTAGTTACTCCATGAAATCTCACTACCCATTTCATATATAGCTCGGCTAACTTAGCTGTCGTTCTATTCGACTTAACGGGTATAAATCTTGCACTCTTGGTCAATCGGTCCACAATCACCCAAAAGCTACCATAGCCTGACCTAGTCCTTGGTAACCCATCAATGAAATCCATTGAGACTTGTTCCCATTTCCATTCTAGAACTTCTAATGACTGCAACAAACCACTAGGCTTCTTTTGCTCAGCTTTAACTAGTTGGCAATTCATGCATTTGGATATAAACTTCCCAACGTCTCTTTTCATTCCTTCCCAGTAGTAGGTCTGCTTCATGTCTCGATACATCTTGTTACCACCGGGGTGTATAGTCAGTTTCGAGTGATGACATTCTCTAAGCACTTCATCTCTCAATCCATTGACATTGGGTACAACTAGTCTTCCATTCTTTCTAAGCCATCCATCTCGATCAAGCCCATACTTGTTCATCTCTTCGTCGATTCCCATCTCTAACTTTGAGATGATTTCCAATAGGTTAGGATCGTCCCTCTGGCTGGAACCAATCCGCTCAATCAAAGTGGGTCTGATCGTCAAACTTGCTAATGTTTCTGGATCCAATTCGCACTTTGGTCTGAAATCATACCCAGCGATGTACTCCAGTTGCTTCCATTCCAGAAACATAGCCCCTAATCTAGCATGTCTTCTACTCAATGCATCAGCTACCGCATTGCCCTTTCCTAGTGTGTATGCGATATCGAAATCGTAGGAAGCCAAGAATTCTAACCATCTTTGCTGTCGGAGATTTAGATCCTTCTGAGAGAAAAAATACTTTAGTGACTTATGATCAGTAAACAACTCGAATCTTTCTCCCAAGAAATAATGTCTCTATATCTTCAATGTGAACACGATCGCTGCCAATACCAAATCGTGGGTAGGGTATCTTTTCTCATGCGGTTTCAGCTGTCAACTAGCATAGGCTACAACCCTACCTCCTTGCATCAATACAGCACCTAGTCCGGTACCACATGCATCTGTGTATATTGTCATCTCTTCATTCCCTTTAGGAATGACTAATACTGGTGCACACGTCAACTTTTCCTTTAGGCTCTTGAATGCATTCTCGCACTTTTCATCCTAGACGAAAGCTTGATTTTTCTTAGTCAACTGAGTCAACGGTGCTGCTATCTTGGAGAAGTCTTGGATAAACTTATGATAATATCCAGCTAATCCTAAGAAACTTCTTACGTCTATTGCATTCCTGGGCATAGACCAATCTTGTACCGTAGCCACCTTCGTAGGATCCACGGCAATACCTTTCTCTGAAAAAACATGGCCTAAGAATCTCACTTCCCTCCTCCAGAAGTGACATTTAGAAAACTTTGCTTTCAATTGGTGTTTTCTCAACACCTCCATTACTATCCTCAAATGTTCATTGTGTTCTTCCTCTGTCCTTGAATAAACAAGTATATCGTCCACGAACACAAGAACAAACTTATTCAACTGATCCCTGAATACCCTATTCATAAGATCCACAAAATATTCTGGTGTATTGGTCATCCCGAATGTCATGACCAACCACTCATAAAATCCAGACGGCGTCCGAAATGCCGTTTTAGCTATACTTTCAGCTTCCACTCTAAGCTGATGAAAACCTGTCGTGATATCCAACTGGGAGAACACTCTCGCGCCACTCAACTAATCAAACAAATCATCTATCAGCGGTAGAGGATACTTATTCTTCCTCGTCACCTTATTCAACTCGCAGTAGTCCACACACAAATAAAGGGAACCATCTGCCTTGGTAGCAAACACAACTGCTACTCCCCAATCAGAAACACTTCTTCTGATAAATCCCTACTTCAAAAGATTGCTTACTTGCACCCCGAGCTCTCGCTGCTCCCTTGGCGCCATACGACGAAGTGGCATCACTATAGGTCTGCCATCTTTCACTAAATCAATACGGAACTCAATCTCTCGGTGTGGTGGAAGTCCGGTCAATTCCTCGAAGACGTCCGGATACTGGCCAGCCACGGGCACATCTGACAACTCATCATGCGGGATGTCGAGGGAATTTAGAAAACTAGCCATTACCCCTTCACTAGGTAGACCACCAAACACTACCCTCCGCCCATCATCCGCTCTAACTGTCACCAAAAAGCCCTCATAGTCTACCACCACCTGTATCTTTGGAGCCAATCGACTCCCAAAATAATGTCAAACCCAGTAAAGCCCAAAACAAAGCAATCACAATCAAACATGCATCCATGACTCGATAAGACCACATTACGAAAAATCATGCTAAGGCTAGTCGAACCACCAATCGGATTCGTAACTGCTAAAGGTCTATCGACTATCTCGGGTTCCAATCCCAACCTATCTACCAGGTCACTAGATATGAAGGAACGAGAAGCTCTGGTATCAAACAACACTCGAACAGGAAAATCATAAACATAAAGCATACCTTGAATGACGATATTCTTTCCTTTCTCCGCAGCAGTTGGGGCATTCGACGAAGAAGGAACATCATTGATAGCATATGCTTTCACAATCTTCTTTTCTTTAGGAGGTTGCGGACACTTGTCCTTATAATGTCACACTTGGCCACAGTTGAAGCACTTCCTATCCGCAGGCTTGGCCCGACATTCTTTGGCATAGTGGCCCTTCTTACCATAGCTGAAGCACTTAACATCTTTCTTATTCTTTTTCTTCTGGCCATCCTTGGTCTGATTCTGCTTTCTCTTATTCTGAGAACCATTCTTGCCTCCACCGCTTGCTTGCCGCTTTGGCTCCTCTACAGATGCAGCCTCAGTCTTAGACTTAGGGTATAGACTCTCTGATCTCAAAGCTTTCCCCACAATCGATTCAAACGTCTCATCGATGTGGTTTATAAGCCTTTCCCCCAAGTACTGATCTAAGCCTGTTATGAACTTTTCATTTTTCTTCTCGACGGTATCAATAAGGGGCAATCCATATTTCGATAGAGTATCGAACTCTGTAATGTACTCTGAGACTGCCCTACCATTCTTCTTAAGCTCCAGAAATTTCCTAAACAATTCTGACTTCTGGGCAGCTGGGATGAACTTATCACTGAATCAGGCCTTACACTGATCCCACGTAACTTGATCCTCTGGAGTAGCTGCCTTAATAGCATTCCACCAATTCATCGCCCGTCCATGCAGCTGACGGGATGCCAACTTCCTCTTCATTGCATCCTCGATACCCAAGTCTTCGAAGATACGCTCACAGCTATCCAACCAATCCTGAACTTCTATGGTTGATTTCGTTCCGTGGAATGGCTTTCCACCAAGACTAGTGTAATCCTTGCAAAGCTTGGCGAAATCGGCTCTAGGCGCCTGCACCGCTGCACCACCACCATTAGCAGCATTAGGAACTGCCCTTTGAACGTCCCTAAGCATCTCTCTCATGAAGTCAGTGAACATAGTCCTTTTGTCAGGAGCATTCCCATTATCGGCTCCTCTACCAGCACCCCTCGTATATCGGCTCATCATTCAATCTGTAAAGAGAAACAATTAACCATCCTCCTTGTGGTGTCAATGTAGGGCGACTTCATTCTTAGTTATACTAATAGTGTATATATATATAGCTCTTAAAAACCAAAATAATCACAAATACGCGATCTCATATATGTATTATCTCTCTTTGGTATCTTTCCCTAGGTTAACTACGCAACCTAGAGCTCTGATACCAAATGTGACGGCCCGCCCCGCACCAGCCGACATTTCAAATGAAAGTGCGCTGTGCCGATGTCCAACCAGCATGGGACGGTCACCAAAGAAAGGGATGGAAAGGAAACTTAACAGTGGACTAACAAAGAACCTGCAGAATATCTCACAGCGCATGGAATAAAATATAATAATAACATACTTTGACATAAAACAGGCAAGATAGTGCATATGCTGAAAACTAAACATCATAGCAGCGGAAAATCCAAATACAGCTTATGTTCCACATCATCATTATTACAACTTTTGGAAACTGTCTCTAAAGCAAATAAGGAAGGTACACTACTAATGCCCAAAGTAGTGACCAACAGCGACACAAGGAGAATACATGTAGATAATAATAAGGAGCCTCCTGCTCGTCTCCGGATCAGCTACTCGTGCATAACCAGCTAACATGTCTCCAGTCTGCCCGTTTAAGAGCACCCAGAGTAATAAGAAGAGACATAAAACTCTGGGTCAGACAAAAGTCTGGTATGAGCGATAAGCAGCAAAACAGAACAATAACAAGTATACTAAACCATACCCGAACCTGAACCTGCAACCAAAGAGTTAGCACAACATACCGCCCAATACTTTAAGGTGCCACTAACATATGGTGTAAAGAATATGGGGGTGGGGTGCGCATGTCATAATGATGTCAACAATCAAGCATAGCAACCATCCTCACATCTCTCACTCAGTGTGTAAAGCATATGATGTCCACCACTTTGATCACTAGACCCATCGAGGTAGTGACGGAGTCCGACTTGTATGACTATTGCTACCACCAAGCTTGCCCCATAGAGTCATGACTCAATCCTTACAAATGAGACAATAGTCCTACCTAGACCACTGTGGCCCTGAATCCGTCTACATACCCCATACTCCATAGTGATCCAAAGTTATAGACATCGATAACCCCTTAGCACACGTCCTGCAGCAAAGCCCAACTCATGAAGTTAACTCATTGGTTCCCATTTGAATCCTGAGTAATAACCTCCCATCTGGACTTCCTTTGCATCTCCGGTTTTGGTCGAATTGGAGTTGGTCTTCAGAAGAGTCGTCGCGTAGAAGTAGCTTAAGTCTGGTTCGGTTCGGCTATACATCATCTTCAGATTTCTTGTTCGGTTCGGGTCCTCTGGTTCGGCTCGGGTCTCCCCATCCGGTTCGGTTTGGATTCTCCATCGTGGTTTGGCTCAACTCCTTCATTTCCAGCTCCACTTACGTCGATCTGATCCCACTCCCTAGCTTCAGTTCGATCCGATCTCCATGCCCTTGTTTTCGATCCGATCTCCACGCCCTTAATTCCGATCCGAACCCAACTCCAACTATGATGAAAATGGCCTTCCTTATTGCCAAACCTCTTGTGCCAAGTTCCGATCCAAATCGAATCCCCTTGCTCAGTTCCCTTATCCGATCCGAGCCCCATACCCGATCCGAAACTCTGCACATTTCCTGCAACTTTTCCAGCGATTGTTTACGCCATACGACGGCGTTTTCGACCACTCTAACTTTTCTAGTCAATCACAAAGCATACCATACAGTCATAGCAACATGTATAATCAACCACAAACACCAAAACAACAATATAATGTACTAAAATGGATCAAACATAGCCAAAACCCAAATTTTTCCTTAATCATGTTTAAGCATAACTAATGATATGATTAGCAAAACTTAACCAAGTTAACCAAATTTTCTAACAGAGGCCTAAAACAATATTTTGAAATTTATAAATATTTTTTCCAGAATTTAATCATGTTTAAATTCGCTAATTAACACTAATTACCCTTAATTAACCATAATTAGTGTAGAAACAATGCTAATCACTCACCTTGGCCACATATTAAGTTTAGATCTGAAATAATCTCTTTTATGGCACTGTTTCCAAAGCAATACAGCAGCTCTATTCCCAATCCTATGCTAATCCTCTTCAATTTGATATAATTTAGCCAAATCTTCAATTAGAAAGTGGTTTAGAGGTGTTTTAGATGTTGGAGGCCATTACTAAGTTGAGAGGGATGCTAAGTGGCGGCGGAAAAATGAGAATAGGGTGTTCTCTAAACCCTAACAGCCCTTAAATACTCCAAATCCCGAAATCCACCTCTGGGCCTTGCTGTTAATTACCCAATTAAGCCCGGTTAAGCCGTTTTTCACCTTCTAAACCTTAATTCAGCCATATCTCCCAAACGGTAAGTCCGTTTTTCACATATGACCACTCTACTAAAAGGTAAACCATCATCCGGACCTAATGGAAGTGGTTTTAGGTCAAAACTCATTTCCAATCAAAAGTTACGGCCGAAACAAGATCAGCTAGGGGTAAAACAGTCGTTTAAAAACCGGCAAAAACCATGGACATGGGAAATGACCCCAATAGTCATCTCCCAAAGTTACATGGCTATACGACTTCGTATGAGAAAGAAATAAATATTCTACGATCCTCTGATGCGTAAAATGCGGGTCGTTACACAAACTCTCTCATACACTGACACTCGATTCTCTCTTCAGCCTGCTTCACAGTCAGTCCAGTCATCTATTTACTTGTCATAGAAACATACACAATAAAATGGAACAAAATAGTATTAAATTTTAGCAGGTATAATTTTATTTTAAAATTTGTTTGCTTCGAAATTTTGGTGTGTTTCTCATCATATTTCATGACTTGATCTAATATGCATATCCATCCATCAGTGTCTAGACAGCTTGTGATATTCACAGTGATTCACTGTAAATACAACGAGGTTGATAGAATTTCTACAGCTTACATATATAAACTGCACGTGCACGATACATGTATACGCATACATGTGTATGTATATACACATATATTTTGTGTACGGGCAATATGGTCAGAAAGGGACAAATATATCAAGTATGATGTGCGTAGATGAAGATTGACAACACAGGTTTACTGCAAGTATCCATGAACAATCAAGTGACAACATGCATACAGCCAGGACCAAATTTCAAATGCACAGAGCCAAAGCAATTCGCCAAACACATACACACATACACGCACACACACACACACATGTATACAAATGTACATATATATATATATATATATACATGCATGTATATATGGCAGTATCAAAATCGTAGTCGAAGCAGCTCAGCATTAACCACTTCAAGCAATCAGATGCAACATAAATGGATAGAGCACACATGTGCACAGTGGTGTACAAGGCAGTGAACTGATGCAACTCAAATATGCACACAGCAACACAAAAGGAAAAGCAAAATTGTCAATGAACAAGGGAGTTTTATGTGTACACATTCAGTAGCATTGGGATTGCAAGTGGACTCACAAATATAAACATATATGTGTATATACATATACACACATTCTTGTGTATATATACATGTAATATGGTAGAAATTTGACTAAGCCATGAGCAGTGTGCACAAACATTTGTGCAAGCTCAAAATATTTCAACATGCACAAATATATACATGCAACAACAATTTCAAGTGCAATCAGCGGAGCACACAACTAGTTCTACATATACATGCACATATTGCAAGGCTCAATAACAAGGAACAATGGAGAAATAATTCGAGTTCAAGAGACACAAATGCAAAGCAACATGGTAGATTGCAAATGGATAAGCAGGGGTATTCTTGCACATACACAATGCAGCAAGGTGCCATTAAATAAGCACAAAAGCTCAGGTTTACTCGACAAAAAAACTGTGGTGATGAATGTACAGACTGTGTACACAGCAATACAAGAGTTTCAGGTACAAATGGTCGTTATGCACAATTATGCAGCATGTTACAAGTCTGTACATGGTGATAAGAACAGTGGATCTCAACGGGCATACATACAAAAGGCTCAAACATGATTCCGTATGTACAGGTCAAGGCACAGTATACAAGATTCATGGCCATGACAACGAGTATAAAAAGATTGCACAACAATTTCAATGAGCAGGTAAATAAGCATGACAAGCAAACCAATGGCTAATATGTTGAGCACAGAAGTGCACAAATATGTGCAGGAATACAAAACTCAGGTGAACAGGTTAATTAGCCGCAGTTTTCTTTTCATACAGAATGTACAGTGCAACTCAAATGAACACAGATGCAAGGGTCGACATATATGCACAAGAGTATGTTCATGTTCTTGAAATATGCTACTGTTCTGCAGTTTGAAGAGTGAAGCAACAACAAACATATATATATCATAACAGATCATATGGATGAATATATACATTGCAAATTATATACATATACACACAAAACCATGTGAATATATGTATATATATATATATTGCATCATATCTATAAACAAGTCATGGCTAGTTGAGATTCATGTCATGCATTCCAGCAGGTTAATCAAATAATCACCAAGTTTATTTTTTCCTGATTTGAATTAAGTTAAAAGTGGAAAACATTCTTTGGGAAATGTTTTATTTTATCCATTAGAGCATCGCAATTGTTCTTGGGAAAGAATCAAAATAAAATTCAGCATGCATATTTTTGGAAAGGCTTTAATCTTGCATTTCAAGTCATCAGGTTCACAGAAACACAAGAAATTATCCAGATTCATCACATAACACATGAAAATATTAATCAATGAATTTGAAGAATCATTTCTGGAAAGTTATCAAATACGCAAGGGATTTATTTTAAGGGAAGAAATCATTTCAATATTCTTCCAGGATTCAGCAATTCATTTTTAGCAAGGATGAAGTACACCTGTGCAATATTTTTCAGGAACCAGAGTACAAATCTGGCAAGAATTCAATTTATTGTTTCCAAAAATCATTTGTGAATATATGACATATATTTCTATCAAAATTCAACCCAAATTTGTGACCGATTTAATCAAGAATCAATCATGTAACAGGTCAAAGTCGTGGAACAAAGGGGGAAACATCACGCAATAATCAAACAAGTCAATTCGTGGAAATTAGAGTTGTTTAAGGGTTTCTAAATCATATTTAAACTACACCATTTTCATAATTGAAAACATCAAAAACAACAAGCAACACTACGAGAGCTCAAAGGAAAATGAAGACCAGAAATTGCTCACGTTTGCGATCGCGAGCTCCAAATCATCGACCGAGAACATCAAGATTCAATCAATCTTCAAAAAAATTGATCATTCAATTATAGCAAGTCACTATTTGGAGAACGAGAAAAAAAAAACCTAATTTATTTTTGGGTCGGCCGACATGGAAGAACAAAGAGGGAGCTCTGATTTCAATAGCAAGAACAAAGGGAATAAAGAGGGTCCTCCTACCTTGTTTCATTTACAAAAGGGGGTTTTAGTTTTTATTTTATTTTGAATTATTTTTATTTTCTTCCGTAACTGATTACACGGTTTTCTAGTTTGTCTGTAAAATTAAGGGTTTTCTAGTTTGTATGTAAAACTAGGGTTTACTAGCTATAGGATTTATAGTTAGGGTTTACGGATTACGTTTTGTAATTCGGGGAAAATCTGATCTTAGGGATAAAGATTATTCTAGGGTTTTAAGCATAGGATTAGAGAAGGAGAAGGGTTTGCAAGTTTACAGGGTTTTGTAAGTGGGATTTGTTTTAATACCTAGTAGAAATCATGGGAATGCAACAGTATGCAGGTTTGCCAAAGCTAGGTAAAAAAAATTGTGCTATTTTATTTCTACATTTATATTCTCTGTTGAAATCTGTGCTGTGATAATTTTAGTATCTCGAAAAAAATCCAATAAACCCTATTCACCCCCCTCTAGGGTTAATCTAGATCCAATATGATTTGCTGAACTTGATTATCCGTTTTTTGAAACTTTATCATTTTCCTGAACTTCTTTAACTTGTTATAATTTTTGGCTATGAAGACAATTTCTTCTTCATCTAAGTTGGAATCTTCTTTGTTTGCTTGAAATGCTATATTTTTCTTTTCTATATTTTATTTCTTTCTATCCTGCAGGTTAGCTTCATAGGATAACAAATTACCAATTAATTCTTCAACTTTGAGTTGAGAAAGATCATTTGCCGCTTTTATGGCTAACACTTTTCTTTTCCAATCATTAGTTAAAGAACTTAAGATTCGTGTGACTAATCAAAATCAATGAACTTGACCCGAGTCCCCTAAGATCATGTTGTACAGTTTGCAATCTAGTGTACATATCACTAATGGACTCACTTGCTTTCATTTCAAAAGATTGAGAATTTTGTTTGCTTAACTTTTGTTGTACCTTAGTGTGTGATCTGTAAGGTACGCCATAGGCTGTAGTGCACATCATGACATGTGAAAACTCATTTTTATCTAGTGCTCAAAATAAAACATTCATTGCTTTTGAATTGTTGGAAGCTGAGATTTTTTGAGCATTGGTCCATGCATTTAATTCAGCAGTTGGTGCTTCATAGTTATTTTGAGTGGTGGACCAAATTTCCAAACCATTTGCTTCTATATAAATCCTCATACGTGTTGACCAATATGCACATTTGACACATTAAAAAGTGGGGGACGTTGCGTAGACTGATACTCTTGAAATATACTGATACTTGCAATTTCAAATGATGCATATACGCGTTACTATAATTTGATCAAACGTTGCTCGGATACCAATTGAAAGTCTATATGAGTAGTTCATGTGTAGGAAAGTATGAATGTGTATGCTAGTATACTATAGTAAAGTAAATGATAGTAAGGAAAATGCACACTAAAGTTTTTATACTAGTTCAGGCCTTCCATCCTACGTCCAGTTCAGAAGCTCCCCTTCGGTATTTTACCATCACAAACTCCTCGCTTCTCCCTGAGAAATAGGCTTAATTATAATAGTGTTTTCTTGTAAGATATGTGTTCTTGTATAACATGAATATTAACTAATTATTATATGATCTTCCAAGATATTCCCGGAGTAATAATTGCTTTGAAGTACGGATATGTATGGAAGAGTAGTAGATGGTTGTGAATGAATTGTATCGCTTGAGTGTTGATAGAGTTAGAGATCATAGAATGCAGTAAGAGTCAAAAGGTGATCTTCTCCATAAGTTGTAATGTCTTAAATAGTGTTGATGAGTGGTAGTTGAAGAGTAGTATCCATTAGACTTCATCCAAGAGTTGTATTGATCCACATTGAGGAGTTGTGATGAAGAGATGTGAATCTGGCTTTTTAGAATGTGGTAGCTGCCTTTTTTTCGGCCGAACTCCAGGTCATATGTCTGGTTATAATTCCAGATGTCTGGATCCTTCTTCAAACACATATTTCTTAGGCCGATAGAAAATTCAGACGTCTAGAATAATATATCAGATGTTTGATCTTTAAATCTGTTGTTTTCTAGTCCTAGAGGGAGACGTCTAGTAATCCATCTAGACGTCTGACACACTTGTGTCAGCTGTGCATGTTTTGACTTGTTTTCCTCTTTTCTTAGTGCATACTCTTCTTTCTTCTTGTTTCATCTCCTTGTTATAAAGCTATGTGTTATGCAATATGTTGAGTCGATCTTGAGCATTTTCTTACATAAGCTAATGATATATCTATATGGTTTCCATTATGTAGTTGTCGTTATCAAAATCAAAGAATGGATTTCCTAGCAATTATATTAATGCATACTTACTGCAAATATGATCTGCAATCAAACACCTTAAGTTGGAAACTCCTATGTCTTAATATGAACATGCCTGTATAGATGCATATATCATGTCTTATTTAGATGACACTATAATGTAAATGATGTTTATGTGAGATGCGTTGTTGAATAAATAATGAAAAGAGACTGTTGACTTATATGTTTTAGGATCTGGACATTAAATTGATTTTTAAAAGCTAATTTAAATAGCTACATGGACCCTTATACTTGTATAATTTTTCTGTGTGCATGCATACATTGATAAATGTTTTTATGAAAATGTGATTTGCAGTTTTAACTCTCCAATGTACATGTGTTTAGATTTATAATACACACAACAACTTAATGTTGGAATTTATATATGCAGTAACATATACTTCTTATAAAACCTGTAATGGACATGTTTGTTGTATAAAAGTTTGCCAGGGCCATTGTATAAAGATGCTCCTTTGCTATACCAGATAGGCTATGGTTTATATATATATATATATATATTTGTGTGTGTGTATTTGAATGTCTGTTGTTTCTCTAACATGTAATAGAACCTGCTGATATCTATATTGATACATAATGGAGTATGAAAGCAACAACAAACATGACTTATTTTTTTACATGCTATTTGTGTGTGCGTATGTGTGTATATGCATTGATATTATATGCCCAGTTGAAAAGTTGCTATATTTGTACCAGATTTAGTGAATCTTCTTTTTGACGAATACATTAACTTGAGCCTGGACATATCTAATCCTTCCTTGTATATGTAATACTGTGTTGTATTTATTTGAACTTGATTCAATTGAAAAATATGAGAGTATAACATGCTTACTGTGCTTTATATGTTTAACACTATAAGCTGTTGAACCTGTCATTGCCTTATGTAACATACTTGTATGAAAATGGCCTGGACATATGGGTATGTATTCTCATGAATTAATATGAGTTATTCTTGCTGTTGTATGAATCAACGTATGCAAGATATGTTTCGGATTCTTAGTATATGATATACATCAGATTATTGGACTATTTGTATATGTTGTTATAAATCTATCTACTACTATGCTATCCATGCTATTTTATTCATATAAGCGTTGGTTGAGATAATAAAATGTCTATGAACTATGTTATATACATGACAATTTTGTAGCATACGAAACGTATATATCTAACCAAAGAGCTGCTGTAAATTTGTTTACAACATCCTTATAAATTATATAACACATAGTTGCACACTTCCAATAATGAAATCCCTCAAAACTGCACGTTTATATTAAGTCAAAGTGACATCTTCCAAGAATAACACTCATTAGTGCCATAATCAATGATTGTGGGTTATGCCAAAGCATAAGCACACGGTTTATTATGGTTAAATGCAATAAAATAATAGTGATACTCAAATTATTTAAACTTAGGTCTGATTTACTAGGCTGCCATAATAAGATTATTGTCTTAGAGACATAGAGAATGAAATATTCAGTATGTAAAATGAACAAATATTGTTCATCATGCTATCTAAGAAATATATATGATATAATTAACATAGGATGTCTACCTAAAAGATTGTGTTTTGGGGATTAGCCAAAGTTAACTCCAAACATGATTAGATATGAATCTTGGATCACTTAAAAACACACACACACACCCTTATATATATATATATATATCAAAATAGAGGGATGTTGATTTGAATGGGAGCATGTTTTACTTAATTTATATATATTTGGATAAATAAGCTTTGCTCTGTATAATTTTGGATTATCAAAATCTTGAGTATATATATATATATTATAATACCATTTATCATTATTTTATTGTTTATTATCTCTTGTAGATATTAAATGGCAATACCAACAATTTGTCACTATGATCCATCCTTGAAAAGGATAAAATGAATGAAATTAATTTCCTTAACTGGCATTGAAATTTGAGGATCGTCCTCAAACAAGAAGGAAGTTATATGTACTTGACGGGCCAATTCCAAAGGCACCACCATGTACAACACTCATGCAGAGATGAATACCTAGAAGAAGCACCAAATGCTCTTGATGCCAGTTGTCTTATGATTAAAACCATTACTCCGGGGCTTTAGAGGCAATATGAGTTAATGGATGCATATGAGATGATCAATCACCTTAAGAAATTGTTTGAAGGGCATGCTCAACAAGATAGGTTTGACACAAGCAAGAAACTATATAACTGCAAAATAGGAGAAAAGAAACCCGTTGGTGCATTGGTGCTAAAAATGATTGGATACATCGATTATCGTAAAAGGTTGGGTTTCAATTAAAACTTGGAGCTCAAACCGATCTTGTTTTACAATCATTAAACAGTCACTATTCTCAATTCATGATGAATTATCTCATGAATGAAATAGAAAAAAACTTAACTGAGTTATTAAGCATGTTAAGAACTACCGAAAACAATACGAAGAAAGCGGAACCTGCTTTCATGCTGATGGTACAAAAGGGAGATGCTAAAGCAAAGGGTAAATGCAAGAAAAATTAGTTTAAGAATACTACTGCCAAGACCAATTTCAAAAAGGCACTTAAGCCTAAAGGAGGGGTTCCAAAAGTGGGTGATTGTCACTGCTGTGGAAAGCCAGGTCATTGGAGATGCAATTGTTATGCAAGATCTAAAAAAAAGAAAGGAAGTACGACTTCACCAAAATCAGGTTTAAATGTTACAAGTGTCAATTTATCTACTTCTAGATCTTAGGTATTATATACAGGATGGATCACATATTTATGTTAATTTGTAGGAAATGCAAAAGAGTAGAAATTTGGAAAAAAGGAGAGGTGGATTACAAGTGGAAATTTAGCAAATGTTGTTGCATTAGCCATCAGAAGTTGCCGCTTATCCTTACCTATTGGCTTAGTTTTAGAATTAAAAGATTGTTATTATGTGCCTTCCATTAGAATAAATATTATTTATGTATCTTGTTTTTACAAGCTTAGATTTTCATTTGTAATAAAAGATAGTTGTTGTTCATTTTATTTAAATAAAATATTTATGAAAATGCATAATTAGTTAACGATCTTTATATTCATAAATTTGATGTGCCTATTTGTAACATAAATATTGAGCAGATTAAATCTAATGATTTAAATCTAACATATCCTTGGCATTGTCGTTTAGGCCATATAAAGGAGAAACATATATCAATACTCCATAAAGATTGAATTTTGAATACATTTGATTTCGAATCATATAAAGAATGCAAATTTTGTTTACTAGGCAAAATGACTAAAGCACCTTTCACTGGACACAGTGAATGGGCTAGTGATGTATTAAGCCTTATACATACTGATGTATGTGGACGAATGAGTACATCACCTAGAGGTAGGTTTTATTATTTCATTACATTTACTGATGATTTCAGTAGATATGGTTATGTGTATCTTATGAAATACAAATCAAAATCCTTTGAAAAGTTCAAAGAATTTAAAAATAAAGTTCAGAACTAATTTGGAAAGAATATAAAGAATCTTCGACCAGATAGAGGAGGGGAATGTTTAAGATAAGAATTTAATGACTATCTGAAAGAGTGTGGAATTGTATCACAATTCACTCCACCAGGAACACCACAATGGAATGGAGTGGCCGAAAGAAGAAATCGCACCTTACTAGATATGGTACAATCAATAATGAGTCATAAAGATCTTCCAAAATTTTTTAGGGTTATGTCCTTGAAATAACTGCATTCATACTTAATCATGTTCCCACTAAAACGATTCTGAAGAACCTATATGAGATATGGATTGAGAAATATCCTAGTGTATCTTTTATGAAGATTTGGAATGGGAGGTGTTTCTTAAACGCCTTGCTTCTGATAAGCTTAGACGCAAATCAGATAAGTGTCATTTTATGGGATATCCAAAAGAAACAAAAGGATATTACTTCTACAAACCTTCTGAGAATAAATTAATTATTACTCGAACTGACATTTTTTGGAAAGAGAACTAGTCTCTAAAAGTACCGTTGGGAATAAAGTAGAACTTGAAGAAATTCGGGCACCACAAGATACCATTGAACTTGAACTAGAAATTGAGAAAGAGCAACAAACTACTGTGGAAACCGAGTCTGCTCAAATTACATGAGATATTCGCAGATCTGGTGGAATACGCTGTGAGCCTGATAGATATTTCAGATTTCTTATGACTCAAACTAGAGATGTAATGCTCATGGACCAAGATGAGCCCGCTTCTTACTAAGAGGCTAGGAATGAGACAGAATCTAAGAAATGTCCTGAAGCCATGAAATCTAAAATGGATTCTATGTACACCAACCAAGTGTGGACTTTGGTTGATTCACCTGACAAGGTAAAACCTATCGGGTGCAAGTGGGTCTTCAAGAAGAAAACTAACGTGGATGGTAAAGTATAAACCTATAAAGGCTGATTGGGGTAAAAGATTTAAAACAAATTCAAGGAGTTGACTACAATGAAACCTTCTCCCCAGTCCCAGCATTGTGCTTGTAGTTGTAGCCTTTTACGATTACAAAATCTAGCAAATGGATGTTAAAACTGCCCTCCTTAATGGGAATCTTATCGTGGATGTGCGAATGACACAATCGGAGGTTTATGTCAATCCAAAAGATGATAGAAAAGTATGTATGCTGCAACGATCCATTTATGGATTAAAGCAAGCATCTCGGAGCTAGGATCTTCATTTTGATGGAACAGTCAAAGAGTTAGGCTTCATTAAGAATGAAGATGAACCTTGTGTATAGAAGAAAATTAGTGAGAGTAACAATATATTCTTGGCATTATACGTTGATGACATTTACTTATTAGGAATGATGTTAGTTCATTATAAGCGGTAAAGACATGGCTGGAAAAAAATCTACGTGAAAGACTTGGGTGAGGAAACCTATATCTTAGGTATCAAGATCTATAGAGATAGATCAAAAAAGTTGAATAGCCTAAGAAAAAGTACATACATTGACAAAGTGCTAAAAAGGTTTGGCATGCAATAGGAAAAGAGAGGATATATACCCATGTCACATGGTATAACATTCTCTGCGACTCAATGTCCTAAATCACAAGATGATAAGGAACGCATGAGAAAATTCCCTTATGCTTCGGCAACGGTCCCTTATGCTTCGGCATCTGGATCAATCATGTATGTATTGTTGTGTACTCATCCGGATGTCTCATACGCTTTAAGTATGACAAGTAGATTCCAAGCTGATCCAAGTGAAGTTCACTGGATAGTAGTCAAGAACATCCTTAAGTAACTGAAAAGGACTAAAGAGTCGATCTTGATATATGGAGGTGAAGAGGAATTAATGGTAAAAGGTTACATAGACGTTATTTTCAAAACTGATAAAGATGAATATAAGTCACAGCCGGGTTATGTGTTTTTCCTTAATGGTGTTGCTGTGAGTTGGAAAAGTTCAAAGCAAGAAACAGTCGCTGATTTGACTATGGAAGCTAAATACATTGTTGTTTCTAAAGCTGCTAAGGAGGCTGTTTGAACTAAGAAGTTCATCACTGAACTTAGTGTTTTTTCCTCCATTGTTGATCTGATAGAACTTTATTGTGACAACAATAGGGCAATTGCACAAGCCAAGGAAACTAGGTCACATCATCGATCCAAACAGATACTTAGGCGACATTATCTCATCTGTGAAATTGTTGACAGAGGAGATATACATATCTGCAAAGTAATAATAGAGTATAATGTTACAAACCTACCGACTAAAGCTTTGTCGCAACAAAAGAATTATAGTCACATTAGTTTCATGGGTATACGATACATGAGCAATTGGCTCTAGAACAAGTGGGAGCTTATTAGAGTTTGAACCCTACAGACAATCAATTTGATGTGAATGAATAACATTATTGATAATACATTTTATTTTGAGTAAAAGATTTTATTATGTTATATCTACTTCTTAATATAATATTGACATAGCAGAAGTCCTTGGAATAACAATACATAATTATATAGTTTCAAGTAAGTGGCTTGAACATGAGATTATATAATATAATAAGTTTTGTAATTCTTAAACGTCCCTAGTCAAGTTTTATTAAACATTGAGACTAGGATGTTGACTGACTGATGATCATATTTCATTGATCAATAATATATGTGATATTAATGTCAATACATAAATATGTATTAGAGAATAGTGTATTGGTGTGACGGCCCGCCCTGGACTAGCCGACATTTCTCCGAAATGCTTTGTGCCGATGTCCAACTAGCATGGGACGGTCACCAAAGAAAAAGGGTGTGAAGCTAAAACTGCTAAAGGAACCTGTAGTATATCTCACAGCGCATGGAATAAAATATAATAAGAACATAACTTTGACATAAAATAGGAGAGACAGTGCATAAGCTGAAAACTAAATCATCATAGCAGCGGAATCCATAATACAGCTTATGATCCAATATCATTGTTACAACTTCAAATTACTGTCTCTAAAGCAAAAGAAAGAAAAGGTACACTACTAATGCCCAAGTAGTGACCAGCTACAACAGTGACCAGCAACAACACAGGGAGTATATATGTATATCATACGTGGAAGCCTCCTGCCCGTCTCCGGACAGCTACTCGCGCATTACAACCTAACCTGTATCTGGTCTCTCGTTTAGGAGAACCTAGAGTAATAAGAAGAGACATAAAACTCTGGGTCAGACAAAAGTCTGGTATGAACGATAAGCAACAAAACAAAACAATAACAGGTATAATCCAACCATACCTGAACCTGGACCTAAAATCAAAGAGTTAGCACAACAAGATGTACATTACTCTAAGGTAACACTAACATAAAGTGTAAAAGTAATATGGGGTGCACATGACATGGTGATAGCAAACATCAAACGTAGCAATCATCCTCACATCTCTCACTCAGTGCGTAAAGCATACGATATCCACTACTTTGGTCACCTAATCTTTGGCCCATGACGGAGTCCAACCCCGTACAACTATCACTACGAGCCCCTATCTGTCTCTCAGTGGTGAACCAAAGTTATAGGTATCGATAACCCCTTTGTACACCTCCCGCAGCAAAGTCCAATCAAGAAGTCAAATCATTGGTTCCCGTCTGGATCCTGAGTCACAACTTCTCATTTGGACTACCTTTGCATCTTGGGTTTTTGGTCATCAATCTCGTTCGTTTCTTAGCTCTAAGCTTCCATACATGTTCACACTCTAGTTCAGATATGTGTGGTTCGTGATTCTCTAGTCTAGGTCATGATCCCCTTTCCTGCATCAGCTCGTGATCTACTCGTGGACCCCTGTTCGAGTTGTGACACTTGCTCACGGTCCTCCTCTCCTGGGTCGGTTCGTGATGCATCATAACCTCCGTCTTGTGGTCAGCTTCCTCCGCTCGCTCTGGCATCGGCTCATGGTCCACCTTGCATCGGCTTGTGATCCTCTTTCCTTATTCCTCACAGTCGCCCTCGTAGGGTTCGCCTTATTCCTCATGGTCGCACTACTAGGGTTCGCCCCTTCCTCACGATCGCCCTCCTAGGGGTCGTGTCGTGAGGGTGCTTCACGAATGGGATACTGTACTATTTTCTACAACTTTTCCTGCGAGCTATTTACGCCATACGACGACGTTTTTGACCATCCTAACTTTGCTAAACAATCATGAAGCATTCCAAACAGTAATAGCAACATACATAATCAACCATAAACACCAAAACAACCATCTAACATGTTAATATGGATCAAACATACCCAAAACCCATGTTTTTCCATAAATCAAGTTTAACCGTAACAAATGATAGGATTAACAAAACATATCCAAATTAACCCAAATTTCTAACAGAGGCATAAAATAATATTTTGGAATTTCTAAATATTTTTTCAAATTTTTCAAAGTTATAATTTAGCTAATTAACACTATTCACCCTTAATTAGTCGTAATTAATGAAAAACAATGCAAATCACTCACCTTAGCCACAAATAATCTTAGATCTAAAACTTTTCTACTGTTTGGGTCGAATTCCTATCCAACACAGCAGCTCAAACTCTGATTTGGTGTTGATTTGCCTTGATTTGATGTAGCTTAGCTTAATCTTCGATTAGAAAGCGATTAGGAGGTGTTTAAATGAAGAATTTGATAGTGGAGGCCATTACTAATTAACCAATTAAGCCCATTTAAGTTGTTCTTCACTTTCCAAACCTTATTTCAGCCATATCTCCGAAACGATAAGTTCGTTTGATTAATATGACCGCTCTACGGAAAGAGAAACCATCATCCAAATCCAATGGAAGTGGTTTCAGGTCAAAACTCCTTACAAATCAAAAGTTATGGACAAAACAAGATTCACCAGGGGAAAAATGGTCATTTAAAAATCATCAAAAATCATGAACATGGGAAATGACCCCAATAGTCGTTCCCCAAAGTTACACGACCATACGACTTCATAAGAAAAAGAAATAAATATTCTACGTTCCTCCGTTGCGTAGAATGCGCGTCATTTCATTCTCCCCCCTTAAAAAGTTTCGCCCCCAAAACTTCTTAACCAAAACATACAAAGGATCCCGCATGCCTATCAATCATTTGCAACAATTAAAAATAAATAATAATACAACAAGCCTATCCTAGCATGCGGTTTACTAACAAGGGATACTATATTGATATTAAAACCTTACCAGGCAAAGAGCTTTGGATACGTCTTCCTTATATTCTCCTCTGTTTCCCAAGTATAGTCTCTCTCATTATCACCCCACTAGACTTTGACTAGTTTGGACCGTCTTCCTTCGAAGCTGCTTCGTATCGTGCTCAACAATATGAATAGGTTTGCGGTTCCCAACCGCCTCGGGTTCTACCTCGATATCATCCAACTGATCTGGTGAAATAGCCACATTAGGGTCGTGCACAAACTTCCTTAACTAGGAAGCATGAAATACGTTGTGAACTCCCGCCATCTTGTTTGGTAATCCAACTTTCTGTTAATCGATCCACAGTTACCCAAATACTATCATGGTCCGATCTTGTTTGGTAATCTTCACGTTACTATTTTTTCTTTCTACTATCTTTTGACAATGTTCTACGAATAAGATAGCAAAACTGAAAATTGGGTTGGCCAAGCTTATAACTTCTTATTCCTTTTAATGGTGCAACATCACTTCTGTTTCCACTCTATATGCCTTATATATAGTATTTTGTATTACTGATTCAGTTTTTATGTTCTTAACCAGACCTTCGTTACTCTGAGTATTGAACTGGGTTTTGTTTAGAGTGATTTCATCCTATGTGAAACATGATGCATGTATGGGGATGGATGTGTGTCTGTAAGTATTAACAAAATGAAAAAATAGACACCTAATAAACGTACATTTCACATTCAGATTTATATGATCCCTACCATGGTATAAGTCCTTCTTCATTCCCTGTGTATGACTACTTTTACTGACTTTGTTGTTCCCTTATTAATCTAATTTCGCTTAGTGTCCCCTGATATAAGAAGTTCAAAAGGTTTCATCACAAGCCACATAATTTTAAGCGCAGTAGAATTAAGGAAGACTCGAGAATCAGAGAAGATTCAGTGAAAGGCAAAATAAGCAAAGATGCCTGCTCCAATAAATTAGACTGTGAGGGACAAAGTGAAAACTTCCCATTTGTAAGCAGCGAGGCGAAGACAATACTTGCAGGTACGATTTGTTATGCATTTTCCATTTAATGTGGTACAAAATCTAAGTTGTTTGGCCGGTTAAGTTTGATGTAATAATATTGTTTTTATCTGTTAGTTAGTTATTTGAAAAAACAAAGATTTTAATATACGTTATTCTCTAGCATTTGTTTATAGTTTACATGTATCACGATACGGATGATAACAATAAGGCCACATTATCCATATTTTTAGTACTTATTTTCCGATTTTATGATATGTGCATTATAGTAAAGGGGCATAGTGCAGTATTCGCTGAATCTATACAATTTCAGTCGGTCACAGCTCCGTTTTGGTATGCTTTTTTACTTAGATAAATTATTTACAGAGCAACACATGTTGTACCCAGTTTCTCTTTATTTGTTTTCAAATGCAATGTGAAAATTATTGCAACAAACAATGCTCAAGCTTTAAGTTAGCTACACATGCCAGTCTTTTGAAGCATCAGACGGCTGCCCTGAAGGATCCAAATGCAAGCTACACAATTCTTAGAGCACTAGAAAAAGCAAGAATAGGAGACTCGGTAAAACAAAAAATTCTACAACGACTAGCTGTTACTTTGGTTTCAATGCTTTCGGGGGGAGTGAAAATGTTTCAATTGTTTCTTCTGTAAACTGCCGAACTGAAGATTTTGCTGATTTCATCAGCCTTAATTATGATTTTGATACTATCATATGTAAATGGTTTCATCAGCCATTACTTTTTTCATTTTTTTACTGTAACTGTCTTAGGTAATTGTATTAGGTAAAGCTCCCAGTGAGAGAATGTTGTAAAGGAATTGGGTCGTTTTTAGGAGAGTTAAAGTAATAATATTAACCAAAAAAAATTATAATTGATAAAGTGAACTACCAAAAAGGAGAGAAAATACTCCTTAATGTTATGCTTTCGCATACATACTATATAATCATATTGCAATATCCTAAAATCCTAGACATACAAACCGCTGCAACAATTGTTCATTTTAAACTTCATCTCCAGGTTTGGTCAAATTCATCTATGTACTCGCCTATCGGGTATGCATGTGTACTGGTCGATATTAAAACCTTACCAGGGAAAGAGATCTGGATACGTCTTCCTTATATTGTCCTCTGTTTTCCAAGTACAATCTCTCTCATTATCACCCCACTGGACTTTGACTAGTTTGGACCGTCTTCCTTCGAAGTTGCTTCATAACATTCTCGACAATACGAATAGGTCTGCGGTTCCCAACCGCCTTGGGTTCTACCTCGATATCATCCAACTGATCTGGTGAAATAGCCACATTAGGGTCGTGCACAAACTTCCTTAACTGGGATGCATGAAATACGTTGTGAACTCCCGCCATCTTGTCCGGTAATCCAACTTTTGGTCAATCGATCCACAATTACCCAAATACTATCATGGTCTGATCTAGTCCTTGGTAAACCATCGATGAAGTCCATTGAGACTTATTCCCAATTCCATTCGGGAATTTCCAACGGTTGTAACAAACCACTAGGCTTCTTTTTCTCATCTTTAACTAACTGGAAATTTATACTCTTGGAGATAAACTTCCCAATGTCCCTCTTCATCCCTTCCCAGTGATAGGTTTGCTTCATGTCTCAATACATTTTGTTACCACCGGGATGTATAGTCAATTTCGAGTAATGACGTTCCCTAAGCACTTCATCTCTCAATTCGCTAACGTTGGGTACAACTAGTCTCCCATTCTTCCGAAGCCATCTATTTCTATCAAGTCCATACTTGTTCATTTTCTCACCATCGGTATTCATCCCTACCTTGGAGACGATTTCTATTAGGATAGGATCGTCCCTCTGATTGGAACCAATCCGCTCAATCAAAGTCGGTCTAACCGTCTAACTTGCTAACATTTCTGGATCCAATTCATACTTTGGTCTGAAATCATATCCCACGATATACACCAATACTTTCATTCAAGAAACATAGCATTTAAACTGGCATGTCTCCTACTCATTGCATTAGTACAACACCTAGTCTGGTACCACATGCATCTGTGTATACCGTCATCTCTTCATTCTCTATTACCAGAATCCTACAGGTGATAGTCTACTCAAGGGAATAAAAATAGGAAAACAACCATAGCACCCATCAAACATGTCATATCTATCACCTGCTAAAGCCATAAATACGTCGACACCTACCTGATTGGTCCAACCAATCCCAAAGGCTAATGGAAGCCCCGGTCCCAAACGAACTACCGCACGTCCAACTCATGTTTATCCTTCAAGGATAACTAGATCACGTCCAACGGATCCAAGGTAACGGGCGTCACTAGATACCCCTGCTTCGAGTCCGCCTAGAACACTCCAAATATCGATGATTTCTTGGTACTCTCATCAGAAGAGCTACCCACATACTCGGACCCAGTCTCGAGTATCCATTACCCACAAACTCGAGCATAAACTCAAGTCCAACAATACGTCTCCCTATTCGTTGCATCTCCAAGATCAATGAACAACCATTTTCCTTTATGAGTTCAAGTCCAACTTGAATCGTCCTAGCCTTCGTTGCATCTCCACGACCAACGGACACCCATTTTTCTTTTACGAGTTCAAGTCCAACTTGAATAGTCCTAACCTTCATTGTATCTCCACGATCAACTAGCACATTTTATCCCTTCGAAGTTCTACCATTCTTGAACCAACGAGACCGTCAACATAGGGTCCTAAACAATTCATTACTTTGCAGCTTTCTCAAGTCCCGCTCGAATCGTATCATAGCCCTATCAAATCAAACTCACGGCACTCCATACCATTGAACAGTCTTATCATGTCACGGCTGCACATCACTCCTCGAGTAAGCCGAGATATCATTCAATGGAAATCACAACAACTATTTATATCTTACGAAAACCATCCTAGTCGAACTCGACATTCCCCAAAGGCCTAAACCAATATCATACAAGCACTCAAGGAACATCTCCTCCGAAATTCAGACAATCTACATGAGATGATACTAGCAAAACAACTAAGCAATCACAAGCAAACATACATCCATGACTCGATAAGACCACATTACAACAAATCATGCAAAAGGCTAGTCAAATCACCGATCGGGTTCGTCACAACTAGAGGTCTATCGACAATCTCATGTTCCAATTCCAACCTATCTAACAAGTCACTAGGTATGAAGGAATGGGATGTCTCGGTATCAAACAAAACTCAAACAGGAACATCATGAATAGAAAGCATACCTTGAATAATGACACTCTGTCCCTTCTGCGCCGCAGTTGGGGCATTCGACGAAGAAGGAACAACGTTGATAGCATATGCTCTCACAATTTGCTTCTCTTTAGGGGGTTATGGACATTTATCCTTATGATGTCCCTCTTTGCCGCAATTGAAGCACTTCCTTTCCCTAGGCTTTTCCTGACAATCTCTGGCATAGTGGCCCTTCTTGCCACAGCTAAAGCACTCGCCATAATTCTTATTCTTCTTATTCTGACCATCCTTGGTTTGGTTCTGCTTCCTCTTATTCTGAGAATTCTTCTTGCCTTCACCGCCTGCTTGCGGTTTTGGCTCCCTTGCAAATGCAATAGCAACTTCGGTCTTTGACTTAGGGTAAAGACTCTCCGATCTCAATGCCTTTCCCACAATAGATTCAAATGTCTCATCAATGTGGTTTATAAGTCTCTCCCCCAAATACCCATCTAAGCCAGTTATGAACTTCTCGTTCTTCTTCTCGGCAGTGTCGATAAGGGATAATCCATACTTTGATAAAGTATCAAACTCAGCAATATATTCCAAGACTGCCCTACCATTCTGCTTAAGTTCCAAAAGTCTCTTGAATGCACTGATCTCTGAGAAGTTGGAATAAACTTATCACTGAAGCGAATCCTAAACTGATTCCAAGTAACTTGATCCTCAGGAGTAGCTGCTTTAATAGCATTCCACCAATTCATAGCCCGTCCTTGAAGTTGACGTGATGCTAGCTTCCTCTTCATTGCATCCTCGATCCCCAAATCCTCAAAGATGCACTCACAGCTATCAAGCCAATCTTGAACTTCCATAGTCGACTCCGTTCCGTGGAACGGCTTCCCACCAAGACTAGTATAATCCTTGTTGAGCTTGGCGAAATCGGCTCTAGGCGCCTGCACCACCACCGTTAGTAGCATTAGGAACTGCTCCCCGAGCACCTCTAAGCATCTCTCGCATGAAGGTAGTAAACATCGCTCTTATATCAGGGACATTCCTACTGTTGGCCCCTGAACCCGTACTCCTCGTATATCGGATCATCGTTCAATCTGTAAAGAGAAAACGATTAACTATCTCAATGTGGTGCCCGTGCAGTATGACTTCATCCTTAGATATACTAATATTATATATATAGTTTTTGAAAACCAAAATATCACAAATACGCGCTCTCATTTACGTGTACTATCTCTCCCTGATGCCTTCCCCAAGGTTAACTACGCAACCTAGAGCTCTGATACCAAATGTGACGGCCCGCCCCGAACTAGCCGACATTTCTCCGAAATGCATTGGCTAATGTCCAACTAGTACGAGACGGTCGCCAAAGAAAAAGGGTGTGAAGCTAAAACTGCTAAAGGAACCTGTAGTATATCTCATAGCGCATGGAATAAAATATAATAACAACATAACTTTGACATAAAACAGGCGAGATAGTGCATAAGCTGAAAACTAAATCATCATAGCAGCGGAATCCATAATACAGCTTATGATCCAACATCATTATTACAACTTCAAATTACTGTCTCTAAAGAAAAAGAAAGAGAAGGTACACTGCTAATGCCCAAGCAGTGACCAGCTACAACACAGGGAGTATATATGTATATCATACGTGGAAGCCTCCTGCTCGTCTCCGGACAGCTATTCGCACATTACCACCTAACTTGTCTCTAGTCTGCTTATTTAGGAGCACCCAGAGTAATAAGAAGAGACATAAAACTCTAGGCCAGACAAAAGTCTGATATGATCGATAAGCAACAAAACAGAATAATAACAGATATAATCCAATCATACATAAATCTGGACCTGCAACCAAAGAGTTAGCACAGCAAGATTTACAGTAAGGTAACACTGACATAAAGTGTAAAAGTAATATGGGGTGTGCATTACATGGTGATAGCAAACATCAAACATAGCAATCATCCTCACATATCTCACTCAGTGCGTAAAACATACGATATCCACTACTTTGGTCACCTAATCTTTGGGCCATGACGGAGTCCAACCCCGTAAAATATCACTACGAGCCCTTAATCCGTCTCTCAGTGGTGAACCAAAGTTATAGGTATCGATAACCCCTTTGTACACATCCCGCAACAAAGTCCAATCATGAAGTCAACTCGTTGGTTCCCGTCTGGATCCTGAGTTACAACTTCTCATTTGGACTACCTTTGCATTTCGGGTTTTTGGTCATCATTCTCGTTCGTTTCGTAGCTCCAAGCTTCCATACATGTTCACACTTTAGTTCAAATATGTGTGGTTCGTGATTCTCCAGTCCGGGTCGTGATCCCCCTTTCCTACATTGGCACGTGATGTTTCGTGGACCCCTGTTCGGATTGTGACACATGCTCACTGTCCTCCTCTCCTAGGTTGATTCGTGATGCTTCATAACCTCCGGCTCGTGGTCAGCTTCCTCGGCTCGCTCTGGTATCGGCTCGTAGTCTACCTTGCATCGGCTCGTGATCCTCTTTCCTTCCTGGCGCGGTTCACGGCTCGCCGACCTAGGGTTCGCCCCCTTCCTCACGGTCGCCCTCCTAGGGTTCTCCCTATTCCTCATGGTCGCACTCCTAGGGTTCGCCCACTTCCTCACGATCGCCCTCCTAGGGTTTTCCCTATTCCTCATGATCGCACTCCTAGGGTTCGCCCCTTCCTCACGATCGCCCTCATATTCCTCATTGTCGGGGTGTGAGGGTGTTTCAGGATCCTAGGGTTTGGGTCATGAGGGTGCTTCACGAACGGGATACTGTACTATTTTCTACAACTTTTTCTATGAGCTATTTACGCCATACGACGGCGTTTTTTGACCACTCTAACTTTGCTAAACAATCTTGAAGCATTCCAAATAGTAATAGCAACATACATAATCAACCATAAACACCAAAGCAACCATCTAACATGTTAATATGGATCAAACATACCCAATACCCATGTTTTTCCCTAAATCAAGTTTAACCATAATTAATGATAGGATTAACAAAACATATCCAAATTAACCCAAATTTCTAATAGAGCCATAAAATAATATTTCAGAACTTCTAAATATTTTTTCAAATTTTTCTGAGTTATAATTTAGCTAATTAACACTAATCACCCCTAATTAGCCGTAATTAATGAAAAACAATGCAAATCACTCACCTTAGCCACAAATAATCTTAGATCCGAAACTTTTCTACTGTTTGGGTCAAATTCTTATGCAACACAGCAGCTCCAACTCTGATTTGGTGTTGATTTGCCTCTATTTGATGTAGCTTAGCTTAATCTTCGATTAGAAAGTGATTAGGAGGTGTTTAAATGAAGAATTTAAGAGTGGAGGCCATTACTAGGGTTAGGAGAATGAAAGTAGCGGCTGAAAAATGACAATGGAGGGTTTCTCTAGCCGCTATCAGCCCTTAAATACCCCTTATCCCAAAATCCCTAATGGACCTAACTTCTAATTACCCAATTAAGCACATTTAAGTTGTTCTTCACTTTCCAAACCTTATTTCAGCCATATCTCCCAGACGGTAAGTCCGTTTGATTTATATGACCACTCCACGGAAAGAAAAACCATCACCTGAATCCAATGGAAGAGGTTTCAGGTCAAAACTCCTTACCTATCAAAAGTTATGGGCAAAACAAGATTCTCCATGGGAAAAACGGTCATTTAAAAATCGGCAAAAATCATGAACATGGGAAATGATCCCAATAGTCGTTCCCCAAAGTTACACGACCATACGACTTCAAAAGAAAAAAAAAATCTACGATCCTCCGATGCGTAGAATGCGGGTCGTTACAATTGGAAAGATCCAGTGTGAGAAAACTTCATGGAGTATGATTAATAGTGTCATAATTAATTCTCATAGCGACAGTGATGTAATGGTCCTCATATTTGAAATCATTATATATTATACTAGAGGACATTTGTGTTTTGATATCATCAAAAGTTACTCATAATAGAGTAGACAATAAAGGCGATTGTTGGATACATCTTGAATCGATTAAATATATGAATGATTTAGATGGAATTTAACCCTACAATATAAGTAGTGATATCCATGGGTCTCTTGATTGAGTAAAATTATAAAATGCATGGTCAACAACAACAAGGCCATAAATCCCAAACAAGTTAGGGTTGGCTAGACATGGAACCCAAAAATAAAAATAAAAAGGAGTTAAAATTTTCCGTAAAGGTAAAATAAAGGTTTGAAGAAGACAAAAACGAAGATAAAAAAAGTTTCAAAAAAAAGAGTTAAAATCTTCCGTAAAAGTTAAATAAAGGTTTGAAAAAGACCAAAACGAAGATTAAAAAGTTTCAAAAAAGAAAACCTAAGGTTCTGGTACATGGATTGCTAACTTCCATGCACCCCTATCCGAAGCCAGCTCTTCAGATATATTCCAATTCCTTAAGTCTTTTTTTACTATCTCCTCCCATGTCATTTTAGGCTAGCCCCTACCTCTCCTTGGGCCTTCGGCGCGGCCTATAATTCCAACGCGCACTGGTGCATCGTGCGGTCTTCGTTGGAGATGTCCGAACCATCTCAAGCGATGTTGGACTAACTTCTCTTCAACAGGTGCAACTCCAAGTTTGTCCCGAATATCATCATTCCTAATCCGATCTCGTCTGGTATGCCGATAGCTTCAACGCAGCATACGCATCTCTGCTACACTTATCTTTTGTACATGTTGGCTTTTAGTAGGCCAACATTCTGCACCATATAACATCGCCGGTCTGATTGCTGTTCTGTAGAACTTTCCTTTAAGCTTCTGAGGGATCTTCCTATCACAGGGAATGCCAGATGCAAGTCGCCATTTCACCCATCCTACTTGAATTCTAAAACTAACATAAAAGGCATGGTCGTTATCAAATATTGATTTGTTTTTATATAATCTGCTCGTAGATCAAGATAAAAGGATTAAATTATTAAGAGGATGATATGTTCCATGTAACACCCCGTATTTCTGTTAACACTAAAGTTGCTAATACAAGAATAATAATAAATGTGTAAAGGGGAGCTGTATCTAATGTGCATACAAGAATAATAATAAATGTGTAAAGGGGAGATGTATCTAATGTGCATACAAGAATAATAATAAACGTGTAAAGGGAAGATGTATCTAATGTGCATACAAAAATAATAATAAATGTGTAAAGGGGAGATGTATCTAATGCGTACATATTTATATGGATTGACAAATAATAGTAAATGTACATTAAGAAAGAAATGGTGAACATAATTGGCTTCTCTTTACAACGGACGGCTCTGGTTAACCCTAGCTTCATCGACGGCTCAAATTAACTTGCAACTCTATAAAATGACCCTAGGTCTCAAACTAAAAATTCACAAAAAAAAAAGAATAAGAATTGGAGCCACCATGCTGTCTGCTGAGAACTAGAGGGAGCCTCCACTTGAAAGAGACGAACAACATAGCGAATACAAACTAAAAGATTAAAAAGCAACAACAAATTAGAATCAAAGCAACGTCTTCCCAAAGGAAAGTTTTGCAAATTCAGAATTTCAGAACTCAGAAAACAAGACCGTCTACGATTGTAAGTTTAGCTACATTTTTAGAATGCGAATTAATATGAATATCATGTGTTGCGATGAAATGATAATAGTACGATACACGTTATGTTATTAATATACGTTTGTGATTTGATTCTATTATCATGTTGAATTGAGAATTATTAAGTATGATTTTTATTATGTTTTATAACATTAATCTATGCCAGTGACTTGATTCTATTATCATATTAAATTTGGGATTATTGGATTAGATTATTTGTATAAGCATGGACTTGGATTGTAACATCTTATAAGAATTGTGTAGTTTATTATGCAAGTTTATGTAGTGAAGTTATGCGACTAATTGTCAAATCTATATGTTCATGTTTATGCAAAACTTATGCCATGTTCACACTTATCATATGTTGGGATTAATTTGCAAGTATGTTTAAATCTATGTTACTAATTAACACATGTGTATGTTGATTAGCCTATGTTGCTAACTCACATATACGTATGTTGATTTGCCTATGTTGCAAATTAACATATGTATATGGATTAGTTCATACTGCTAATTCTCATGTATGTTGTTAATATGGCATATGTTAAAAACACATATATGTTGAGTTAGCCTATAAGTGCAAGTTCATACCTATGACATTATAATGTTTATGTTAGTCTTTTTGCAAGTTTGTACCTATGACATTATAATGTTCATGTTAGTTATTTTGCAAGTTCACCCCTAAAATGTTCATGTTAGTTATTTTGCAAGTACACCCTATTATGTTCATATTGATTATGACATCAATACCAAAGTTATACCCTTGTCATGTTTATGCTAATTTATGCCAATTTGCGTATATTAAATTAGGCTAAGTTTTTAGCCTAATACTTTACACCAAAAATCATGCGAACGTAAATTAGGTTGAGATGGTTAGCCTAATATTGGACGGGGTAGCGTTGGGTTAAAATGATAATATTAGGAAAACTTGCCATAAATTGGTCATTAATCACATAAGTGATTTATGGCATAAAAAGGCATTAATTACCTTAATTAATGAGATTAATTGGAAATGAATGTGACAGTAATTTGAATATTTTCTAATTTACATATTGGTCATTAATCACATAAGTGATTTATGGCATAAAAAGGCATTAATTACCTTAATTAATGAGATTAATTGGAAATGAATGTGACAGTAATTTGAATTTGAATAATTTACATAATTAAAATGTAAATTAGAAAATACGAATGCGCTTAACCCGAGGTTGGATTGAGTTGTGACGTAAACCTGCCCGGACCCGCCCGGCTGTCCAGTTGTCACAACAATAGCTATCCAATGTGATAGGTTAAGCATGGGGCCCAATAAAGACCCGAGGTTAAACTGAGTTGTGGCGTAAGACTGCCCGTGCACACACTCTAGAGCAGACAAGTCAGGGCACTGGAGCATCAGTAGTATACCCTATGCATGCTAGAATTGTGTCGGGGCCGCCACCATGGGACTTGATACACCCCATGGTGGGACCAACATAGGTATCTACCATATAGGGTCGTAGGACACATGTGAATATACGAGTAGGAGCCGATCTTTTAAAGAAAGAGAAAGGGATCACTTCACCCCAATCACGGGGTGCCTGTTGGTATAAGAATTAGTAGGTGCAGAGATAGAGATTTAAAATAGGGTGCGAAGGGATGTTCGTTTTAGGACACCTTATCTAGTTCTAGGATAGTCTATTATCCTGATATCGTCATGTTCTCACTTTATGCAAGTCATGATCTTTTTATTATTAACATTCTAGGAATATAGCTAGACTTACCAAACTTATGTCTGACCCATTTTCCTTTCGTCTTCTTTTCTTCCGTCCCCCCCTCCCCACGGTCCACAGGGAGGAAACACCGCAGCTTAGTCAGTTTTTCATCCAGCTTGAAGAGAGAGAATGTATTGCTTGGATTTCTTTCATTTGGACCATGGCTTTGGATATCATTTATGGGGATTATGCAGCTTTATTTATGTTTCATGCTTCTTTAACTTTTAAAATCAAGACAGTATTATGGTTGTAATAATTGGAAGTTTGTTTTGAGACAATGTTGGAAATGTTCTGTATGAACACGTATTTATGATAATAAAAGTCTGTTGGTTTTTCCGTTGCTTATTTATATGTGTTTATATATGTCTTGTGTTTTATCTGTGTCTTTTACTTATAAACCTCCACCAAAATTAAGGCATTCCCTTTGTGAGTGACCTTAACGGAGGTAGGGTGTTTCATTCCATCCTTCGAGTTTAATCTGGGATATAATGGTTAAAATAATCAAAATACGTTGAAACATTAGTCATAGAAAAGGTTGTATCGAATCCTTGATTTTTCCTTGATTTTATTATAAATTGGGTAACAACGATGTATTACAAGATGTCACTCACTATTTATAATTTTAAATATAATTTAAAATTATTACCAATGTTGTAATATCCTATTAGGTCACACACTGATAACGTTTAAAAGGGGATAACCATTCTTTGAACATTAAATTATCAAACGTTGATATTTAAAATACCTTAAGACTTGATAGGCCGACATATTTTCATGAGGATATGTTTTTACTCGTTTTAAAAGGAGCTGATTTCTTCCTTTTAAAGATATACGAAGAAAACAAAATCCTAAATTGAAGAAATCAGATCTGTCGTGGCTAGTACCTCCAATCTCCCATTCGATTTCATTCAACGATCGAAAGACATTTGTTGATACCATAGAGACGCTGATTTCCAACACATTCCAAATTTGATTCACTCCAGCTCTTATTCGAATTCATGAATTTTCAAATAAAATTGGTATGCCTTTTACTCAATTCATTATATTTCGCATGGATCCTATTATTTTGGATTAAAAATTTCTAATTCCGCTGCTTATATGGTTGTAGATACCCAACAAATATTGGATGGAAAATTATCAAAACACCCCTCCTCCTACTCACTTGCACGGCCAGGCACCACTAGTCTAGTCACACCAATGTGTAAGGAGATCGAGCGTAAGTGTAATGATGGTGTGTAAGGGTGATGAGAGTTGGGTGTGGTATTATTATAATAAAAGCAAACACCTTTTGTCCTTATTAGCTTATTTTTTTCGTAGTCCTTTCTTACCTTAAGTAATATCTTTATTTATTATTATGGACATTATATACAAATATGCATATGCATGAAATGTTACACCTTTGCACAACTTTTATCCTTCAAATCATTGAGAATCCGTGATTCGTTCATCACTCACATTTTTCGATTTAAGTTAAACTATTTACCTGGATAAGGAGAACTTGGGAATGATTTTCTTACGACTTATAAATAACTAAAATGTGGTTAAAAAACTCTATTAAGCCATCCTAATAATTATATTGAATTTTTTGAAATAAATCGTGATTTTCCTCAACTTAAATCCTTAAACCAAGAGATTTTCGAGTTTTTTCAACCATTTAGCCATGTGAGGTCTGCTTCAGGATTAGGTATTAAGTGGTTGATCCGCCTTTGAGCGCATTAAGTAATTAAGCCTCGCCCTTTCCCTATGGATTTATCCTAAGGAGTACGGGAAACAATCAAGGAATCCGCCTGCATTAGGTATCAAGCAATCAATGGGTCCGTCTCTCTCCAATGTTGAAGTATTCAATAGTCATGTATATGAGTAGTGGGAAATCTCCGGGAGGGTCTGCTTGGATAATAAGTGACTGTATTAGAGTCTTCTCGAAGATAGGTTTGTTAAGTGACGCCTCATGTTATAAGTAGGGTTTAGGGTACACCTACTTAAGAGAAGTATTAAACGACTAGTAGATATCTTAATGATGTCAACTAGATAGTTTTGAGGGGTCTGCCTATGGTAAGGTAGTAAATGATGAGTTTTCATCGCCTTCCAAGTATTAAGGGGTGCATACCATGTCTCACATTATTTGAGTAATTTATTAAATTGGGTTACAGTGTCTACTCGGAATTAGGTATCAGATGGTTGGATCTACCATTGATCATTAAGTGATCGTTTGATCTGACATAGTTTTAAGTTCTTAGGGCCTACCATTCAATATATGCGAGTAGTAGACAAAACTTCATATTTATGTGATAATGCCTAGACATATCCTTGCTATTATTCTTACTATCCAAATTGATAAAAGATTCATCTTAAGATTTTATTCACCAGAACTTGTTATTTTGACCCCTTCCCTGACAAAGATAGGTTAGGTCTGATGGATATGGAAGAGAAGCTAGGACGTAGAGGGCGTTGTTCTAGAGGCAGTTATGTTAGCTATTATTGTTATATGTGATTTTGGGTATTAATGATGTAGCCAAAATATTGTTGTTGACCAAAATTATCCTCCCAAGGCAAAAGGAGATGAAAGAAGACCGATAAAAACCAAAAATGTAATTTTCAGGGAGATTCAAGAAAAATAAACCTATTAAAGTCAACACAAAGAGTAAGACAAGGAGGAAGCAAGAGGCTGTCAGAGCTGTTAAAGACATTCCAGTGCATGTTAATCCTTATGTAGGTCTGAAAGAGTAAAGCACACCTTTCCAGGCAAAAACAAGAAACTTCAGTTATGCCGGAAGGTGCATTTCATAATCTGTAGAGGTAGCAACATTCAATCAGTCAAGAAAAGCAGTTAAACCATAATGCACCCTTCGATTCATTTGAAGTGGATAGCTCAATACTAACCGGGATCACCATCGTGAAAAAGAAGATCTTATTTGAAGGAAACTTATCTTTTCGATAACACTGAAAGCATAAGCAGTAGAAGTTTGCTCTTCTCACAATTGCCAGATCAACGGTTCAGAAGGTTCCTTTCATAAGATCTAGTCACATCAATGCGTAAGGAAATGGTAGTGTAAGTGTAATGATGGTGTGTAAGGGTAATGAGTGTAAGGTGTGGTATTATTATAAAAGTAAACTCTTTTTGTCCTTATTTACCGACTTTTCCCATCCCTTCTTAGCTTAATTAGTTTACTTATTAATTTTTTATGGTTACGTTATCATATACAATTATGTGTATGCATGTGTGTTACATATTTCCATAACTTTTATCCGTCAAACCGTCAACAATTCGGGATTCATTTATTGGTCACATTTTCTGGTTTAGTAAAACTATTTTTTTAGTTAAACAAAACTTGAGATTGATTTTCTTCCAGCTTACAAATAAATAAAAGATGGTTAAAAAAGTCTAATAAACAATCCTAATAATTATTATTTTGAAATTTTTGAAAGAAATCAGAATTTTCCTTAGCTTAAATCGTTAATCCAAGAGATCAAATTTTTTGGTTGTTTCAGCCATTTAGCTGCTTAATGGGTTAGATATTAATTGATTGATCCGCCTTTGGGCACATTAAGTGACTAAACCTCATGCTTTCCTTTATGGATTTATCCTAAGGAGTATGGGCAACAACCATGGGATCTGCTCTTATAAGGTATCAAGCAATCGATGGGTCTGCCATTGGTATTAGATGATCGTTTGATCCACCTCAGTTTTTAGTGCTCGTCGGGGCCGCCTATTTCGATATATGTGAGTACTTGACAAAACTTTGTATTTATCTATTAACATCTGGACATATCCTTATTAATATTTTCACTGTCCACATATAGATAAAAGGATAAGCTTAAGATTTTATTCATAGGAAATTGTTGTTTTGACCCCTTCTTTGAACAACATAGGTTAGGGTTGACGAATATAGAAAATAAGCAGCAAGTATAAGGAGTTATTCTAAAAGCAGTTATTATTACATATTATAATTATGTGTGATTTTGGGAGTTAATGATGTAGCCAAAATATCATTGTTAGCTAAAAATATCCTCCAAGGAAAAAGGAGATGAAAGAAGACTGATAAAAACCAAAAATGTAGCTTTCAAGGAAATTTAGGAAAATAAACCTTCCCGAGTCAACGTCAAGAGTAAGACAAGGAGGAAGCAAGAGGCTATTGGAGTAGTTAAAGATATTCCATTGCAGGCTATATCTTTATGGAAGTAAAAAAGAGTAAAACACACCTTTCTAAGCAAGGACAAACAATTTCGACCAAGCCGAAAGGCACTTTTTGTAATCTATAGTGGTAGTAACCTTCAAATCAATCAAAGGAGTTAAACCATAATGCACCCTCCGATTCATTCATAGTGGATGCTTCGGTAACTCAATACTAACGGGGATCAACATCATAAAAAGTAGATCTTATCTGAAGGAAAAATATCTTTTTTATAACATCGAATGAAGAAGCCTGCAGAAGTTTGTTCTTCTCACAATTGCCATGTACAGTATTCTGAAGGTTTCTTTTGGAAGTTTGCATGGTGATTACTTGTTAGAAAACACTTGGAAAAATTCACTTCTACTCTAGTTCATAACTCATCAAGCTATATGAGAAGCACAAGTTGCACAACATTGAAGCCACTTTAATAAGGCCTTAATGTCCACTGTTGAAAGAATTAAGATGAAGTCAATAAGGTAGAGAAGGAGTCAAACCGCACCTATAAATATGACCCTAGGGGTCCAGAATAGGGAAAAAAATTCATTCCAAAAATAGTAATCACATTTGTGGAGTGTAAATTATAGATTTGCAATAAATTTGGGTATTTCTTATCATCTGTTACCTGTTTGATGAGTAGTTAACCTAGAAGGAGAATTGATCATTTGTGACTTAGATTGGTAAATTTAATGGATAGGAAATCAATCAATCATTTTGGTTATTAGCTAGCTTAATATCCAATAGCATATGATTTAAACTTCCATCTTTTCTAATTCGATACACATAATTAAGTTAGCTAAGAAGTCCTTTGTGGTGAAAAGGTCCAGGAATATTTCTTTTAACCCATTGGAATGAAAGGAGGTGTCGAACAGAACTCTTTAAAGTTATCCCACATAAAGAGGACGACGAGGGGCTAGTCTCAAAAGGATTCGTGGTAATTAAGACATCAACGACCTTAACTTTTCATCAATTTTATTTAAATACTTAGAGTGGAAAACGAAAGGAATGTCTTTACTTCCGAGTTCGACTTCCATTGACATATAAATGGATGCTAATGGATTTCGTAGCTAACAATTTATATGAAACTTTTTGTATCATGACATATTTTGCTTTTATGAAATAAAAAGGAACATTTTTTTTATTCATTCGTCTTAAGTTCTGATTGAGTTGGTGTAGCTGTGTGATATTATCTTTCTTAAAAAACCAATGACTCATTTTAGGCCTGTTCAAAGTTTTGATTGGACTTTTCAAGGTTGAAATTTAGGCCCATTTTGAGATGGGTTGTTCCACCTCTACTTTAGTCAATTAGAACATTCTGGGCTATCAATGATTCCTTGGCACTCTCAAACATGAGCGGTCCATAACCCCATGATTGGTCTTGAGTCACCCTCTAACCTATCCATTATCCTACTGCCTCATTCCATAATGAGCTTCCTATCACACTCCTTCGATTGTACTCCCCTCCAAGTCTTCGAATCAAAGTGTGACAACTTCACCATGTAAAACCAATCAACAAATCACAATCTTCTAATACACCTCGAAGAACTCATCATTTTATTTCATGGATCGCAACATCTTCTTTTGCCTCTTGACGAATCAATCCAAAAATATTTTTTTGTTTTGAAGACTCTCTACTTAAAAGATTTTCCCTTCTTAAAGATGCTACTTCAAATATCTGATCACACTGCTTTGAATTGTCAAAGTGCTTTGCTTCGAGCATCGAAGTACTTAACTTTGAAGCACTCTACATCGAGCTTCGAAGAACTTCTCGCTTCAAGTACGAACCTAGGATTTTTTTTTGCTTCTTAAATCAACCTAACATTTCTTCGCTTTTAACCTAAGTACAAAGTTTAATTCTTCGAATCGAAGCACCACTCTTTCAAATCACTACTTCGAATCCATTCTGCTTTGCTTCCAGCATCCTGGTCTTGCTTCAAACCCATCTTGCTTTGGTTCGAACCCATCTAGTCTATTATTTAAATTCATTGCTTTGAATGAGTAATTTGCTTTGGTTTGAGTACTAAGCCAATTCAAGATACTCCTTACTCGAAGCCATGCCACGTCAAAGCACTGCTTTACTTCGAATCATTGAACCTATCTAAAGTTATGCAATTAATTCCTCACTGTCACCCCCGCTACATCCCATTGCATATTTTTGCCTGTTTTATTTCCCAAGTAGCCTTTTCATTTTTAAGCCCTGTTATATTCCGCTATTCCCAATATATCTTGTTATTTCCACTATATTTCGCTATTTCAGCTATATCTGCCACAAAAGAATTGAATTGAAATTTGACATTTCTATATTATAAAAATTTCAAATTTAGTTTTTCCAATTGAATTTTTTAACATATATTTTTAGAATAAAAAACATTCTAACATTAAATTAAATTTGAATAAATTTTATAAGTTTTTATGTTTATTTTCATATTTTGCACATGTTTTTATTTAAAATTAAGAATATACTAATAATTATTAAATTAAATGTTATTTTTTTTAATTATTATTCATATATTTGTAAAAAAAATTAAATACAAATTTTGTATAACATTGTAGAAACTATATCCCTTCTATTTTATTGCATTATCTCCGCTATGACTTTTTGTACCTTCACTGTATTAAATATGCTAAGCACTTTAACTGCACAGTTTTGAAGCACTCCTTCCTGCTCTAGGCCATGTTACAAATCCATTGGACTCGTTCCAAACATAATTTCATATGTGTATTTACTTTGATTTGGAGCACTATGTCAATCCTTGAAGAAGGTCCTTTAGCTTTGAACCTTTATGTATACTCGAAGCAAGTGGCTTAAAGCCTACATGCTATCTTCGAATCCAACTCTAGTGTAACGACCCGGAAAAATTCGACGCTCGAATTTTCCACAATAATACAAAATCCCATATTCCTTGCCAAAAATTCAAGTATCGAAACCCAGAACGTTAATAGAAAGAAATTAGAGGATGAGAAAAGAAAGAAAGAAATATTAGAATAGAAGAAATAAGAAGAACGCATCAGAATCTCACAGCGGAACGAATAAAATATAATATATCAAATCTCTTTATACAAAAGAAAATCGTATATACATACCAATCATTAGAGTACATCATATATCTGTCATAGCAGAAATACACTTTATATAACTAGCGGTGAAGCCTCCTGCTTTTAGCTCGTGGACTTCAAGCGAAACCTAACCTGGAAATATACTCGGTCTGATCCGAGCACATTTAAGGCAAAGAAAAATCCACCCAGATCAGTCTGGAATTCTTTTAGTGATAAATTCATAGCACAAAATAACTTGTTTAACTTTGAAAATCCATTTTGAAAGAAAAGGATAATAGTAAGACCAGCCCACACATAAACACAGACGGTTTTTACCTTACTATAACCCAAAACATTTTTGAAATCAATATCTTTTTTGATATTGTAATAATATCTATCAAACCACAAATAAATAATAATCTAGCAGAATGCTTGCATCTCACGCTCTCTATATATATATAGTATACAAATAAAAAACGCGGCTCTTATTGGAGAATGGATTTCCTGGTAAGGTATTAGACCACCTTTCCGACAATGTACCTCCGGAGATGTATACATTGGTGATCCACAAGAACGTCTTGCAATCCGGCTACACATGACCGGCCCCTCATTTCGCTTGAGGGTACCGAATATATCATCACCATAGTTGGGGGCCAGCCAACCGAACCGATAGCATATAAATAAAATAAAGGGACAACCGAAGACATTTGATTTCTCCAGATCAGGTAATGATATACCCTTTTAATGGGTGTGACCCAAATAGCCATGCTGCCTACCCGATTTTGTGCCATTTCCCAGTTGACAAGGCTTGAGATCACGTTTAGTACATCTCCATTTCACTTTGAATGCCACATCGTCAGATCCGCCAAATCACCAATTGACGTACACAAATACACTCTGGGTGTTAAGAAAGAGAATTTCTCCGCCACCAAACTTGGTATATTTGTAAAAATCAATGTACATGATTCTTAAGGAAATACCCTGTCAGACATCTGCCCATACAAGTCATCCAGGAACAAAATAAACCGAAGGCACCCTCCTACCGCATCCTAAGAATCACCCTATAGATCAGTAGCGAGTAGTCCTTGCAATCCATAGATTCCAACCACGACAGAACCGTAGTTTATCTCGGGGCACGAACCCGAGATTATAAGTAGTTCCTTCGTTTTATGAAGATCTACGGTCTTAAATTGTTCCATCTTCATTTCATGCCAATTAGTTTCGTACGCAACGTTGATTCGAAGTGGTTTTGAGTCTGGTTCTCATTCCGGTCTCTTCGAAACAACACGTCAAAAGGTTTAACAATATCTCTTGCTGATAGTCGGGCTTTTAACTATCAATATCAAACAGTACGTTAAGTATATTGGCAACTCGGACCTTATTTATTTGAACCATTAAAATCTCTTTACCGGATTATTAAAAATCATTTCATCGATTTAGAATTCGATTCCGTTATTTTTTTCTCGACGAAACTCTTTACTTTCATTATTTGGAGTTAACAACTATATTAACTAAACTCCACTTTACTAATATCACATATCTATATAAAATCCTTTTTATTTCCCTTGTCTTGGAAATATTACATCACATTCTCAAAACTCTTTTAGACTTCCTTTATTTTGGAAATAACGATATGTATACGTATATTCTATTCAATATTAAATCATCATTTCTTATACGAACCAAATTAATGTTGAATGACATGTTATATCATTATATAAATTCAAACGTTAAATTTGAAAATTTCCATTCAGTACAGGTATTATATAATTAAATCGCCATTATTTATTTCTACAGCCAACTTGGTATAACTCATTTACATTTCCTTGGATAAACCTCGTTATTTTACTTATCACTTAGAATAAGTGAATTCCAAACCAAACTATTTTCATTTTTTAGGGCATAGTGCTATATACAAAAATCACGCTTAAGTTTGGTCAACAACGTTAATTTATCGTTACAGTTCAAAACTTGCAATACGCTGCAATATTCCACTTTATAACTAATCTCGACATCTCTTTCCATTACAAACTAATACCATCCTTCAATAATAGTGAAGTCGTTCAAGTTGGGGTATTTTATTTACCTCTCAGACCTTGATCGACAACGTTCTCATCTTAGAATAGATATATTATGTAACTCTAATCCTTTATTCCTTATAATATCCATTAAACCGTATTTCTTGCTTTATTTGAAATATTGTTTTATGACACTATATCTTTACTTTAAAAATTCGGTTGTTTATAATCATTTATATTAAGCTTTAACGCTTCACTTCATCTTCCTTATACAATTCCCTTTATAACTTCTTTTATCAAAAATCATTCAATTTCTTCATCTTTTGACATTTTCCATTCGAATTATCGTACCCAATTCAAGTAAACTTCTCATTACAATCTCAATATCATCTTAAATGAATTCCAATTAAGAAACAATTATTTTAATTAAATAGTAATTAATTTTATCATTGCTGAAGCAAAACAGTTTACTTCATTATTAATTTGAAATAGATTTGTTGCTTACAATACTAATTATACTAGTTCAATCATCATTTAAACTTCATTAATTAAAAAGGTAATTAATAAGAAATCTTAATTCCAAATAATTACTGTAAATCACGTACGATTTCACAAAATTCTGATAACAAATGATTAATTTATTGTGATTTCAATTCTTAACTTAAATTAAAATGGTTTTAAAACTCAACACTATAATTAATAAATCTTAATTCCAATTAATTACTGTAAATCACGCACGCAAATCCTTTCTCTTTACGTCAAAAACTAGCGGAGACTGTGAAGCCCACAACTTAACCGCTAGCCTAGACCCATGAATTCACAGCCCATCTTTTATTCTTGGGGCTGGCTATTTGCACCTCATTATTTGCTCTTCACCACCCGAATAAAATTTTAAAATTTCATTTCCAGATTTGCCCTTTAACAACCGATTAAATAGTTTGTCTAGTGTTGCAAAATGATTAGAAAATAATAATTACAACTATATATATGAGTGATCGATGGTAAATTGCAAACTATAATTAAATTCAAAATCAGCATTGTACATGATCTTTATTAAAAAAATAGAAATTACAAATATTGATTAAAAAAAATTAAAACAATTATTAAAAATTTAAAAACTGTACAATCAACGATGTGTATCGTTATGCATTTTGAGATCGAGTATGTTAGCAGTAACGGAAATTGCAAAGATCTAAACATTAAATAAATAATTTATTAATATAGATGATTTTGTTCAAATAAATCGACGCTGAAATAATATGCAATAAGGGCATTTTTGGATTAAACGGGGTGGAAAGAGCAAATGATGGGGTGCATAATTTATTTTCAAGTTAGCGGGATGAAGAGCAATCAACGGGGTGTTAATAGGTGTTCTTCCCTAGTGCTCACATATGCTCTTGTACTTCCACTGCTTCCTACCAAATGAAAACAACCCCCGATCCGCCTCTATACATCAAACCGAGCTGTACTTAACCATGCAAACCCAAACTTCATCCAGTAAAACAAAACAAAAACCACCTCTTTCATGCGACTATCTACCCCAATGCAAGACTCCACTACTCCATCTGTGAATTCCAGACCCAACGCTACAGCCTTCATAGCAACCCCGCCGTTCATCCAACACTGCATCACGAAGTTCACCAGTCCGAGCTCAATAACCAATGAGCAACTCTCTTCACATCGTTACTCCTTCCACAACAACTTCTGACCTTATTCCCTATCACCAGATAACTGTATCCCATTCAGCCTGAAACCGACGTTGCTCTGCCACCATGAGGCCATCGGACTCCTCCCTTGTCCCGCTGCCACCACGACGAGCCTCCACCGGAAGAAACGAACCCATTGAAGCATTATAACAGTTATGCGCAAGCTTCAGCGAGCTCCACCAATTGAATGGAAATTAAATTCCATTGAGTATCGAATTGCTTTGCAAAGTATAAATATATTGAAAATCCATGGTATACTTTGCAAAGTATAAATATATTCAAAACCACTTGTACATGCGCTTTACAAAACCCATGTGAATAGCAAGCTAATGGACTAGATTTTCATTTCCTACATATAGATGTAGACAGCACCATCACCCTTTCCCTCAATCAAAATTTAGACAGCCTAGTTTCTACAACCTATAAATACATACATGTGTACTACTGATCATTTACACATGTACAATAGCCTAATGAAGCCTAGGGGTAGAAATGTGCAAGCAAACCACCCTGTAACACCTTCAAGTTAATTCTAAGAGGCAATCTACATACATATCTTGAGTTGCTTAAGAGCAAAGCATGGATTTTGAAGTGTATTTGCACATGGCCGTATTGCTAGAAGATGTGAACTTAGAACTGACCACACTATGCCATTCTATTTCAATCAGCATATCAGCTTTAACCCATGTCTATAACCCAAGCTAAAACTAGAAGCTATACCATTGTTTAATATTTAACTCCTCTATAAATACAATGGTTCCCCTTGATTATTCTCACACCAAAAATTTGAAACAATGCAACCAAAAAGTAGAGTATTAATGGCAGACAAGCAAACCAGGAAACTAGAAAAGTCCAAAACCAGTGAACCAGGAACGAGTGTAGCAACCTGGTTATGTGATAGCATAAAACAAAGGGCTTCCTTGTGAGTAAACCTCTTTCTCGATTTAAAATTGTTGTTAATTTATATGTTAGTGCAAATATATATATACACGCATAAATAGTATAGGGATCAAATGGGATCTTCATATTTAAATCTGGAAACCAAAAGTCAGTAAAAAAAAAATGACCATAAGGACAGTATGAAAATAATGTGAGTAAACTTACCCTGTTATTTATGATATGATATTGTAGATATATACATGTTGGTTAATCAAATATATGTAAACCTGAAGCAATTTATATATATAAACCTGAAGATAATCTGAAACCAGAATAGTAAAGACCTGGGACACAGTGTAGTAGAGTGTGAGTAATTCCCTCCATTGTTATTGGTTATGCAAACATATATATTGTACATATGAGTGGGTTGGTTTGGCTTTTATATGAAAAAACTAGAGAACTAAAAGGAAAAAAAAGGCCTAATCTCGGATATATGGATATACAGTGAACGAAAAATAAATGGTCAAAAATTCAAAGTTGTTAATTTATTAATTCAAGGTAATGAGGTCATTTAAAATCGAGAATCATGATTCCTATAAACAAAATGGTGGTTTTTAGTTAAGGGAATCACTAGGGAAGTGTATATCGGAAAACGGACACCGGGTAATTTCAGGTGGAAGAGATGGTCGTGGGCCATGGTTTTTGGCATGGAGGTGATGAATTGCGTGAGGAATCAAGAAAAAAAAGAAAAATATTAGATCAATTTTTCATAGGACGAGTGGAGTAACGAGATCAAATGTGTATTCTAAGTGTGGCTTTGAACCCTCTGTTCTACCGTAAACCTCTCAGGCATGGAGGAGTTTTAGGGTGCCGCACCGGGACCTGATGGTGGAACTGGGCGTCGGCGTCACGCTAGTGAAGTTTGATGAGGACCGATAATTTGTGGTGGTATAGCAGAGCAAAACAGTAAACATTGGTTTTGGGAAAAGCTTGGTTTGAAGCATCAGACTTTGATGCAAGTTGATCAAAGGGGGTCTGGGCTTGGTGATGTGATCAGGTGACAGAGATACACATGCGCGGCTGATCGCAATGGATGAACGACCTGTCGAGCGGTTGTGCACGTGCACAGTGCACCGGAAATGGAAGGGAGCTTATTTGTTTGACTGTTCGTATACAGGGTGATGGGCGGTAAATGTAAATATTAATGAACTTCAGGCATTTCTATAAAGAGAAGGGTAAAATAATTTCCAAATAGAGGAAATACGGTGGTTGTATATGGATAGTTAATGAGACTGACCAAACAGTTGTTGTGATTTGTGGCATAAAATCACATATGTTGATAGAGACGAGGCGTGGATGTGCTTGACGGCAGAGAAGATGGTGCAGCAACAGAAAGAAGGTTAGAAGGAACAGTTTGGTTTGAGCGGATTGATTGCTGGATTTTGACCTGGTCTTTCTGTGACTTCTCTGCAAGTATTGAGGGGATATATTCCTAATTTATCTCTAAGAGGAAAATTGAATATTTTTCCTAAGCCTTCTATTCTCCTATAAAAGCAGCACATTGGGTTGGATTAATGTATGACCGAATAGAGTGGCGGCTCCGTGCCTCTAGGGCTTGGTACCCTAGAGATGATTGGTGCCTCCAGTTAATCCAAGGCTTAGCCGTCGTTCTTCATTGTTCTCTTTCTCCAACAAAGAGTGTTAGTCATCTAGCTATTCTTTCCCTTTCTCAATAAGGTTATTGATTCTTGTAATTTTGTTTATTGTTGGTTTTGATCCATTGAGTGTAAACAAAATTTGTTTTTGTGAATCAATAAAGAGGGTGGTTGGGTGGAATATCTTGTATTTGTGCGTGTGATTTCATATCTGCGTTTGTTACCATAGAAATTATCTTTAAGTAATTGGGTGAATAAGATCATGGTCGCTTCCGCAAAAGCGCAGTTTTCATAACAACAATGATACTACTATGTGATCACATGAGGGATTTTTGCCGAAAACCGCAACAGTACAGCAATCTATAATACTTATATGCTGAACAGGGGAGTAACCAACGATTTTACCCTAAATACCATTTGAGGTTTGGTATTTCAAATATGAGTTAAACAACATTGGTAGAATAAATTTGTTTAAACATTTGAGCTTAAAAACTGTTCATAAGCCGAAATACTACATACATGGAATCCAAGAATGGAGCTTCAGGGTTCAAAACATGTTGTGCAAATGCATCAGTAAATGCACATGACTGGAAGGCTAAGGAGAGATCTATACATGGGGTTCCCAATACCCGATGAATGCTTCTTGCATGGAAAATGGAGCTGATGGGCTCAACGTAAAAAAGAACAATGTAAAGAAAGAAATAAACAAGGGCAGTAGAAAAGAAAAATATAGGGAACGGTTTACTGGGAAAAAAAAGAAAAAGAAACAAAAACAAAACGAAAAATGTAAAATGTAAACAACAGAAAGTTAAGATAAAAAGAAAGAAGAGTAGGGAAAAAGGGAAGTTGCACAACGTTTTTGTGTACCTGCAAATACCATTCGCTGCTTGGTTCTGGACTGGGCTTCAGCCCAGTCTTATATATTATGAAAAAAAAGAATAAGGAAAAAAAATATAAAGATCAATAAACAAACGAAAGGGAATAAAAGAAGAACAAGAAAAGAGAAATAAGAAGCAAAGCAGTAGCAATGAATAGGAGGAAAAGGGACCAAAACGTGATAGAAAGAAAGATGGAAGTGGGAACGTTTTGCTAAAAAATGTTTATGGAAAATGGCGCCTGCGAGTTTAAATTTCGATGTTGCATGAGCCACTTCTTTTGGGCTTGGCCCATTACTATAAAAAAATTGAATAAAAGGAAGGGTTAAATTTAAAGCAAAAATATTATTTTCTAATATACAAATATAAATGGGTAAGTACATAAATGGAAACGGGTGTTTAACTATGCTCAGCCATTTCAATATAAAAGGGAAAGGAAATAAATGTGTACTAAATTATAATGTAAATAAAGTATATTTATATAGGAGTATATACAGGTGAGTATATGAGAGGGAACAAGAACATATGATCGAATAGTTTGGCCCGTATCTGTGCAGTTGTATCGATCAACGGAATGTATGGATAACTTGACGAGTTTTTTAAAATTTGATTTTTTATAAATTAATTTAGTAAAAAACTAACGATGATTCAATACTAAGTATCATTTAAAGTTAATCGAACGTAAAATTAAACGTGAACTGAAATAACACGTAAACTATTACGAAGTGATCAGTAATGATCGAAATTCATAAATTCTGAATGGGTTGTTAAATTAATTAATTTATTAATTAAGTTGTATTTAATTTCATTGACCGTGATTAAATATTTTTATTGACATCCGTTAGTAGAAATGAACACCGTTCCACTATAACTGTATTGACTGAATTGTTTGGGCATCCTGTTAGCAGAAATAAACACCGTTCTGCTATTATATCAGTTTGACATATTTTTATCAGTTAATGTATGATGTTCAGATATTATTCCATCAGTTGAAATTATTGAATTGTGTTTATATGGTTGTTTGTGCAAGTTGGGTTAATGACTTGAATGTCGTCTGAAAAAAAAGAGTGTATATACCATTGGATCTACTAAGCCGTTTCTGTAAGGTAACTATGAAATGAAAATAAGTTTTTAATTATATATAAATTGTTTTGAGAAAACAATTAAATGGATTATTTTAAATAAATTTTATTATTAATTTTTTTAAAAGAAAAGATCAATTATAATCAGTTAATCGGATTGTTTAAGGTCGATTTTAAATCAACTGTTAAATGGAAATTGTTTATTTAATTAATTTAATAAAAGAGCTTTAAATAAATGATTGTCTAAAATTTTAAAATGTTAAATTAATAGATGGGAAAGGACAATGGTAAACTTAAATAAAGTAATTAAAATTTGGATAAATATCCAAGAAATGGTGTTTTTAACTTAATTAATCTTTTAATTAAGTAAGTTTTAAAGACAAACTTAGTTATAAAGGGAAAAGGAAAACAAGTCGATTATTTGGATTAAATTCCCCTGATTTAATATCAAGTTAAAATTGTTGAAAGGTTTCAGAACAACAACATGGTTTAATTAGAATTACAAATGCTGGTTTATTGAATATTTTGGATATCGAACTTCTACGAATCTTGATGGTAAGAAATGATTTGGTTCAAGGTCTGAGAGGTAATTAAAATACCCCAACTTGATCGATTTCACTATTATCTGATATATCGTATTTATTTATGTTCAGAATAAGTATTAGAGTTAAATATCGTTTTCAGTTATGAAATGGATAATTGAAAGTAAGGTTATCACGCAAGATTTACAATAATAGTTTTGTTAATAATTATGTTTTCAAATAAAAATATATACAAAGTTAATATTTGAATTTAAATGATTTAGATTATTTAAATAAGGCTTAGCAGATCCAATGGAAATAAATCTGTTTATTTTATATTTGATAGTTAAATCACCGACTATCAAATCTGGACCTTTTTCGTTATCGTTTTCAAAGAGACTAGAATCTAAATTCCACTTCAATTCGATATATATGTTCCAAGTTAGAAATTATCAAAGATCATTGAAGACGTAGTTATGCAAGTGTTGTTCTATCGATCCTAGGGAGAAATTGCCTAAGATGGATTTACAGAATAGTGCCTTCGGTTTCCAGTCCTAGGACAACTTACATGGACGAGTGTCTGATAGAGTATGCTTAATAAATTGCATAAGTTGATCCCTTCACACGTATTTACGTTTCGTGGCGAAGGAATTCATTCCTCTTAGCTTTATACCCGGGGTATTTTTTGGGAAATCAATTTGTGATTTGGCGGGTTTGACGATGTGGCATTCAAAGTGAATGAAGATGTATTATATCCAAGGGTAAGTTCAGCCTCAAGCTTCACAACCGGGAAATGACAAAAATCGGGCAAGCAACATGGCTATGTAGGTCGCTCCAATTAGGGTGCATTGTCACCTATCTAGAGATATTCCATTTGTTTCTTTATTCCATTCGAAGCTGTCCCTTTCGGGAAACGGTGGGTAGCTCCCAACTGTTGTTAATAATATATTCGATACACTCAAGCGAAATGAGTGGTCGGTCATGTGTGGGCCTGGTTGCAAGACGTTCTTGTTGAACCCAGTGTATTCCCCTCTAGAGATACATTATCGGCAGGTGGTTCCATACCTTGTCATAGTCGGATTTCATTCTCCAATAAGTGCCCGCGGTTTTGATTGTATACTATATATGTGGAGCGTGAGATGTAAGCGTTCTGCTAGCTTGTTATTTAATTGTATTTAGACACTATCATAATATCCGAATAAATATTATTTTCAAAAATGCTTTGGGTTATCGTAAGGTAAAAACCATCTGTATTTATGTGTGGATCGGTCTTACGATTATCCTTTCTTTCAAAGGGTTTTTGAAAGTTAAAATCAAACTGTTTTTAATCGTTTACTCACACCTATCCAATGATTGACCCAGAGTTTATTTTTCTATGTTTTTCCTAAACTCTTTGGTGTCCAAATTTGTACAGGCAGTCCAATAGTTCAGGATTTTACAGATTTTCTGTAGGAGCTTGGAGCAGGAGGCTTCAACGTTAGACATATAGAGTTTATTCCGCTGTAATGTACTCTGATGATGTATGTAAATCCAAATACAATTTGTATTTCAAAAGTGATTATTTATATATTATATTTTATTTCGGTGCGATTAAGAGATTCTGTGTTGTTGTTCAGTTCGATCTTCTACCTATTTTCTTCTATTCTAATTTTCTATCATTCTATTTCCCATCCTCTAACTTCTTTCTATTAATGATTCGTATTTTCATACAATTTGGGTTGGATGCGTGTTGTATTCAGTTAGCTCAAATAGTACGGATTTGCGGGTCATTACACTTGGTATCAGAGATGAACGTTGAGAAGTAACCTTGGCTCTATGGCGTAACTCGGTAGAGATGGGGTTAATAATACCCTAGATTGAGTTTGAGTGTATATATATGAGAGCGTATTTGTTAATTGATTTTAAAAACTGTTTTATATTGTGATGGTTGGTTTGTTGAGCGGTTTGTGAATTCTGGTCGATGTAGGGTGTACAACTGTATCGATAGGTGTTTCTAAACCCTCGAGCCGAGCAATTCGATGCAGTATTGTTTTGAAAGCTGGGTAAATGAAATAATTTTGCCCCAAAAAATATATTTTGATATAAAAGAATAATTTTCTAAAATTATTATTATATATGGATGTTTCGATTATTGTTATTATAATCAAACATGATTATAAGAATTAAAACGATTATATATTGAACCAAATTGAGTTCTTACAAGAATAAAATATACAAATAAGACAAATCGGAGAATTAATCGAGTAAAACAAAATGTTTTGGGAAAATTCAAAGGTTTTGGATTTAAAATGGAATCAAGATATGTGATTTCAAACTGGTGTGGGAAAAAACCAAAAATTTAGAATATGAAATTTTAACTCGAGTAAGTTAAATTCGATTTAGGGTTTAAAAGTAGAATTTGAAACATGAGAAATTGTTTGGCAAGTTGATTCAAGCCAATGATGTCAACAAGTTTTGGATTTATTTTCCAAATATAATAAATGATGCTTTCTAAAATGGAAAATGCTGTAATATGGGTTGATAAAGATATGGAGTTAAGAGATTGTAAACTAACTGAAAATTTGATGAGTTAAATGAGTATTGATTTGATGTTGATTTCAGTCTTCGGGGTTGATACTTAGAGGATAATTTTCTTACCGGTCTCAGTTAAGAACTGATGAATGTTGAAGATTAGAAGTGCATAGATAACAATGAATGAAATGTTTTCCAACTATATGTAATAGATATTTTTAGTTATGAAAAATGACTGCGATTGATGGCAAACTGCTGATGTGTTAAATATTTTCATTGAAATGTTTTGGTAGGTGACCTATGTACTTTGGATGCCCTATTTGTTGTGATTATAAGGGAATGACACAATGTGTTGTGTATAAGTCTATGAATATAGACATAACTATGATCTCGTCATAACTGTTCAGTTTCGAGGACGAAATTCTTTTAAGGGGGTAGATTGTAACGTCTCGGTCTTTGACTGATTTCATAATACAATTTATTTTATTTCAATAATTTATTTAAATAATATATTGCGAATAATAAACATAGAGGAAAATTTCCAAATGAATATTTATAAATAATTTAAAATCCTTAGCAATGTATATTTTGTTACAAAAACAGTAAACAATAATGTATCATTTTGTTTCATATTTTTATAGTTGTTTTAAATTCATGTAAACATAATATTGGATTTTTATTTTTAACTTAGAAGGATATTGGTTTTATAAATTATTGAAAATCCATGGTATACTTTGCAAAGTATAAATATATTCAAAACTACTTATACATATGTTGTACAAAACCCATGTGAATAGCAAGCTAAGGGACTAGATTTTCATTTCCTACATATAGATATAGACTACACCATCACCCTTTCCCTCAATCAAAATTTAGACAGCCTAGTTTCTACAACCTATTAATACATACATGTGTACTACTGACCATGTACACATGTGTAGCAGCCTACTGAAGCCTAGGGGTAGACATGTGCAAGCAAACCGCCCTGTAACACCTTCAAGTCAATTTTAAGAGACAATCTACATACATAGCTTGAGTTGCTTAAGAGCGAAGCATGGATTTTGAAGTGTATTTGCACATGGCCGTATTGCTGGAAGATGTGAACTTAGAAATGACCACACTATGCCATTCCATTTCAATCAGCATATCAGCTTTAACCCATGTCTTGAACCAAAGCTAAAACTAGAAGCTATACCATTGTTCAATATTTAACTCCTCTATAAAGACACTGGTTCCCCTCAATTATTCTCACACCAAAAATCTGAAACAACGCAACCAAAAAGTAGAGTATTAGCGGCAGACAATCAAGCCAGGAAACTAGAAAAGTCCAAAACCAGTGAACCAATGTGAACTAGGAACCAGTGTAGCAACCCAGTTATGTGAAAGCATAAAAACAAAGGGCTTCCTTGTGAGTAAACCTCTTTCTCAATTTAAAATTGTTGTTAATTTATATGTTAGTGCAAATATATATACATGCATAAGTAGTATTGGGATTAAATGGGATCTTCATATTTAAATCTGGAAACCAAAAGTCGGTAAACAAAATATGACAATAAGTATAGTATGAAAATAATGTGAGTAAACTTACCCTGTTATTTATGATATGATATTGTAGATATATACATGTTGGTTAACCAAATATATATAAACCTGAAGCAATTTATATACATAAACCTGAAGATAATCTGAAACCAGAGTAGTAAAGACCTGGGACACAATGTAGTAGAGTGTGAGTAATTCCCTCCATTGTTATTGGTTATGCAAACATATATATTGTACATACGAGTGGGTTGGTGTGGCTTTTATATGAACAAACCAGAGAATTGAAAAGAAAAAAAATACCTAATCTCGGATATATGGATATACAGTGAACGAAAAATAAATGGTCAAAAATTCAAAGTTGTTTATTTATTAATTCAAGGTAATGAGGTCATTTAAAATAAAGAATCATGTTTCCTAAAAACAGAGTGGTGGTTTTTAGTCAAGGGAATCACTGGGGAAGTGTGTATTGTCAGAAAACGGACACCAGGTAATTTCAGGTAGAAGAGATGGTCGTGGACCATGGTTTTTGGCGTGGAGGTGATAAATTGCGTGAGGAACCCGAAAAAAATAATATAAATATATTAGATCAATTTTTCATAGGATGAGTGGGGTGGACGAGATCAAATGTGTATTCTAAGTGTGGCTTTGAACCCTCTATTCTACCGTAAATCTCTCTGGCGTGGAGGAGTTTAAGGGTGCCGCATGGGGACCTGGTGGTGGAACTGGGCGTCTATGTCACACTGGTGGAGTTTGATGAGGACCGATATTTTGTGGTGGTATAGCAGAGCAAAACAGTAAACGTCGGTTTTGGGAAAAGCTCGATTTGAAGCATCGGATTTCGATGCAAGTTGATCAAAGGGGGTCTGGGCTTGGTGATGTGATGAGGTGAGGGAGATACGCATGCGGGGCTAATCACGATGGATGAACGGCCTGTCAAGCGGTTGTGCACGTGCCCGGTGCACCGGTTGTACACTGGAAATGGAAGGGAGCTTACTTGTTTGCCTGTTCGTATACAGGATGATGGGCGGTAAATGTAAATATTAATGAACTTTGGCCATCTCTATAAAGAAAAGTGTAAAATGATTTCCAAATAGAGGAAATACGGTGGTTGTATATGGATAGTTAATGAGACTGACCAAACAATGATACTACTGTGTGGTCACATGGGGGATTTTTGCCGAAAACCACAATAGTACAGCAATCTATAATACTTATATGCTGAACAGGGGAGTAACCAACGATTTTACCCCAAATACCAGTTGAGGTTTGGTATTTCAAATATGAGTTAAACAACATTGGTAGGATAAATTTGTTTAAAAGCATTTGAGCTTAAAAACTGTTCATAAGCCGAAATGCTACATACATGGAATCCGAGAATGGAGCTTCAGGGTTCAACACATGTTGTGCAAATGCATCAGTACATGGGGTTCCCAATAACTGGAAGGCAAAGGAGAGATCTGTGCATGGGGTTCCCAATACCTGATGATGCTTCTTGCATGGAAAATGGGGCTGATGGGCTTAATAAAAAAAGAACAATGTAAAGAAAGAAATAAACAAGGGCTGTAGGAAAGCAAAATATAGGGAACGGTTTACTGAGAAAAAAAAGAAAAAAAAAACGAAAACAAAACGAAAAATGTAAAATGTAAACAACAGAAAGTTAAGATAAAAAGAAAGAAGAGTAGAGAAAAAGGGAAGTGGCACAGTGTTTTTGTGTGCCTGCGAATACCGTTCGCTGCTTGGTTCTGGACTAGGCTTCAACCCAGTCTTATATATTATGAAAAAAAAGGAAAAAAATAATATAAAGATTAATAAACAAACGAAAGGGAACAAAAGAAGAACCGGAAAAGAGAAATAAGAAACAAAGCAGTAGCAATGAATAGAAGGAAAAGGGACCAAAATGTGATAGAAAGAAATGTGGAAATGGGAACGTTTTGCTAAAAATTAGTAATGGAAAATGGTGCCTGCGAGTTTAAATTTCGATGTTGCGTGAGCCACTTCTTTTGGGCTTGGCCCATTATTATAAAAAAAATTGAATAAAAGGAAGGGTTAAATTTAAAGCAAAAATATTATTTTATAATATACAAATATAAAAGGGTAAGTACAAAAATGAAAATGGGTGTTTAACTAGGCTCAGCCATTTCAATATAAAAGGGAAAGGAAATAAATGTTTAGTAAATTATAATGTAAATAAAGTATATTTATATAGGTATATATATAGGTAAGTATATGGGAGAGATCAAGAACATATGATCGAATAGTTTGGTCCGTATCTGTGCAGTTGTATCGATCAATGGAATGTATGGATAACTTGATGAGTTTTTAACAATTTGGTTTTTTATAAATTAATTTAGTAAATAACTAACGATGATTCAATATTAAGTATCATTTAAAGTTAATCGAAAGTAAAATTAAACGTGAACTGAAATAACACGTAAACTATTACGAAGTGATCAGTAATGATCGAAATTCATAAATCCTGAATGGGTTGTTAAATTAATTCAGTTGTATTTAAATTCGTTGACCGTGATCAAATATTTTTATTGACATCTGTTAGTAGAAATAGACACCGTTCCACTATAACTGTATTGACTGAATTGTTTGGACATCCTGTCAGCAGAAATAAACACCGTTCTGCTATTATATCAGTTTAACATATTTTTATCAGTTAATGCATGATGTTTAGACATTATGCCATCAGTTGAAATTATTGAATTGTATTTATATGGTTGTTTGTGCAAATTAGGTTAATGACTTGAATGTCGTCTGGAAAAAAAAAAGTGTATATACCATTGGATCGACTAAGCTGTTTCTGTATGGTAACTAAGAAATGAACGTAAGTTTTTAATTAGATATAAATTGTTTCGAGAAAACAATTAAATGGATTATTTTAAATAAATTTTATTATTAATTTGTTTTAAAAGAAAATATCAATTATAATCAGTTAATCAGATTATTTAAGGTCGATTTTAAATCAACTATTAAATGGGAATAGTTTATTTAATTAATTTGTTTCAATTAATTTCATAAAAGAGGTTTAAATAAATGGTTGTCTAAAACTTTAAAATGTTAAATTAACATATGAGAAAGGACAATGGTAAACTTAAACAAAGTAATTAAGATTTGGATAAATATCCAAGAAATGGTGTTTTTAACTTAATTAATCTTTTAATTAAGTTTTAAATACAAATTTAGTTATAAAGGAAAAAGGAAAACAAGTTGATTATTTGGATTAAATTCCCCTGATTTAATATTAAGTTAAAATTGTTGAATGGTTTCAGAACAGCAGTATGGTTTAATTGGAATTACAAACACTGGTTCATTGAATATTTTGGATATCGAACTTCTATGAATTTTGATGATAAGAAATGATTTTGATTCAAGGTCTGAGAGGTAATTAAAATACCCCAACTTGATAGATTTCACTGTTATCCGATATATCGTATTAGTTTATGTTCATAATAAGTATTAGAGTTAAATATTGTCTTTAGTTATGAAATGGATATTTGAAAGTAAGGTTATCATGCAAGATTGATAATAAGAGTTTTGTTAATAATTATGTTTTCAAATAAAAATATATACAAAGTTAATATTTGAATTTAAATGATTTAGATTATTTAAATAAGGCTTAGCAGATCCAATGGAAATAAATCTGTTTATTTTATATTTGATAGTTAAATTACCGACTATCAAATCTGGGCCTTTTTCGTTATCGTTTTCGAAGAGACCGGAATCTAAATTCCACTTCGATTCGATATATACGTTTCAGGTCAGAAATGATCAAAGATCATTGAAGATGGAGTTATGCAAGGGCTGTTCTGTCGATCCAAGGGAGAAATTGCCTAAGATGGATTTACAGAATAGTGCCTTCGATTTGTCCAGTCCCAGGATAACTTGTATGGACGAGTGTCTAACAGAGTATGCCTAATAAATTTCATAAGTTGATCTCTTCGAACATATTTACATTTGGTAGAGAAGGAATTCCTTCCTCTTAGCTCTATACTCGTGGTATTTTTGGCGAAATCAATTTGTGATTTGGCGGGTTTGACGATGTGGCATTCAAACTGAATGAAGACGTGATATATCTAAGGGTAAGTTCAGCCTCAAGCCTCACAATCGGGAAATGACAAAAATTGGGCAGATAGCATGGCTATGTGGGTCGCTCCCATTATGGTGTATTGTCACCTATCTTAAGAAATTCCATTTGTTTCTTTATTCTATTCGATGCTGTCCTTTTCGGGAGACGGTGGGTAGCTCCCTACCGTTGGTGACAATATATTCGATACACTGAAGCGAAATGAGTGGTCGGTTATGTATGGGCTGGATTGCAAGACGTTCTTGTTGAACCAAGTGTATTCCCCTGTAGAGATACATTTTCAGCAGGTGGTTTCATACCTTGTCATAGTCGAAATCCATTCTCCAATAAGTGCCGGCGGTTTTGATTGTATACTATATATGTGGAGCGTGAGATGCAAGCGTTCTGCTAGCATGTTATTTATTTGTATTTAGGCACTATCATAATATCATAATAAATATTATTTTAAAAAATGCTTTGGGTTATCGTAAGGTTAAAACCATCCGTATTTATGTGTGGATCGGTCTTACGATTATCCTTTCTTTCAAAGGGTTTTTGAAAGTTAAAATCAAACTGTTTTTAATCGTTTACTCACACCTGTCCTATGACTTACCCAGAGTTTATTTTTCTATATTTTCCCTAAACTCTTGGGTGTCCAAATTTGTACAGGCAGTCCAATGGTTCAGGATTTTATAGATTTTCTGAAGGAGCTTGGAGCAGGAGGCTTCAGTGTTAGACATATAGAGTTTATTCTGCTGTAATGTACTCTGATGATGTATGTAAATCCAAATGCAGTTTGTGTTTCAAAAGTGATTATTTATATATTATATTTTATTCCTCTGCGATTGAGAGATTCTGTGTTGTTGTTCAGTTCGATCTTCTACCTATTTTCCTCTATTCTAATTTTATATCTTTCTATTTCTCATCCTCTAGCTTCTTTCTATTAATGATTCGTATTTTCATACAATTTGGGTTGGACGCATACTGTATTCTGTGAGCTCAAATAGTACGGATTTGCGGGTCGTTATAGTAGGCATACCTTTTGGCAAGTGTTAATAAGCAATTAGCAATATAACATACTTGAGTTTGCTCAATTATAGTGCAGCTTTAACAAAACTGGATTCAATCAGCTCCAGAATTTAATCAATATTAGCTCTGTACCTGTTCTTAACTTCAAATGAACTTCATTAGTCTCAAAACAATGTTAGTGAGGTTCAATTTCCATATCGTCTATTCCAAACAATTTCCCATTCAACTCAATCATTTTTATATATGATCCAATTCTCATGGATTTCAATTATAATCACTTCTTAACAATCCCTTTGGATACATCAATGAACTCCTTATATCTTATTCAAATTCATTTTCTTGAATTCATCGAATTCCATTCAAATTTATTAACTTAGATTCATTTTAATGGATTCAATTCATTTATTTAAGATTTGCTTTCAAATTTAGTATCCTATAATCATGCAACCAATTTCTACCATACAATTCACCTGGTTTTTCAAACACTCCAATTGGATTATTTGCATGTATTTCAATTTTCCAATCCCAAGTCAAATTTTTCATTAACTTGTGTCAAATTTTAATACTCGAGTCAAATTCCTTTACTTACCCGATTCATTTAACTCAACATGAGATAAATTAAATATTAAACTTTGATTGATCCATTTCATATTGGGAATTCTAATTTCACTTAGATTTGTTCCATTCATGCTTAATTGTATATTCATGAAATTAATTTCAGCCATTTCACTTGGATTTAATAATTTCTATGGAATTGCGTCCAATTTTATTTCAATATTCAAATCCAATTTTAACTTATATATAATCCATTTTAACTTAACATAAGTTAAATTAAGTTTTTATATTTGAAATTCCCTCTTGGTCAAATCTTTTTAATTCCACAATCAAATCCATCCAAATCAACCAATCAAGCTAATATAAGTTTTAAATAAGCAACCAATAATTTGAGGGAAATATTTTTTTCTTTTTCTATACAAAAATAAGTTTCGGGTAAAATTATTTCATTCACCCTCTTTTAAAAATAAATTGAAAAATAATTTTATATTCAAATTACAAATACGTGCTCTCGTATATACACTATAAACTCAACCTAGGGTATTACTAACCCCATCTCTATTGAGTTACGCCACAGAGCCAAGGTTACCACTTAACCAATAGCTCTGATACCAACTGTAACGACCTGGAAAATTTCAACGCTCGAATTTTCCATAATAATACAAAATCTCGTATTACTTGCCAAAAATTCAAGTATCGAAACCCAGAACGTTAGTAGAAAGAAATTAGAGGATGAGAAAAGAAAGAAAGAAATATTAGAATAGAAGAAAGAAGAACACATCAGAATCTCACAGCGGAACAAATAAAATATAATATATCAAATCCCTTTATAAAAAATAAAACTGTATATACATACCAGTCATCAGAGTACATCATATATCTGTCACAGGGGAAATACACTTTATATAACTAGCGGTGAAGCCTCCTGCTTTTAGCTCCTGGACTTCAAGCGAAACTTAACCAAGAAATATACTCGTCTGACCCAAGCACATTTGAAGCAAAGCAAAATTCACCCGGATCAGTCTGGAATAATTTCAGTGACAAATTCACAGCACAAACTACTTGCTTAACTTTGAAAATCCATTTTGAAAGAAAAGGATAATAGTAAGACCAGCCCACACATAAACACGGACGGATTTTACCGTACTATAACCCAAAACATTTTTGAAATCAATATCTTTTCTGATATTATAACAATGTCTATCAAACCACAAATAAATAATAATCTAGCAGAACGCTTGCATCTCACGCTCTACATAGTATACAAATCAAAAACGCGGCTCTTATTGGAGAATGGATTTCCTGGCAAGGTATGGGACCGCCTTTCCGACAATGTACCTCCGGAGATGAATACATTGGGGTTCAACAAGAGCTCTTACAACTCGGCTACATATGAACGGCCCCTCTTTTTGCTTGAGGGTACCGAATATATCATCACCACTGTTGGGAACCAGCTAATCGATAGCATATAAATAAAATAAAGGGATAACCAAAGGCATTTGATTTCTCCAAATCAGGTAATGATATACCGTTTTAATGGGTGCGACCCACATAGTCATGCTGCCTACATGATTTTGTGTCATTTCCCAGTATATGAGGCTTGAGGTCATGTTTTTTACATCTCCATTTCACTTTGAATGTCACATCATTAGATCTGCCAAATCACTAATTGATGTCCACAAATACACTCTGGGTGTTAAGCAAGAGAATTTCTCCACCACTAAACTTGGTATATTTGTAAAAATCAACATACATGATTCTTAAGGAAATACTCTATCAGACATTCATCCATACAAGTCATCCAGGAACAGGATGAACCGAAGGCACTCTCCTACCGCATCCTAGGAATCACCCTATAGATCAGTAGCGAGAAGTCCTTAAAATCCATAGATTCCAACCATGACATAACCACGGTTTATCTCGAGGCACGAACCCAAGATTATAAGTAGTTCCTCCGTTTTATGAAGATCTATGGTCTTGAATTGTTCCATCTTCATTTGATGCAAATTAGTTTCGTTTGCAACGTTGATTCGAAGTGGTTTTGAGTCTGGTTCTCATTTCGGTTTCTTCGAAACAACACGTCAAAAGGTTCAATAATATCTCCTATTGATAGTTGGGTTTTTAATTATCAATATCAAACAGTACATTAAGTATATTGGCAACTCAGGACTTATTTATTTAAACCATTAAAATCTCTTTACCAGATTATTAAAAATCACTTCTTCGATTTGGAATTGATTCCATTCATTTTTTTTCTCGACGAAACTCTTTACTTTCATTATTTGGAGTTAACAACTATATTCATTAAACTCCACTTTACTAATATCACATATCTATATAAAATCCTTTTTATTTCCCTTATCTTGGAAATATTACATCACATTCTCAAAAATCTTTTAGACTTCCTTTATTTTGGAAATAACGATATGTATATGTATATTCCATTCAATATTAAATCATCATTTCTTATACGACCCAAATTAATGTTGAACGACACGTTATATCATTATATAAATTCAAATGTTAAATTTGAAGATTTCCATTCAGTACGAGTATTATATAATTAAATCGCCATTATTTATTTCTGCAACCAACTTGGTATAACTCATTTACATTTCCTCGGATAAACCTCATTATTTTACTTATCACTTAGAATAAGTGAATTTCAAACCAAACTATTTTTATTTTCTAGGGCATAGTGCTATATATAAAAATCACGCTTAAGTTTGGTCAACAATGTTAATTTATCGTTACTTTTCAACCATTCCTTCCTCACCCGAGGCAACGGGCTAACCTCCCACTGTGGCCTATATTGGTACCCCATCACTTGTTTTTTGTCAGCCTTTCGACTCGCAACAAACCCTCCCTTACTTTCGAGGGACATGTAGAGGTAAGAGTCTCCCGTCCGCCACCTAACGCGAAGCGAGAACCCTCTATCATGCGTACCCAGCTCACACAGCCAGCAACAAGGAATAGTTTTGAAGAAAATGGTTTACTGTTTCGGGTGAGAAGACAGGGAAAGCTTGGTGGCGTTCTCTTCAGACTTGTTCGAGTGAGGAGGAATAAAGTGTATATAGTGAATATATTATATATATATATATATATATATATATATTATTTAGTTCGAACAGATGAAAACAGAAGCAGGTGAATTTCATTTCTTCGAATGGATACCAAAATTGAAGAGGACAGATGAATTTATAATAGTGTGAAGCTTGGTTGTCAAGGAACAGGGCACATGGACACAGTAAATTTCCACTATAGCCGCATTTAATTGGAACGACAAGTGATGTAATTTTTTGTTTTAGATTAGACAAAATATTTTTTTTCTCTTCTTCTATATGGTACAGGATAGGCGTAGGCAAGGTCTTCTGAAATGAAAGCATGGCAGCGGTAGAAATAGGTAGGCAGGAACGTGTATTTTCATTTAATTGAGCTGCCATGGGTACCTTACTCCCTTTCAAATTAATCTTTGTACAATCATATGTGGTATGAACGAATGAAGCGTTGGCATATATATTTATTCATTTTTTTGTGCTTCTTTTATTATATTATACTGACTGATATCTACGAATAGCCTTTTGTTTGCGTGAGTGGTCTCTAAACTGCATCCTTTCCATATAGGCATGGGCATGTGCATTGTTTATATTTAGGGTATTTTCTTATATCTCTGGTGATATCAGTCGCATTTATTAAGATATGGGTTCATCTGATGGGTGTTCATTTCGCATTTATCGTAATCCAGCACAGTGAATTATTGTATTCCTGTTTAGTTTATGGATTATGATGCCCTTTATTATCAGAGCATTTCAGTAAAACTTGTTTCGTCAGAAACAGATATTGTTTGAAAAACTGCTTATTTTGCTGTTTATATAATACCGATAAAATAATTTAATTCACACACAGTTCAATTTAACGATAATAAATTAATGTCATCTTATATATATTTAAGTGGAATCTTATACAACTTCAGACTGAACCAATATAGATCTTAAAACTCAATATTAAGAAATTCAGGTTAAAATGATATCCAATTATATAGAAGTTTCTTTCTATTTATTAATTAAATCGTTATAATTTACTAATGCTTCCATAGCGACTATTTGAAAATTTGATTTGGACGTAAAATAAAATCCACAAGATTAAAACTTGATTTTTCTCTTCCATTAGAAAATTATTACCAAATAGAGTCAGACATTTCTTGTTTCGAAGAAATCTGATTTAAATTGGATCTTTTACAACCATTTAAAGTTGAAAACGTTATATTACGAACTACTGCACCGCTGCAGTTCGTTATATAATTAAATTATAAATTATATGTTCTAATATCATTTAATAAACGAATACGCTAATATAATTCAATTCTAACTCAATTAAATATTTCCATATTGGCTAATTCATATAATATTACAAATTCAACCAATTTTGATTATTCGGAATTATAGTATTATTATGCTATTATTTATTAATAAACTACTCAAGATAATTAAATTTAACTGTTAGAATTCCAAAACAATATTTAAAACCATATTTAAATATTAGATAAAACTGTTAAAATTCTAGGCCATTACATCCACCCTTCGAACAAGCTTGGATCTTAAACATGTTCTAAATACGCTTCAAAAATACGCATGAAACTCATATGCAAGATCAATCATAACAAGTTATTCAACCAATTCATCCATTTAAACAATGAACCGAACCATTCAAATAACGAATCCAATCAAATATAATCACACATAGTCATTTAAATGCACATAACATGCATCAATCTAACATACATCTAATGTAAAACAAAAATAATAACTCGCAAATTACTTGGATTTTGCATATCAACCATCTTAGTTCATAACTAGATTATCTTAAGGTTTTTAGATATGAAGTTACTAGGGCTAATCAAGTTTTATGGTGAATTTAACATATATGTGATGGAAATCAACTAATTAAAACATATGATACAATATAAACATGTAAGATATCATAGTCACTCACGTAGTCTCTCAAATTAATGAAATTAAATAAAGGTCCAGTTTGAACAACAATAATCATGTGAAAACCCATAATAGAGATATCTGATTAGCCGATCTAGATTTAATCTCTAATTTATAACTAATGAAAATTTAATGAAGACTTTAGTCTTGACTTTGAATTTGAGGTGGAACTAGAGTAGATTTAGGGTTAGAACTGGCAAGAGAATGGGAGGAAAACTAAAAATGAATCTCCTGACCTTAATTTATAACTAAAGGTGATTAGAATAATGAACTTGCTAATTCCAGCCCATTAGCATTACTCTAAATATATCTAATAGTTTTTAAAACTTAAAAGTGCAATTTCTCTTAAACTACTACTTTGATTTCTTAATGCGACCAATTTACAAAATGTGAAATCACTATTCCAAAACAATGCAATAAGTTAGGAAATTTAATTCATATCTTATCACTATGATAGGAATAAGATTTTTAAGGGAGAAACCATCACGAAAGGGTTCAACAAAAGTCATGAGCATGTAAATTATCCTAAAGAACCATATTTAAAAATATTAGAATGATGTGATTATATGTGATTTATATTGCATAATTTGTTGATCCTTCGATATACAAAATACGAATCGTTATATCCTTTCCTTTTTAAAAATATCACCTTTGAAACCCCCAAGAAAACACAAGAAAACATAGTATCTCGCATGCCTACCATCCACAAGCAAAGAAACTAACATCCAATCATACAATAGGAAAGAAAATTCCATGCCTAAAATGCAAAATTTTAATAGTATAAGATATAATGGTGCAGATTGTTACGATAAGTGAGACATATCACTCGAAGAGTTTTGAATACGCCCCCTCACATATCCTCTCTCACCCAAGTACAATTGCCATCTCCCTTATTCCATTGCACCTTAACTACTTAACTGTCTTCCTTCTAAGCTATTTCGTGTCGTTCTCCATAATTCAAAGCAGATTACGAGGTCTTGATACTTCTGTTTCCACCTCTATATCTTTTAGCATATCTGGTCCAACTACCATACATGAGTCATGCATAAACTTTTGTAGGTAAGAGACATAAGAAATATTGTGCCCACTTACCAACTTAATATGTAGATTCACTCTATAGGCCAATTTCATATTATCTCAAAAACTAGAAAGGGTCCAACAAATCTTTGTTCCATTTTCTACCAAATCGATCAATATTCTTGAGAAGGGAAACCTTCACAAATACTATATCTCTAATTACAAATATCTTCTTTTCTGATCTGCATGGCTCTTTCTAATGATCCTAAGAAGCCTTTATCTGTATCTTTCCGACATCTCTCGAATCATATCCGAATCAAACATTGATTTCTAACTAGCTTCCAACCGATAAGAAAGTGCATTACAAGTCTTGCATACAAAGCCTTGTATGATAGCATACCAATACTAACCTTGTAAGTATCCTTATAAGCAAATTCAACAAGATGCAATTAGTCATCCCACGATCCTTCAAAATATATGATAAGTGCCCTAAGAAATTATTCCAATATCCTTTTTCATACCTTTCTTGTAGTAAGTTGTTGAAATCAAAAAATGATCTCAACACCAAAGGTGTTTAGAACACTTCACCTAATGGTATGAAATAGAAAATGGAGCCACGAAATGTAAAAAAAAGTAAAAACATGAGATTTTAGAGTGGTTCAGTCAATTAAGATCTACGTCCACTATGGTAGAAATTTTCATTAGCACTTTTGAGTTTACATAATACATGATTTGATTCACTTCAATCATTTGTGACTTTCCTCTCTTTTATCTCTCTCTTTGATTTAGATTTCACTCGAATCTACCAAAGGAATGGTTTGATCTCTCTAAGTGTGGTGGAGATTAATGAATATCTTCAACACTTGATCACTTGAGTGGTTTTCCTTGATTCTATGGTGATTTTGCGCCAGATCTAGGCTTTAGAGAGGATTAATGGCGGTTGGAGATCACTTGAATTGTGTTGGAGAGATTTCTAATGTAGTTTAGAGAATATTTGATCCATTTGTTGTTGGAGAGAGATGTATTGATCATGAGAAGCCATTAATGGAGCTTAGACTATTGGACAAATGATATGGCGGCCCTTCAGGTTAGAATTTTCTGTCCCCTTTCAAGTGTAGAGTATAGGGTACTTGTAGATGGTGTTTAGGAGTAGTGGCATGGTCGTAATTTAGTGTGTACAGCTGGAATTTCGCACTTTACGATTGTTGACAGCTGGTCTACGGCATGCTCCATGAAGGCTACTAGCGACATGAATCTCTTGTTGTATGGATGAACTTTTTGCGGCTTGAGTTGAATGCCATACGACATGAATGAGATAGTGTCCAACATTTTACAGTTGTCATACAGCTCATGCGACATGCTTTTCTATGAAAACGACATGAAGAAGAAAACACGGTTCGCTTACTTGGCCAACGTCCTGAATGATGTATATGACATGATAATGTCGTTAACACATATATGTTTCCTTCTCTTCATACATCCAGTGGACACGTGCCTCAATATAACTTAACACTGAACCATCTTGAATGTGCTTCATGTATAACGAATACCTCTATTCATGAACACATAACGATTCTCCTTTAATGTCGTTAAAACGACATGGCACAAAATACAGCATGACAGCATCAACTTGTTTACGGTATGAAATTCTTATATGGCATGCGACATGAAAATGGGGTGAGCTGTCATCACATGTTGCTTCCAGATTATATATGTGACTTGAATTCATAATGGCCAACGACTTCTATAATGCATCGAAGTACTCCAATGGCATGAAATGCATGGAGCCACCGTCATCGTTTAAACACCATGAATATAACGGTATGAACGAGCTTTGATCGTACAACGACATGAGTTATATGCCTGAATGTCATGGATTCTTTCAACGGGTTGAGTTAAGCGACATGGCTAAGGTGGTCTGCACGACTTGGTGAGTGTACGACCTGATTCAAGTCGCCTTTTGAGGTCCAACGTCATGATCTCTGTGCCATGAAGAGTTGTGCCATGCATATATTTAACGCTGTGTTAATGACTTATGACCATGTCGTATAAGCGAATTGCACAGTCCCAATGCATTGTTTTCTTACCCGCGTTTTAGTGTGGTTAACATTTGCCCCTCGAAGCTTGTGTTTTCTTGTAGGAAATACGGGCTTTGAAATGAACATTGTTAATTCAATTTTCATTGAGATCCAGCCCTAGCATTTTGTTTTCTATGGCAAATCTTGCTTTGAACTTTTGACTCGTTGATTGCGAATGACCCAAGCACAAAATTTGTTAATTGAATTTATATGCTTTAAGCAACCTGTTCTGTAATTAAAACAAGTACTTGTACGATGTTGGGCTTATACTTTGTTATTGATCATCCACATCAATAACAGATTAGTTAATCACTAAGAACGAATCAGAGTGATTTTTGCGACTGGGATAGAATAACATACCTATAGAGGACTATTTTGTTTAACCGTTTGTAATTCGTCAAACATTGTCTACATAAATACGATACTCTAATCTGAATTCACAACGATACTTGAGTTCTGCCGATAGATATGTATACCTAATATAGATTTCAAGCCTTGCTCTTTTAATGACTTATATGATCTTGTACGACGATTTACGTTTTACGAAACGTGTACCTATTCAAATTGGAACTTTTGATTTGAGTTTTCTGAGGCTAGAGCAACTACAGCCTTTGAATTATAAATGAATCAGTCTTTGGCTAGTCCTCTTGACAATTTGCCGGAAAGGTGCCATTCTGTGCTTCGCTCAATATGTTTTTTAATCAAGCATGCACTTATTTTGGCTTTCTTGAATTTGACGTAGAATGGTCACGAGATGCTGACTGTTCATCTTTAGACCTGTTGTAGTAGCTTAGTTAGATTTAGAATTTCGAATTTGAATTCAATTTGACATTATGGATCATCTTGGGTTGTATAAAATTTTGAATCTCTATTTCACGACGGCTTGCCCCAGTGCGTGATTATTGCTCAATCTCCTTTTTATGTCTCACATCGAAACTGTTGACGGATATTAGCTTCAACTCCTTGAAAAGCGTTACTGCTTTATTAGATTCGCACTATGACATACTCGCACAGTTGCCCTTTTAAGCATCGCTTATCCTTAGATTTGAAGCAAGATATCGTTGGATTTTTTGTGAGATATTTATGGTTGGAGATTTGTAGACGAGGAAGTCTTTGCGTTAAGAGATTCTAATTAGGTTTCCCAAGTTGACCCTTATTAGTGTAGTGGGTTTTATCGACATATCGAACATATTGACTTTGCTGAACTTCTCAAATTCTCCATTTTTCGAATGCAAGATCAAGCCAAGTGTATTGACTTTATCTGATGAGAATAAATTGGTTTTTTGGCTTGTTACAATGTCATGATAGACCCGTGACATTTTTCTGGGCATTATTCAACTCTTTTGTGGTTATGTTGCCTCCATACCATGGATCGTCACAAGTCGAAAAAGCTCGATGTGATTAGTTTGTCGGGTTTCCTTAATCGTAGTTGACGTGCTAGAAGCTTTAACTTTGTCAGTTAGAGCTATTTGAGCTTGTCATCATGTATGAAGATTTTGAGTTTTGTCAATACAATTGGAAATCCGACTTTACTGGCTGGTTTAGTACTTCTACTTGGAGAAGTTCTTATTTTTTTTTGCTCGCACTAGGGGAGGACTTATATATTGTGCCCCCGCTAGGGGAGAACTTTGGGTTTAGTGCTCTCACTCGGGGAGACGGACCTTCTGTGTCAACGCAAAGGTCTGACACAAAGGATTTTGGTTTTCCCTTTCTATGGAGGGATTTTTCGAGCCTCTTGCTATGAAGAGGTGGACCATCTATGTCGGCGCAAAGATATGACACAAAGGATTTTGATTTTCCCTTGATATGGAGGTATTTTCCGAGCCTCTTTCTATGGAGAGGTGGACCTTCTGTGTCGGCGCAAAGGTCTAACACGAAGGATTTTGATTTTCCCTTGATATGGAGGGATTTTCCTAGCCTCTTGCTATGGAGAGGTGGACCTTCTGTGTCGACGCAAAGGTCTGACACGAAGGATTATGATTTTCCCCTGCCATGGAGGGATTTTCCGTGCCTCTTGCCATGGAGAGGTGGACCTTCTGTGTTGGTGCAAAGGTCTGACACGAAGAATTTTGATTTTCCCTTGTTATGGAGAAATTTTCCGTGCCTGTTTCCTTGGGGAGGTGGACCTTCTGTGTCGGCGCAAAGGTCTGACATGAAGGATTTTTGTTTGCGCGTTGTTCCGCAAGGTAAACATCAATCGTCGTGTCGGATACGCTTAACTATGGTAAGCGACCGCAGCTGGACAGAAAGGCTCTCTTGATAGAACTTTGCAGGGTTTGCGTCATTCTGTGGGGTGAACATCAGTCCTTGTGTGTCGGATATACTCATCCATAGTAAGTGATCGCATCCGGACCGAGAGGTTCTTTGGAACATCAATCGTCGTGTTGGAAGCACCTAGTCATAGATAGTAATCGCATCCAGACTAAGAGGTTGTGACCCCCTAGAACTTGCAAGAGTTTGAGTTATTCCGTGGAGCAAACATCGGCCTCCTGCTGGATGCACTTGACTGTGGCAAGTGATCACAGCCGGGCACAGGCTGCCCCTTGGAACTTGCAACCTCTAGCGTTGACTTCGCATCTGCTTGCTCAACTCTCCACTATTTGATTCTTGGAAACTTCTCTCGCTCGCTCTCCAAGGTGGTGCTTTTCATTGTTGCATTTATGCATGTTGATGTTTTTTGCACTCAACGCTGGAGTTGGTGTTATTGGGATTACCACTTTGCATCGGGTTTCGAGGAAACAAGCGTTCATTGGACAGCCGGTAATAAGGAATCGGCTTTTATCAAATTTTGAATTATCAAAAATATTGCAAGTAAGAGATTTACTCAGGCATATATGATTTTAGTCACATAGCTAATGTTTAGTACATCACTTGCAAATTATTACAGACTATTCACAATAAGTTTCGATCACAATAGGCAGTAAAGCATGAAGTAAAGCAGGGAATAAATTAGGAAGTAGAGCAGTAGCGATGATGATCTCTTATTCTGAGCCATTAATATTGGAGTGCCAATCATTGGTCCTCAGTTGATCACCGACCTGTTATCAACCCGTGCTGGAGTTTGATTACTTGGATCAACTTGATTGGTGGGCGCATTCTGCCCCTGAAGAGATGGAGCAGAGTTTGATTCTTGTGGATGTTAGACATACTGTTGCAGCTTGTTATTTTGAATCAATACCTCAATCAAGCTTCTGAGGTGCCTACATTCATTCGTGTTATGACCAGGCTGGTTGTGAAACATACAGAACTATCCCAAGTTAGCAGCCTTGTCGCCTATCCTCATTGGTTTTGGTTTTGCATATTCTTCAGAATTCTTCATTGCAAGATAAATGTTTTCAGGGGTGTCATTCAAAGGTGTTAGCTCTGATGGGTTGAAAAGGAGAATCTTCTTATTATCTCAGTTGCCCTTCCCATCGTTGACACACTTTTGCCCCTTATTATTCTTCTGATCATATTGAGTAGCAGCATTTTTGGGAGCTTCAAGAAGTTGGTTAGCATCAATAATCTGAAGAGCCATAGGATTATTGTCCGCTCTCATATACTCCTCTGCTTTTTTATAGAATTTTTCAAGCGTGTTTGGTTCTTTCATTTTGGTCCATCTACCAAATTAGTTCTTCTCATATATGGCGCCGATTAGAGACATTAAGATCATGCAGGGTTCGGGATTCGCAACCTCGGACAAAGCAACGTTGAACCTCTTGAGGAAAGCTTTAATAGATTCTCCTGGATTCTGCTTCATTGATGTAAGAGAAATAACATACTTAGCCTTAGTATCTTGTAGCCTAAATTGCTCCTTGAATTTCAGAGTCAAATCATTGAATTGGTCGACAGATTTGAGAGACAGCCTCATGAGCCATAATAATGCGACGCCATCTAAATAGAGAGGGAAGCACAGGCATTTGATCTCATCTGTCGCTTTGGCTGCATTCATATGCCATTCATATCTATATAGGAAGATATTCAGATTAGAAGTCCCATTGTACGGAGGCAGAGTAGGATGAGTGAACTTTTTAGGGAACTCAGCTTTGCGGATCCTCTTCGTGAATGGATTTTTGCTGGGGGAGAAATCCCAATTTCTTTCACTGCCATTATGAGCCATGCTATCTTTCATGATTTTCTTTACCATATCCGCGATATATTCCTTTGAGTTATGTCGTTCCGGAGAGAGGACTTCGATCTCTTCTCCAAATGCTCGTCTTGGCGAGCGATCATGATTAGAGGATCTAGGTCTTTTACCTCCACTGTGCGGAGGTGCCCCCTTGACAGGACTTGCAACTCATCGGTTATTTCGGTCGGAATGGATTTTAGTCTTCGGCTTTGAGTCTTGGATATCAACATTGCCTTTGTCGCTTTCCCGGCCATCATGCCCGTCGTTGTTATCATTACGATGATGATTGGACGGTGACGAATTTGCATTGTCCTCAAGGTTGACATGAACTCTTTGAGGAGGAACGAGATTCGCTTGCACCTTCAAAAGAACATTCATCTTATCGATAAGAACTTGATTAGCGTCCATCAATGTTTCATTAGCATTCATTAAAGTTTTGTTGGAGGCTTCCATTCGTTGACTCAAGTTAGCGACAATGGCATTTAATTCAGCTTTGGTTACCCCGGCTCCGGCTATTGAGTTTTCTCCAACTTAAAAGCGGTTGGTAAGTAGCATAGCTTCGTCGTTAGCAACATTGTTGGTTTCTCCAACGGTTTTACTTGCGGTTTACTTAGATTTAGCCATTAACTTGGACAAGGTCTTGAACTTTGAAGAGAATCATCGATTGGCCTAGATCTTATATTTAGAGAATCTATAGTAGAAGCGGGCATAGAACTTCAATGCAAGGCTCTTAAATTTGAGAGAAGTGTGAAAGTGGCTCCATGGTGGGAGCCAAATGTTGAAATCCAAAAATGATCTCAGCACCAAAGGTGTTTAGACCACTTCACCAAATGGTATGAAACAGAAAATGGGGCCATGAAATGTAAAAAACAAGTAAAAACACGAGATTTTAGAGTGGTTTGGTCAATTTAGACCTACGTCCACTATGGTAGCAATTTTCATTAGCACTTTTGAGTTTACAAGATACATAATTTGATTCACTTCACTCATTTGTGTTTTTTCTCACTTTTATCTTTCTCTTTGATCTAGATTTAACTCGAATCTACCAAAGGAACGGGTTGATCTCTCTAAGTGTGGTGGAGATTGATGATTATCTTCAACACTTGACCACTTGAGTGGTTTTCCTTGATTCCATGGTGATTTTGCGTTAGATCTTGGCTTTAGAGAGGATTAATGGCGGTTGGCGATCACTTGAATTGTGTTGGAGAGATTTCTAATGTAGTTTGGAGAAGATTTGATCCATTTGTTGTTGGAGAGAGATGTATTGATCACGAGAAGCCATTAATGGAGCTTGGAATGGAGCTTAGACTATTGGAGAAATGATTTGGCGGCCCTTCGGGGTAGAATTTTCCGTCCCCTTTCATGTGTAGAGTATGAGGTATTTATATATGGTGTTTAGGAGTAGTGGCACGGTCGTAATTTAGTGTGTAGAGTTGGAATTTCGGACTTTACATCTGTTGACAGCTGGTCTGCGGCATGCGCCATGAAGGCTCCTAGCGACATGAATCTCTTGCTATATGGATGATCTGTTTGCGGCATGAGTCGAATGCCATACAACATGAATGAGATAGTGTCCAACATTTTACAGCTGCCGTACAAATCATGCGACATGCTTTTCTATGAAAACGACATAAAGAAGAAAACACGGTTCGCTTACTTGGCCAACGTCCTGAATGATGTGTACGACATGAGAATGTCGTATTATGACATGATAATGTCGTTAACACATATATGTTTCCACCTCTTCATACATCCAGTGGACACATGCCTCAATATAACTTAACATTAAACTATCTTGAATGTGTTTCATGTATAACGAATACCTCTATTCATGAACACATCATGATTCTCCTTTAATGTCATTAAAACGACATGGTACAAAATATGGCATGATAGCATCAACTGGTTTACGGTATGAAATTCTTATACGGCATGCGACATAAAAATGGGTGAGTTATCATCACGTGTTGCTTTCACATTATTTATGTGACTTGACTTCATAATGGCCAGTGACTTCTATAATGTATCAAATTACTCCAAAGGCATGAAATGCATGGAGCCACCATCATGGTTTAAACGCCATGAATATAACAGTATGAACGAGCTTTGATCCTACAACGACATGAGTTTTATGCCTGAACGCCATGAAGCTTGCGTCATGGATGCTTTAAACGACTTGAGTTAAGCGACATGATTAAGGTGGTTTGCACGACTTGGTGAGTGTACGACCTGATTCAAGTCGCCTTTTGAGGTCCAACGTCATGATCTCTACGCCATGAAGAGTTGCGCATGCATATATTTAATGTCGTGTTAATGACTTATGACCATGTCGTACAAGCGACTTGCATAAGTAAAGAGGAGAAAACGGAGGATAAGGCTGATGAGACACAAAACAAGAAAGTGTGGCCCAAGAAAGAACAACAAAAGAAGGGCGGAGAGAACGACAAAGTTCAAGGCAAGAAGAGGTGTCATGGTTGTGGGAGCTTGGGTCATTTGGTCAAAGATTGCAGAAAAAGGAAGAATTCTTGTTACGGCTATAGTAAGGAGCGCCCATAGAAGCAAGGAAAGAGAAAAAGGGCAGGATCTTCTAGAGGGCAGGTGCATGCTCTCGAAGCCATTGTACCAGACAGAGGTAGGAAAGTTTTTGTTGAAGGTTTGATTTCTCTTTCTGATCACCCAGTTAGGACTCTTTTTGATTCAGGCGCTTCTCATTCTTTTATATACCTGATTCTGTGGTTGAGCCTCTTCACCTTAGTACTAGTATTGTTTTTGACCCCGTTATTGTCTCAAATCTCATTGGGGGTACGGCTCATCTGTCTATGACATGTCGGGTTTTGAGGATATTTGTGTTGGGCATCGAGTTTGATGCATATATGCTTTGTTTTATGGGATACGGTTTAATTCTAGGGATGGATTGGCTAGCCTTTTATGGTGTCATCCTAGATTGTGAGAGGAGCATCGTTAGACTTTTGATCTGTCATGGGAGGACTCTCGAGATTTCCTATGACCTAAAGGGGTCTGTCACGCTTAGTTTCCTAGAATCACTTGATGCTTCTGTCAATGATTTGCGATCTGTACCTATAGTTTATGAGTATCTGGATGTTTTTGATGAGGTTAGGGGCTTATCCCTAAGGCGCGAGATTGATTTCCGTATATACTTGGTGGATAATGCGAAGCAAGTCACATTGCCTGTGCGCCACATGGCTCCTAGGGAAAGGAGGGAGCTAAGCAAGTAAGTAGGGGAGCTACTTGAGAAGGGGTTTATTAGGCGAAGCATATTAGAATAGCATGCTCCAGTCATCTTTGCAACTAAGGAGGATGGCTCGCTTCGCTTATGTGTGGATTACAGGGAGTTGAATAAGCTCACTAAGAAGAATAGGCACCCACTTCTGAGAATTGATGATCTGTTCGACCAGCTTGTTGGTGCATCTGTTTTCTCACAGTTAGACTTTTCCATGGGGTTTCATCAGTTGAGGGTGGCCGAGGACAGTATAGACAAGACCGCTTTCAGAACTCCAGATGGTTTCTTTGAGTGGCAAGTCATGCATTTTGGGTTAATGAACGCACCTGCCTATTTTGTGGATCTGATGAGTAGGGTGTTCCAGGAGTTTCTGAATAAGTTTGTTGTGGTCTTTGTGGATGACATTCTGATCTTCTCTAAAAGCGAGGAAGAGCATGCCCTACATTTAGGAGAGGTTATAAGGACTCTCATAGCACACTCGCTTAAGGAGAAATTTCCATGTGTCACTTTTGGAGAAAGGAGGTGAGATTTCTAGGGCATGTAGTCCACGAGGATGGGATAGCGGTGGATCCCGTGAAAGTCGTTGCAGTTCAAGATTGGAAGATTCCAAAGAATCCAACAGAAGTAAGGAGTTTTCTTGGGTTAGCGGGCTATTATAGGAAGTTTATCAAGGACTTTGCAAAGATATCATCCCCACTCACCATACCGACGAAGAAAAATCTGACCTTTTCTTGGAGCATTGACTGTGAGGATTCTTTTCAGCGGTTGAAGAGGGCTTTGACAACAGCCCCAGTTTTTGATATTGCCTGATGGGAATTAGGTGTTCACGATATAGACTGATGCATGTGGTACAGGGTTTGGTGTTGTCTTGATGTAAGAAGGGAGGGTAGTATGTTAAGGTTGTAGACAATTAAGGGTTCAGGAGATGAACTACTCTACCCATGATTTGGAGCTTGCTGCTATAGTCTTTGCACTTAAGACTTGGTGACACCATCTACTTAGAGAGAAGTTTGAGTTATATATGGACCATAAGTCGCTCAAGTATCTGCTTTATCAAAGGGATCTTAATTTAAGACAACAGAGATGGATGAAGTTCCTAGCGTCCTATGATTTTGAGATTTCTTATACCATTGGTAATGGTAATATGATAGAGGACACGTTGGGTAGGTAGAGGATGACTTTGAGTCCTCTATTCGTAGAGAGGCGGAGCTTGGAGTACATATCGACCTTCGATTTTAGGCCATCTACAGATCTTACACCTGGTTTGTTGGCATCCTTAGAGGTGCAACCTGCTCTTATGGATTAGATAGAATCTTCGAAGCGAGAGGACCTACAGATAGCAAACATCTTGGATAAGCTCAGTAGAGAGGAGATTTCTAGTCACCTTAGTAGATATACTACAGATGATAGAGGGTTGTTGCGACGGGATGGAAGGCTTTGTGTTTCCCGAGTTGGAAGTTTGTTGAAGACAGTCCTTGAGGAAGCCCATCATTCTAGGATGACTATCCATCTGGGCAGTGATAAGATGTATAGAGATATGAGGAGGGTTTTCTTTTGGGCTGGTATAAAGAAAGATGTAGCGGAGTTTGTCTCTCGATGTTTAGTTTGCCAGCAAGTTAAATCATAGCAAAAAAAGCTGGTGGTTTGCTTCATCCTTTGGAGGTCCCATAGTGGAAGTGGGAGAGTGTCTCTATGGATTTCATCGATGGTTTGCCTAGATCGAGGAAGGGCAACACCAGTATTTGGGTTATAGTAGACAGACTTACTAAGAGCACTCATTTCATTCCTTTTAAGAGTAAGAGAACGACAACATGGTTGGCATCAATTTATATTCGTGAGATAGTCCGTTTACATGGAGTACCTTCTAGCATAGTGAGTGATCGTGACCCCATCTTCATGGGTGAGATTTGGAAGATCCTACAAGAGGCATTAGGTTCACAATTATGTTTGAGCTCCGCATATCACCCTTAGACCGATGGACAAACTTAGAGGGTGAATAGAGTTCTTGAGGATCTTTTGAGGCTGTGTATCCTAGACTTCAGAGGGACTTGGGAGGAGCATCTTCCGTTGGTTGAGTTCGCCTACAACAACAGTTATTAGGCTAGTATAGGCATGGCACCCTTCGAGACATTGTATGGACAACCTTGCAGATCTCTGACTTGTTGGTAGGAGTCTACAGATAGGCTTCTACTTGGACCTGAGATGGTTAGAGAAACTTCAGAAAAGATTGATATTATCCACAAACGCATGAAGACAACTCAGGACAGGAAGAAATCCTACGCAAATAAGAGAATGACTGACATTTAGTTTGAGGTGGGAGACATGGTTTTCATCAAGGTATCACCTCTGAGGAATGTGGTTCACTTTGGATCTGTAGGGAAATTGGTGCCACGGTTTGTAGGGCTATTTCCCATAGTAGAAAGGATAGGACAAATGGCCTGTAGGGTGAGACTACTAGAGAGATTAGCGACGTTCATGATGTTTTCCATGTTTCCCATTTGAGGAAGTGTCTGCACGATACAACAGAGGTAGTTGCGCCAAGCATTCTTGAGGAAGTAGGGATAGAACGGGAGGTGACAGTTAGACGAGTTCCTACCTGTATACTTGGATCAGAGGTTAAGAAGCTTCGCAACCGAGAAGTCAAGTTGATGAAAGTTCAATGGGGAGAAGACCACGAGGATGCAATTTGGGAGACCGAAGACAAGATTCGCGCTTCCTACCCTTTTCTTTCCAAGTGTATGTTCTTAACTTCTTTTTCCAAGCTTTTATTAGTACTTGTTCCTATCATTCATATGTATCCTAACGATCATATCTTCGACCTTTAGGCAGAAAACTTGGGTGTAAACATGTGTTTGAGACATGTTATGTTTGATGGATACAAGTGGATGCAAGTGTTTGCTAGTGGTTTCTCGTGGATGCATATACACACACTAGGCACTAGATCAGCTTAATCACATACATATTGCATATGGATGTGTGTGCATTTTAAATTTTATGAATAGAAAGAGGTGTATCATCGCATTTATTTTGCATTCGAACGAATGATTGTGCGCACATATAGAGTTTATATGATATACTAGGACTATTTGCATACATATTGGATTCATGGCGCTAACATACATTGCATAAAGGAGGTCGACTAAATCAGTAGACCGCCTGATTTTTCGCATTAGCATAGGGACATATACACACACCTTTGCATATCTTCATACAAGCATTAAAATTATCTTCAGGACAGTGGATGCCTGTGATTGATGGATGAGTAGATGGATGATGGATGTTAGGACAAACATTCTTCTTGACTTAGAGATTATTGGGACGAAATCCTTTAAGTAGGGGAGAATGTAACACCCCGTAATTTTAAAGGATATTAAAATGATAAACTAAAGAATACTTAATTAAATATTGTAAATTGAGTAAAATGGACCATACCATTGCGTTTGTCTCGGAACTCTACTTAAGATAGACTCTGAGTTTGCGTAAAACGGACGTAGTATGAGAAAGTTACTAAGATTAGAAGTTTGCATACGTATAAGAGCTTTATGTATAAATAAAAATAACCTAAAAATTCAAATCAATTCGAAAAACGTAAGCAGGAAAACTAGGTGGGATCTGGATTGGCATGGAGCGACCCACGCCTGGGTTGGGTCGACCCATGGGTCGACCCATGACCAGGTGGGTCGACCCACGGGTCGACCCAGGTGGGGATGGGCCGACCCATCCCCGATCCAGCGAGGTGCAATTCTCTAAATGTGGTCTGATTTCTGGACTAGATTCGTTGGCATAGGCTATATATAGGACAACATTTCTATTGTTTTCTACACAAAAAACAATGGAGACAATGAAATGCTGGTTCTACTTGGATTGAATTAAGCCCATCTTCTTTAACATCAATTTATATTCGCATAGATTTTTTCTGCAACTTCATCATATTTTTCTCTGTTCTTTAGATACAATCTCTATGAGTTCATGTTACTTTTAGATATAAAAATTTAACAGTAATCCTGACATGCCTATAAATATGGATCTAAATCTATTCCTGTTAAGAATTTGATTCATATCTATACAATTCTGTTATCATATGTATTCTTCTGTACACATGATCTATTGTTCAGTTCTTATATGCCTATTTCTGATATGCTTATTTCTTCATTCATATGCCCATCTCTGTTACTGTATGCTTATTTTGTTTTATATGCCTATTATGTTCTTCTCTCTCTCATTCCTTTTTATTTTTATAGCCTAGGCTACCTTCGAGACTAGGCTAATATTGCTGAAACATGCGTACAAACGAAATTGGGATAATTTGAGAATGATTGGGAATGATATTTGGGGGCATAACTTGTACTATGAATCATGACTTGAATTTGGGGGCATAACCTATACTGTGAAGTATGAATAAAATTAGGGGCATATCTTATATCGTGAATAATAACTAAGGGTTTGGGCCATATAAATCGGTAGGCTTAATTTAAGATTAAGCAGAACATGTTAATGGAACTATATATAAAATTGTTTAATCTGTTTGGGTTAAGTAAACTTATTTAATCTATTGGGGTTGTATGAATACTATTAACCTGCATAAAACTTAACCTGTTGAATTTGTGGGGGTGAGGGGGTTTAGGCTGTAAGACTTAACCGGTAGGAAATCCTAGTTGGTTGTGTTAGAGAATGGAGTTTTGATGACAACTACCTTATTTCAATATTAATTGATTTTAAAATATATACTAACAATTTTATCCAGAATATATATATATATATATATATATATATATATATACACACACAAATGGAGGATTTATATACAGGAATTTATACTGAAGACTATACAGTTTAAAGATTTAAGAGATTTAGAATTCAGAGATGATTCAAGACTCATGAGTATTCAAGATTTCAAGAGTTCAAGATAAATATAATAATAGAGTCTAGTTTATGTAAGACTCTGAATAGCACTCCAGGTTCAAATTCAAATTCAAATTTTGTTTTTTAATTTCTGATTTCATATTTTATTTTCAAATTCTATCTTCAATCTCTATCTTTTCTATTTTACCTTCTTTACTTTACTTTTGATTTCAAACTCAAGCTTTATATGTTTTATATATTTATACTTTTATATACTTTATATTTATATAGTTTTAACTCTGTAATTTTATAAATATGTTTATATAGTTTATATTTATGTTTTCATATGATTTTCTATTTTATAATATTCGTTTATAATAATATGTTTTAATTCAAGAATTTACAGAATTATATAAATATCAAAACACTTGAAAAATGATCAAAAATTAATTTTGAACAAGGATATGTCGACATACATTTGCCCTTTTGTCGACATTTAACTATCACTTTTTGAAAATTGAAAGGAAGTGTCTTTTCATTATTTGTGACGCTCCAGAAACATTGCAATCTTTCAAATCTTATAAATAGAGGTTGATTTCGAATTTTTTTCATCGTTCATATTTTTATGATTTCTACACTTATACTTTGCCAAATTCAATTCTATTTTCATAAAACTTCTTCTCTTCTCACTCTCTTGTAGCCGTGTAATCAAGGAGAGTATACTTGATTAAGTCTGTGTGGAATCGGTGGTATCCCTTGTAGTCGTGAAATCAACGAGAGGATTGTATTTGGATATTGATATAGTAATAAAACTCTGCAAAATCCAGCGTTGTGTAGGACTAGACGTAGGAGCAATTTCGAACCAGTATAAAATCCGGTGTGTTCTTTCCTTTTCAGCATTTTATTTCTATTTATCTTTGTGTTTGTGTTTGATTCTATGTCTGTGATTGTTTCTGTGGTGTTTGATTCATATAGTGGATCTTATAAGTTTTAGTTTTTGTTTAAATTCTCAAAAACACTATTCACCCCCCTCTAGTGTTAGTTTTGCCTTAAAGATCCATTCCGCAATCCCTAACAATTGGTATCAGAGAAAGGTCTTTCAAAAAGTTCATAATCTAGATTTTGAAAATAGTGATAATGGCAACCAACAATGGTAGCAATCATAGTTCTTTTGTAGAGGGTCAGTCTACTATTAGACCAGCATTGTTTAATGGTAGTAATTATTCATATTGGGCATGTTGAATGAAAATATATTTACAATCAGTAGGACTAAACACCTGGAATAGTACACAAAATGAGTTTGTTGAAACCACAACTGCTTTTGCACAATGGATAAATGAACAAAAGACTACTGCACAAAGTAATTCTAAAGTCATGAATATGTTATTTTGTTCATTAGATAGGAATGAGTTTAATAGAGTGTCAGTATGTAAAACTACTTATGAAATTTGGAGAACTTTACAAGTTAGTCATGAAGGAACTAGTAAAGTTAAACAAACTAAGATATCAATGTTAGTTAATCAGTTTGAGTTATTAAAAATGAACGAGAATGGACCCATTTCCGATATGTATTGTATATTTTAAGAGATAGTGCATTCGTTAACAGCACTTGGAAAAACTTATTCTAAAGAAGATCAAGTTAGAAAAATATTGAGTTCATTGACTCCAGAATGGAATAAGAAAACTTTGGCAATTGAAAAAGCCAATAATGTCAATGAATTGAAGATTGAGGAGTTAATAGGAAATCTGATATCTTTTGAAGTCCAGTTACAGAAAAGAAAAGAAAACAGGCTAACTGAGAAGAAATCTGCTGAACTTAAAGCAACATCAAATGATTCTGACTCGAGTAGTGAAGATGATGAAGAAACAACCCTAATGACAAGACATTTTAGAAAATTTCTGATATAGAAGGAAAAATCATTTTCAAAATAACAACCAAGGAAATTCAAGAAGAAATTATGGTCGATGTTATAACTGCGAGAAACCAATCTATATAAGGAAAATGTGTCCATATCCAGATAAATCCACTCAACAAACAGACAACAACAATTCGTCAAGGAAGAGAAAGAAAGCATAAGCAGCAACGTTAGATGATTCAGATTCATCATCAAGTGATGAAGAGCCAAAAACCAGAAATTCAAATATGTGCTTCACGGCAATTCAGAATTCAGAAAATTTTGAAGAAAAGGATCTAAAAAATCGAGTATGCCTTAATTAATTTTTTAATTTTCTTTGGTTGAATGGTTGCTTTGTTTACCTTGTTTTTTAAATTTAAAATTAAAACTTTAAAAATCAAACTTGAAATTTGAATTTTGAAATTCAAAATAATATAATAATAATAAATAATAAATAAAATAATAAAATAAATTTCTTGGATGTTTGTTAGGATTAGAATTATTTCAGGAAATCATTAAACCTGAAATATAAATCAATAATTTAAATCACATTTCAAAAAAACCAAAATTCCTTTGAAAATAGGTACATATGTCGACATACATATGTCTATATGTCGACATATATGACCAGAAATTTGAAATTTAAATTCTGAATTTCAAAGGTTTAAACTTTCAAACTTCCCACCAACTCCGAAGGTCTGAAAAGGTGTCATTGACTACTGAAAAGTTGTGCCTATTTAATTCATATCCATTCAATTTCTATATACACATCTATTCTCTCTACCTTTCATTCACAATTCAAAACAATATTCTTCATATCTATTCTCTTCAAAACTACCAATACAATGGCTTCCTCATGTTCAACTCAGAAATTGAAGGTAACCAAAACCATCAAAGGTTATCTTCATAATGACAAAGAAGCTATCAAAACCTATGTTAACTATGTAGCAAATGCTAAAGTTAACACGGGTGCTTTCGCTGTCTTTAGCGATTTTCCCTCTTATGATCTTACCTCTCTCTTTCAACACAATGAAGTCTTGAGTCTAATTGACTCACGGGATAATGACGAAGTGTGTTATCCAAAGCTTGTCAAGATATTCTATGCGAATCTTAATCGTGGATTTTACGAAGGCAACGAAGTCCAAATTTGGAGTAGCTTCAAAGGCACGCAAATTGTTCTTGATGCCGAACTCTTAGGCAATATCTTGAATTGTAGAAGCAAAGACTCAGAGTTTTTGGATTTCGTTATCGATGAAACCGATTTAGAGACATATCATGGCATATTCAAAAGCGATGCTCAAATGGATTTCAAAAATCACTTTTTCCATCCAAAAACAAAAATCGTCAACCTTCTCCTCCAACATACCATCACCCCCTGTTCCGGAAACTTCAATAATCCAACTCTCAAAGTCCAAAAAGTCCTCTTTTCTATTATGGGTGGCTATAACATCAGTTGGGCCGATATGGTCTTAAAAGTGAACAAACCCATTGAATTGTCATCAAGAGAAAACACTCTCTACTATACTGTTTATCTCACTCATATCTTCAAATACCTTGGAGTTTATCTTCACGGAGAAGAGTTTGTGCCTAGTAAAGTGTTTGACTCATCAAACATACATCTCATGCAAATTCCTCTCACTTTCCAACCATATGAGACATTGGAAGCCAAACAAGCTCGAATGCAACAAGAACAAGCACCAATGGAAGTCGAAGAAGAAGAAACTTCTTTAGAAAGTGTTGAGTGTCCAACCAACACTAGACATATTTCCAAAGAGACAATTGTTCAAAATCAAGTAAAAAATTGTCAATAATCAAAAGAAGCTTAAGAAGAACTTTTCCAAAATGATCAAGTTCATGGTCAAAATTGGAAGAAAGCTTGGAATATCATCCTCCTCCTCATCATCCGTTGAAAACTAATCTATCTAGTTTAATTTATCTTTATTAGCTTATATATTTGCTTTCGAATCTCGTATTTAGTGTGTCTTACTTAGTTGGATGTATTTTCTTTCTATTAAGTAATGAATAGAGTTTTAATTATGTCAAAATTATCTTTAAGTTATAGTAAAAACTTTAGAGTTTAATATAAGATCAAAAATTCAAAATTTGAAAACTTCCAAATTTTTAAGTAGGATATGTCCACATATAACTGCCAGATTTTCAAATCTTTTAAAATTTTAAAATTAAATAACTAAATCATATCCATTCAAAATCCAACGAATTCCAGACCCTATTTAAGCCTATTTCTTCTAGAAAATTTCATTATTCTATTTCTCCTTCTTCCTTAATCATTTCTTCTCAAATCCATTCCATAATTTAAGAGAAAATCTTAAAGAAACGCTGAATTCCTTCAAGAACATTCTCTCTATAATTCTACGTAATCAGCGTCATCTCGAATTAAGCCAAATAAAGATGTCTGAACAGCAAGAGAAGCATTTTGATGCAATTCGGTGGCTAATCTCTTCTCTTTTCAGAGATGAAGGTAACAATCTCTAATGCACCACCAACCAAAGAAGATGAAGATTGGGAAGTCATAAAAAAGGATCCAATCTTTGGAGAAGACGGTTGGGTTGAAGTCCCAAGAAACGTTTAATTGTTTGGTATGGTTGATTTGATTTAATTGATTTATGTGAATTTGTTTAGCTGGGATCAAAAACTTGTATATATTAAACATATGGTGTGGTGTGCTTTGATTTGATTTGGCTTGTATATATAACATCAAACATGTGTAGTTATAATACTTGTATTGGTTTGTATTGATGATTGATAATCATATTATAGGATTATATAGATAGATTTAGGACTTAAGGGGAGTATTTTTCCTTGACTTATGAGTTATTTAGATAGTTATAGGATTTAGGGGCAATAATTTTAGAATTTCTTTTTTAAAATGCCAAAGGGGAGAAATTATAAAATATAGAATTAGTGTATAGGATTCATATAGACATGGGGAGTATTAGAAGGATCATCATCAATATGTATGTACATGTATGATATTTTATAAACTAAGGTTTTATCATCAAAAAGGGGGAGATTGTTGGAGAATGAAGTTTTGATGACAACAATCTTATTTCAATATTAATTGATTATAAAATATATACTAACATTTTTATCTAGAATCACTACACCAGAAAACGCCTTTGATAGCGTTTAAAAAACGCTACCAAAGACTTTGGTAGCGTTTTAGAGAACGCTACTACAGGTCACGCAACTAAAAGTCTGATTTTTTCTGTTGCGTTTGCATATACGCTGCCAAACTAAAGCAACCAAATATTTTCTGTAGCGTTTAAAAAATCCAACCAAAACTAACATATTTTGGTTGCGTTTGTTCTTGGCTCTTTTATTGAAGTTTCTGTAGCGTTTATTTTATGTAACTAAAAACTGTTCGTTGCATTTAATTTATGCTATTGTAAATTCAAATATTATTTTACGTTTGTTTCAGTAACGTTGCTGAAATGTATTGATTGTTTTGTAGCATATTTTAAATGCTACTATATACTGGTAATGGCTTACATTGTTTTCAGCAGCCAGCTTTGTAATAATCATACCAAAATCATCAACAATCATATAAAGATCATTTTTAAACCAACAATCAACCAATCATATAATCAACATATTTATATAATTGAAAATAAGTAATTACAAAACTACTATCCATAACCATTTAGATAATAATTGTTTGACAAAATGAGCAAGTTCACATACCACAAACATTTTCAAAGAGTTTTACTTAACTACCGACTAATATCATAATACATATAACAATTGAAGTCAAGTCCGTTGTTGGTGATGGTCTTTACTCCGGAAAAGCTAATTACCTATAAACACATTCAATAATCAACAATAAGTGTTTGTCATGAATTATCAAATAACATTCAAATAATGGTAACTGATTGTTATTAAAACAAACACATAAATAATTGAAATGAATATCAAATAACATTCATACAATACTTTACATTATGATTCATTTCAAACGAAAGTACAATCAATAAAATGCTAACTAACTGGAATAACGCTAACAAAATTATCAAAACTAGAGAAAAAAATCTGTGCTAACACTTCCAAAACAAGTGAAAAAAAATCTATGCTAACAGCCATCTTCATTTTAGTTATAATTATTTTTGGTAGTTAAAACTGTGGAGAATATAGGATGCAAAAACAAAAGCATGTTTGGTAGTCAAAACTGTGGAGAATATATATAGTCAAAGCTTTACCGCAGTTGCATTGCAAGCTTTGCAGTGCAAAGCTATGCAGTGCAAGCTTATGCAGTGCAACAGTTGCATTGCAAGCTTTGCAGTGCAAAGCTATGCAGTGCAAGCTTATGCAGTGCAAAGCTTGCACTGCATAGCTTGCACCGGCAAGCTTGCCACGGCAAAGCTTTGCCTGCAAGCACGCGACAAGCTTTGCCTGCAAGCGTATGCAGTGCAAAGCTTGCACTGCATGCAAAGCTTTGCAGTGCAAAGCTTTGCCGCAGTTGCATTGCAAGCTTTGCAGTGCAAAGCTATGCAGTGCAAAGCTTTGCAGTGCATAGCTTGCACTGGCAAGCTTGCCGCGGCAAAGCTTTGCCTGCAAGCATGCGACTTTGCTTGCAAGCTTATGCAGTGCAAAGCTTGCACTACATGCAAAGCTATGCAGTGCAAAGCTTTGCACTACATAGCTTGCACCGGCAAGCTTTGCACTGCAAAGCTTTGCCGCAGTTGTAATGCAAGCTTTGCAGTGCAAAGCTATGCAGTGCAAGCTTATGCAGTGCAAAGCTTGCACTGCATAGCTTGCACCGACAAGCTTGCCGCGGCAAAGCTTTGCCTGCAAGCACGCGACAAGCTTTGCCTGCAAGCTTATGCAGTGCAAAGCTTGCACTGCATGCAAAGCTTTGTAGTGCAAGCTTATGCAGTGCAACACTGCATAGCTTGCACCGCAAAGCTTGCACCGGCAAGCTTGCCGCGGAAAAGCTTTGCCTGCAAGCACGCGACAAGCTTTGCCTGCAAGCGTATGCAGTGCAAAGCTTGCACTGCATGCAAAGCTTTGCAGTGCAAGCTTATGCAGGGCAACACAGCATAGCTTGCACTGCAAAGCTTTGCCGCAGTTGCATTGCAAGATTTGCACTGCAAAGCTTTGTCGCAGTTGCATTGCAAGCTTTGCACTTCAAAGCTTTGCCGCAGTTGCATTGCATGCTTTGCAGTGCAAGCTTATGCAGTGCAAAGCTTGCACTGCATAGCTTGCACCGGCAAGCTTGCCGCGGAAAAGCTTTGCCTGTAAGCACGCGACAAGCTTTGCCTGCAAGCTTATGCAGTGCAAAGCTTGCACTGCATGCCAAGCTTTGCAGTGCAACACTGCATAGCTTGCACTGCAAAGCTTGCACCGGCAAGCTTGCCGCGGCAAAGCTTTGCCTGCAAGCACGCGGCAAGCTTTGCCTGCAAGCTTATGCAGTGCAAAGCTTGCACTGCATGTAAACCTTTGCAGTGCAAGCTTATGCAGTGCAACACTGCATAGCTTGCACTGCAAAGCTTTGCCGCAGTTGCATTGCAAGCTTTGCACTGCAAAGCTATGCAGTACAAGCTTATGCAGTGCAAAGCTTGCACTGCATAGCTTGCACCGGCAAGCTTGTCGCGGAAAAGCTTTGCCTGCAAGCACGCGACAAGCTTTGTCTGCAAGCTTATGCAGTGCAAAGCTTGCACTGCATGCAAAGCTTTGCAGTGCAAGCTTATGCAGTGCAACACTGCAAAGCTTGCACCGACAAGCTTGCCGCGGCAAAGCTTTGCCTACAAGCACGCGACAAGCTTTTCCTACAAGCGTATGTAGTGCAAAGCTTGCACTGCATGCATAGCTTTGCAGTGCAAGCTTATGCAGTGCAACACTGCATAGCTTGCACTGCAAAGCTTTGCCGCAGTTGCATTGCAAGCTTTGCCGCAGTTGCGTTGCAAGCTTTGCAGTGCAAAGCTATGCAGTGCAAGCTCTTGCACTGCATAGCTTGCACCGGCAAGCTTGCCGCGGCAAAGCTTTGCTTGCAAGCACGCGGAAAGCTTTGCCTGCAAGCTTATGCAGTGCATAGCTTGCACTGCATGCAAAGCTTTGCAGTGCAAGCTTATGCAGTGCAACACTGCATAGCTTGCACTGCAAATCTTGCACCGGCAAGCTTGCTGCGGCAAAGCTTTGCAGTGCTAACCATATTTACAGTTCTAAGCGTATTCCTACATTAACAAAGTGTGATTTACTGTTATGCTAACTTTTCAAACGCTAAAGAAAATGATAGCTCTTGAACAGTCTGATAGGAAGAATTCATAAAAAAATTTGTTAAACTAAAAAATAATACTTACTTGAACTTGATTCCCCAATGACATAGGCCGTCGGCCAAGCTACGGTAGTTCCAAAAGCATCTTCCATGTATGTGCACTCCGATGTAGGTCTCCACAGTAATGCGTCATTAACTCTCACAAAGTCTACCCAAACTTTTACCGCATCTTTTCCTAAGGGGGCACAGTGCACCGTTGATGTTGGATCAGTTGAAGCGAAAGTTCCTTCGGCCACTACTCGTCCAGTTTCGGCCACGCCAATCAACTTGCATTTATTATTTGCTACCAGAATCGAGCCATGCTGGATAAGTAAACCAAAATAACATTTTTTTTACAAGATAGATCAGTCAAAATATTATGTAATTTGTTATGAAAACTGAAATGAAGCATTTACAACATAAATGCAATATATTTTACCACTTTACCATGATGATTCAGTGTCCAACAAATTACCTGACGAGTTGATTTAGCCTTGCAAGGAGAAGTTGAAATGTTTGTTGCATCCTTGAAAGGAGAAGACACGAAGCTTGTTTTTTCAGCTACAAATTTTGACTTTGGCCAAGCTATTTTCTTGCCAACGGCCTCTTTAATGCATGACATATCTACTGTGGGGCGCCACAAGTAAGCATCCTCTTTTTTTGCGTAGTCTACCCAAACCACCACGGCTAACGGACCAAGCGGAATACCGTTCACAATCATGTTTGAATCACTCGAGCAAAGTCTTCCTTCGGCAACCAACACCTCATCCTCATACCAATCATAAAGCTTGCATTTGTTGTTAGTGCTACTATTTTACTCTAAAAAGAACAATAAATGTATTTAAAGGAAACTATATGTATATACAATCACAAACAGTTACCGTGAATCATAAATTTTACCGTAAGGTCTTCTATCATGTGTCCTCCCATAGCAACAACATGATTTGCAGGCTATGCCACTGACTTATCCTTAGCTTCTCCTAATATTGATAAACTAGATGTAGGCCTCCATAAATAAGCATCTGTCTCTTTATGTAACTTACAACAACTTTCACAGCATTTGGTCCAATACGGATGTCATTGACAACTTCATTTGGATCGGTGGATACCACTCTTCCTTCGGCCACAATTTCATCGGTCCCATCCCAATTCAACAGCTTGCATACGTTGTCATTATTCTACAATCATTTAATCAAAAATTATGTTGATTATTGAATTTAAAACTAAACTCTAAATGGTGTTATATCAATATAAATGATTTATACCATTTCAGTTGTGCTTCCTTCTTGAACATTCGTTAGCCTGCCAAATTGTCAAGGTAAAATACATGTTAACATTCATAGAAAACCAACAAAAAGCAAAAGTCGTTTGGCTAATGAAATTCGAATGATGATTTAGAACGATCAGAACTCTCGATAACTGAAGACCAGGACTTGCAGACAGATTTAAATCGCAATAGAGACACTACTATTAAATATAATAAAGTGTCGAATAGTATATGGTAGTGTATATCAACCATTGTGTATCTATATCCATTGATCAATATTTGATGGAGCTCTACAAATAATGAATGAACACATAAGGTCATTTTGAACACATAATTTTAAATCATCAAATTATTGCAAATCAATGCTCAATATATTTGATGAAACTACAGAAATAACTTAATATGACAAGTCCGAAAATATCAAAATTTGAATATAGCAGCAAATGGTTCTACAAAATTCCAAAAAAAAAAGACTCATTGGTTTGAAAGACTCAACTGAAGCCCAAAAATCATTGAATAATAAACATTGCAAAGTCCACTCAGATAATACATTCATTTCTCTTCAAAATTCAAAAGAAAACTGTTTCAGAAGCTTAACATACAACTGTACACGGTCTATTTTCTTTGGAGGTGGGGAGTCTTATTATACATCTCTCTGTTTAGATTGAGAAAACCAATATATAAAACAGTAAACAAATAAAACTCCTTTAATTTTTGTCTCTATTTATGACCAATAATCTTATAGTACAATTCAGTAGGCTATAAAAAATATGTTGCCATAATTCATATAGTCAAAACCTTTTTAAAATAACTGGATTAGTTTGTCGACATTTGCAAAAATCAGATGGTTTCTGTGACTTTTTATGCAGGGTACGCATTCATTAAATAGTTATACAATTATCATTTTCACATATGCTAATACTGATAATGTAACCACTAAAAATATATTTATTTTTCACGTTTCACTATTAATTAACACAGACTGACCGCATCCACCCCTACTTTCTTCTATTAATTTTCTAAGAAAATCTGATGGAAAATATTCACATAATACCGTCTTAAAATCCGATTGCCAATTGAGTGTCACCGGATGAAATTATCTCACAAACGTCAACTATTTGAAAACAAGATTGATCATTTACTAACTCTATTATCTTGTCAATAACTATTTAAATTTAAATTTGCTATACTTTCAATAGACAATAAACATCTTTTAGGAAAATAGAAGTTCATATTAAATATATTTTTCAACGTAACTTTACCTTTAGTCGTAATTTTCTACCCACAACACGTTCAAAACTGGTACAATAGTAGTTTTTATGGATACAATCATGGATATGCCACTTTTGGCTGCCAGAATTTGGAGAGCAAGTTTAAAGAAGACAACACCAATTTAAAGAATTTGCAAGATAAGAATAAAGAGCATGAAAACCAGCTTGAGTCCGAAGTGCAATTACAAGATTTTCTGTTAATGATAGAATCAAATTTGATGCTCTAGCACTATAAGACTGGAGCATGGGAACAAATGCAATGACATGATGTCCATATTCAATTAGCATACAGTCTGAAGTCAAAATAACACAAAATGCATAAATAAAAATATTGTGCATTTAAAAGTATACCTGTTTGTTTATTAGAAAGCGAACCATATTCTCCAAGTCTGAAATTCTTTTATGACACTGAGTTATTTGGGTATCCCTTGATTGAGACAAAGCTAATTTGGTTTTGGTATACCCCCTTCCTAGTGCTCTTATACGTACAAGTTTATCTTGTCCCAAAATTTGTACAATCGCATCTTCTTGGATATTCTTTGTCGAGTCAGATTGTTTCGCATTTTCAATTTTTTTAATCTCTTCCTATTTAAATTAACATACATGTATGTTATATACAATGGTAAAAATGTCACAATATCCAATTATTGACCAAAAAAAAAAAATCAAAATACTTACAATAACATTTACAACATCTGTATTCACTAGTTCACCATTCTTTTTGGTATGAGATTTAATCCAAATATCCGTTCTACATATGGAAGATGAATCTTGACTATGCTTTTTCTAAATTTAAAAACACAAAAAATAAACCAATCGATATTTATTAACTAGCTAGATAAATAATGCTACGTTTAATTAACTAACCAAATCGTCGGTAAATCTAGCCAGTCCTCTTCGTCCAGTTGTGTGTGGCAATTGTTTTTGCCTAAAGGATCTATATTTCTCACTTTTTGCCTGAAAATACATAATTTAGCCTTAGACTCTAAACATAATTTAATCCACAATTTACCTTTATAGTAAATAAGCATACCTTAAACTCCAAACTTAATTTCTCCTTTAGAAACAATCTCCACTCGTTCATGCTTTTTATATTGTACGGTTTCAAGCTAAGTCTTTCCTCTTCTGTCGTTGCATTAAATAATTTTCGGACCAATTTGCTTTTTGACGATCTCCAAATAGTTCCCATTTGTTGAAATATGGATTTTTTTTGCCATTCTTCCACTTTGAATCTAGCCTACAAGTAAAAAAATAAGAAGAAACTAATCAAGCAATTTGGTAACATGCATTATTCTCAGTTTAGTGACCATTAGCAACTGAAATTAAAATAAAATAGTAATATTTAAACTGGACTAAATTTAATAAGAAGTCTAAATTTAAATTACTATTAGACTTATTAGTGACTATTAGACTTATTAGTAACATACATTAGTTCGGTCAGTTTAGTGACTATAAGACTTATTAGTCACATACATTAGTTCTGTTAGTTTAGTGACTATTAGACTTATTAGTAACATACATTAGTTCTGTCAGTTTTCTCCTTTAAACAAAGATGCATCAATTACTAATTTTAATAAGCCAATTCATGTAGACAGATCAAAATGCCTGAAGCCATACAAGCAAAGAATGAAGTTGTATATGGTAATCGTATACCCATGTGCATTCCGCTAAATTGTTTTCAACCCCATGAATTTCAATCTTTAAACTTTGCAAAAATTGCTATGGACATTGTTTAGAAGACTATACAACAAAAGAAAAACATCATTGTTATATAAGTTGTGAGATCCAAACCACACTACATATTTTTCAAAGCCTACATACATAGGATATGAAAACCGGCAAATGACTTCGCTATTTTATAAAAGAAAATGGTTTTTGTGCTATTAAATTTGAGAAAAAAGAATTGTGACAAAGTACTAGAGGATGACCCATAATTTTTATAATAAGAAACCAATGACGATGAAAAGATTGACATTCAAAACAAAGATCTTCTATATACCATCCATATTTGGATGACTCTCTAGCTTGTCATTAAACTATTGGACTAAATATGGTATTAGTCGTCAATCTGCTCAAATTAGATAAATTTACAAAATGTGTTATTAAAATAGCGTATTTGCGCATTCTAGTTGAAGTCTAGATGTCATTTAAATACCAAAATCGAATTCTAATCATAACAGAAAAAGGCACGTTGTTTATGCAATATGCCGAGTATGAATGAAAACCCACAAATGTTTGAATTGTAATAACAGAAAAATGTGTTAAAAAATTTGCTAAGTTTGTCCTTTAGTCTATTTTCTACTAGATTCTATATGTAATTTTACTGAAGTATAGGTGCCAAAACAGTTAAACACAAACAACGCAACGCTATGGATATTGACTCTAACCAGTGTGTGAATACCGATTTTATTCAAGCAACAAACTGTCAATAGGAGCAAAACTAATGTATGTTACTAATAAGTCTAATAAGTCATAGCAAGTAGCATCACACATAGACGAACTGCCAAAATCAGATCATAATTCATAACCCGTTGATATTTGTAGTAGAAATCAAATTGCATATTCCAAAAAAGAAATCTTGCAATCCTAGTTAGAAGTCTTAACAATAACTGAATTTCTCTTAAATTTTTGCAATATGTTGTTTACTGAACTGAATATCTTCATGTGCTACTAGCACAGAATATTTCTCCACGTTTTAAGCAATGGACGCCCCATGTTATCGAATTGGAATGCGATAATTCTTCACTATTACGACCACGTTCTCAACTTATGCATTCAAACCGACTTTGATGATTGGAAACTAACAGCCTAATTTCTTCTTACTACAAACACTTTTGTGGTGCTGAAACATAACCAATCAATCTTTTAGAAATGATTCCAAAATTGTATTTCAAAAACATAAAAACATGGTTTTAATCTATAATTCGTTGGATCATCCTAAAATTCGATTCTGCCAAACTTTTCAGTGGTCTTGATGATAGGCAGTAACCACGATTTGCCAAATAACTTGGGAACCAATGTAGAACAATTAACACATAATCCTACAATATACACTTCAAATAATCAGCATTTGATTTATTTTTTCAATGAATCTGATTCCTGCTATCGAACGAACAAAACCCAAAGAAGGAGTCGAAACTATATAAGCCATTTTAACATCGAATGGAAGCCATATCATTTGGCAGATCCAAACTTTGACTTACAGGCCTAACGCTCCCATGCACCTGAGTCGCGTTATGTATATTTTTTCATATGTCTCGCATGCCTTAATCTACTAAGGTGTCAGTCTCATAGGAAATAAGGGACAATAAAAGAAGCATTTAATAGCCGTAATTCTCAAGCTTTGTTGAGTGACTAGCATGGAAATTTTTTATCCTTTTATCCTGCAAAGAGCACCGATTATGCATTAGTTATCAATTTTCTAATAATAACAGTACAACAAAAGCATAGCAGATATCAACTAGCAGATAAATGAAAGATATACAGTAAACTAATCGCTTGTTTACTATGAGCAACACAGACATCAACGGACTTAAGTAATATATCAACTTAATTATACATTAGTTATAAATTTTCCAAAATAAAACATCCATACCTGAATTGATTCCCACAATACAACTTCCAATTCAACGCTTAGAAGCCTCCAATCGACAAGTGTAATCGGTACATGTTCTCGTACAAGCGGCCCAAGAAAGGAAGATAAATGTACTGAGCCCTCTCCTATGGGTATGGATACCTCATTGACTTCAATTTCAATTCGATTCACAGGACATAACGAAAGTTTTTTTGCTCTTGTTGAACCTCTAGGACGTTTTTTCACATCCATATTTGCAGTTTGAACTTCAGTTGATCCATTGATTTCCTCCTCGGCATGAACATTTTCTTCGGAAGCTATTTCAAATTCTTCACGTATTTCACTTTCTTCACGTATTTCATTTTCTTCATGGAGCATTTCAGTTTCCTCACGCATTTCAGTTTCTTCATGAGCCATTTCAATTTCCGCACACGGCATTTGTATTGTCTTGTGCCGTAATTCTTGTTCTTTGTCTACATTACAAGCTTCAACGGTTGACTTGTTATATTTGACTTTTGGCGTATACTTTCGGGATTTCTCGTTCTTCAATTGTTGGCGAGTGCGTATTGAGCTTATGTGCATATCCTTATCCTTTGGCTGTGAAAACAATATCGACAAACAAAACAAAATTAGATGAGCACTCAATTAACATTTATTAACAAACACTACATACACTCCCATATAAGTCTAATATTCTCTGAATAAGTCTAATATTTTCTGTAATATGAAAATAATTAACAAACACTACATACACTACATGCGCCTTTTCCTTTGAAACTACTCTGAATGTATTCAATTTTTTTTAACTTATAATACATGTTGCTCAGCTGTGCCACCACCTCTTTTGTTTAAATTCAATTCGAGAGCCAGACCATAAAACTGTGAAAAAGAACCGGATGAGAGAGAGGCTCCAAATTTTGACCTTGGCGTCACTCAGATTCTAGCTATGCATATGTACAAGTAGAGAAAAGTTGTATAAAATAATATGGTGAGAAAGGCAGACAATACTAATTCTAAAACATATTGCTTAGGAAACGTAATGCTAGTGTTAACTGAGATTTACCATGTGGTTGTATAATAATGTTTACACAATATTGCTTAGGAAACAACTAGAGATTCAATGCTATTAAATGATAAACTAACTTGACATATTTCACAAGAAAAAAAAATGATTTAAAACTAACTTCATACCTTCATGATCAAGATTATGAGCGTCTTCAAATATGAAAATCTCTATGACAACCAATAACTCGATACCTGCATATATGAAATAATAAATTTTATGAGATATATAACTCAATAACTCCTCTAGTGATCACCAATTTTTTTATAATTAAATGTATCTTATTGATTTAGATATTGAAATGGAAAAGATGAAGTCAAAATCATTTATATAAATCAACATATATCAAACACAATAATTATTGCATAAAAACTAAAATACTGAAATATAACTAAACAAAAATTGCCTTGCGTAAAGGGTAGCTATACCTCTCTTAAATAATGCATGTAACAATATTTATTGACTCTCCATAGGGTAACAAATTCAGCAATATTGAGTTATTCGAGTATGCCTTCGCAGTCCTCTCTAACATAGCTAACATTATCAACTTCCATATCGGTTACATCGAGTTCTTCTGGAATATTGATAGTTTCTTCTACATAATCATTTGTTTCTAAATCAAGAAAACCTCTTGGCGGTGCTTTCATTACGACGTACCAACTTGAAGAATTGTTTTCTATTGAATAAAATACTTGTTTCGCTTGAGATGCAAGAATGTATGGATCTTTTGAAAATGATGCTTGGTTTTGATGTAAATTGACAATGGTGAAACCATCTTCATCAACTTTTACTCCATTTCCAACATGCGCCCAATGACACTTAAAAATAGGAATATAAAACACGTGATAATCTAATAAAATTATATCGGTCAATATTCCATAATAAGTGACCACATCGGCTACTTGAGAAATATCTTTTGCACTTTCTCTACACAAAGTAGTCGCATCGTAAGTCACTCCACTATTCTGAGTTTCTCTCGCTACATCTTTTATGTGAAATCGTTGTCCATTGATGACATATCCTTTGTAAGACAAAGCATCATTTTTCGGACCATATGCAATCCACCTCAGCATTTCATCGTGATCATTGGAGTTAATAGGTATCTATAAAATATTTAGAATTACATTGGCTATTTTAGAATAATATTCTTAAAAAAAATGAGAGTATGTTTAAAAATTCATTTTACCTTATTTTTTATCCAATCAGCAAAAAATTTTGTATGTGTTTGCCACAATAAAGCTGAATTTCTCTCCATGCGCTTGTTTGAATTTTGTAATTCCCCTAAGTGCAAACTAGTATAAAACAAGGAACTTAATGTTATATTTACTAGCAGAAACATATTAAAATAATTGAAACATAATATAATATATACTTACTCTAAAAATGGTTCAACCACGGCCATATTCATTAATACGGCTAAATGAGCACTTTCTTTCTCATTTGAGGATAATGTAATTGTCTTATACGCTGAAATTTGACGTCCCTCGAGTATTACATTGCTTTCGTAATCTTCATTTCGACCATCTATCTCCTCAATGTGCCCTGATTTTTTCAAGAATTCACTAAAAAAATTCATGCATTCCTCCGCAACATAAGATTCTGCAATACATCCCTCAGGTCGTGAGTAGTTTCTTACATAATCTTTGAGTGTTTTCATATATCTTTCAAAAGGATACATCTAGCGAAATTGAACCGGTCCACATATAAGTGCTTCTCTACCAAGATGAATTGACAAATGCACCATTATGTCAAAAAATGAGGGTGGAAAATATTTTTCAAGTTCACATAAAATTTCTATAATCTCAATGTTCATTTGTTGCAATTTTTCTCTATCAAGGACACGTTGACATAATTTGTTGAAAAATGAACATAAGCGAATTATTGATTTTCTTACCTTTTTTGACAATAACCCTCTTACTGCTATAGGTAACAAGTGTTGCATTAAAACATGATAATCATGTGATTTCAAGCCACCAATTTTACAATTCTCCAATGATATACGATTTTTCAAATTTGAGCAGTAACCATCGGGTCCTTTGAAATCATACAGTCTTTTGCAGAATATTTTTTTCTCTGAATTTGACAACGTATAAGGAGCCGGCGGAAGATATGTTTTCTTCCCACGAGGTTGTGCATTAAGCTCATATCGAATTCCCCAATCCTCTAAATCCTTTCTAGAGTTCGTTCCATCCTTTGATTTGTTATCATGCAACATTGATCCTAAGATGCTTTCTCCGATGTTTTTCTCCATATGCATTACATCTAAAATATGCCGTAACGGAAGTTCCTATAAAATCAATAATGTAACTCATAATTATAGTATATTATAATTTTAAAATTAAAAAAAAAACTACCTCTAACCTTCCAATATGGCAAATCAAAGAAAATCGATCTCTTTTTACACCTTGTTAACTCCAGTTTAATAGGATCTTTATCTTCATCATATTCATCTTCCGTACCATGGACAATCTTCATCTTCCTCTTTTTCAACTTGATGGATTTTATCTTAATGGCTTTTTTCTTATTATTCCTTTTCTTCTTCTTTTTCTTTTCTTTCTCCTTTCCAAAGTTATTTGGATAATCTTTTAACAATTCAAAAATATTTCTTCCAGTTAAAATTCCAGGCGCGTTTCCATTCTCCATGGTGTTATCAAACCATGTCTTTTGTTTCCTACGTGCATCATCTACAGATAGATATCTTCTGTGACCCATGTAGACATTCTTTCGACTATAATTCAACCAATGATGATGAGTGTTAACACCACACAACGGGAAAGTTTTTTCTCCCTTCACACAACATCCAGCTAGATTTCCATAGGCTGGAAAATCATTTATTGTCCAAAGCAAGATTGCGTTCAGTTTAAACAGCGTTTTACTAAATGCGTCATATGCATCAATTCCATCACTCCACAAATAATGCAAGTCTTCAATCGAAGGTGCCAAATATACATCAATATCGTTTCCGGGCTGTTTCGAGCCGGGAATAAGTAATGTTAACAAAATATTTTCCTTCTTCATACACAATGTAGGTGAGAGATTGTATATCACAAGCATTACTGGCCAACAACTATACTTAGAATTTAACATAGAAAATGGATTAAATCCATCCGTAACAAGACCGAGTCTAAGATTGCGTGGATCGGCAGAAAAAGGTTTCCATCGTTCATCCACCATATTCCATGCCATAGAATCCGCAGGATGACGCATTTTTCCATCATTGCTTCTATTATTGAAATGCCTTCTTAAATTTTCTGCCATTTTCTGAGATCTAAACATTCTTCTACATCTTGGAATTATCGGAAAATATCTCAAGACTTTAACTGGAACACCTTGTACAATCTCCTTGGTATCTTGATTTATTTTCCATCTTGAAGAACCACATTTTGGACAAGCATTTAAATCTTTGTATTCCTTTCTGTAAAGACAACAGTCATTCTCACAAGCATGTATCTTTTCAAATCCCATGTCAAATGCTTTAAGAAATTTTTTTACTTCATATAAAGCCTTAGGAAGTACGTTGTCTTTCGGCAAAAACAATTGTTACACATTTAGAAGCTTGTCAAACCCACTATCTGATAGACCGGTCTCACATTTAAGATTATACAAGACAGTGATGGCTGATAATTTTGTATGATCTGTGCAGCCAGGATATAATGGAGTTTCCGCCTCTTTCAAATTTTTAAGCAACTCATCCTCTCTTCTTTGAAAATCAACATCATCTTTATCATCAGCAAGAGAATCATGATCCACAAAATCTTCATCTTCATAGTGAATAATCTTGAATAAGCCATACGTGTCGGACGAATTTGTCTTTTCATCGACATTTACTTGATCGCCATGGCTATACCACCTACTGCTCTTATATTTAGGATCCATTCCTTTTATAACTAAATGCTCAACAATGATGTGGTCATCATGACGTCTAAGATTTCGACAAGCCTTGCATGGGCACAAAATTTTCTCCACATTTCTCAGATTTTCCTTTGCCACACGCACGAAATTCAAAACTCCTTGCCGATACTCTACACTAGTCCTATGACAAAAATAAAAAACATAAAAAAAATAAATTTTAATATTAACATATATGTGCTAATTCTTCAAATAAATTTAAGTATCATATACTCACCTGTTTAAATTCACCCAATCTTTTTCCATCGGCGATATATACAAGTGCACTTAAATCTGCACTGGTTTAACAAAAATCTGCACTGGTCTAACAAAAAATCTGCACTGTGTTTAATTTTCTGAAACTGCACTCCTTTAAAATACAGCTCTTGTTAAAAAAAAAACTGCACTGGTTTAACAAAAAATCTGCACTTGTTTAACAATAAAAAACTGTATTTCTTTAACAAAAATAAAATGCATTTGTTTTGCTTAAAAACTACAGTTTTATAATTATAAAAAAACTGCCCTTAAATAAAACATTGATATATACAAGTGCCGCGATTTTCATAATGATATAATAGGACTAATTTTGAAGCGATAGAAATTACCATTTTAAACAAGTTTTTGGCGCCCTTTCTAGTGAATGCGCGTTAGTTTTTATTCCACTCTTTGGACTATTTTTACTTTTGCTTTCTTTTATTTTGTGTTTAAAAAACAAAAAAATGATGATTGTGTTGTTCATTTGTTGCTTGGTCCACTTGTTGTATTCACTTGAATTTAGTTTTGTTAGTGTATGCTTGTTTTGTTTTTTGTTTTTTTAGTTTGTTCTATTAGAAAAGGTTATGCATTTATTGTTAGATTTTGTGTTTTTGTTTCTGCTTGTAGTTCTCTGCATTCTCGTTTAATTTTTTTTAAAGGAAGGTAGTGTTTGGTTTATTTTATGTTTTGAGTTTTTAGTTTTCAACGTTAATTATGAAATTGGGAAGATTTGACGTGTATCGGAGGTGATGGATCAAAGACGGAGGGAGTGACGGAGGGGACCGCGGGATTGTGGATGCATAAATTTGTTATCGTCTTTCCGTTGTTTCTAAAAATATGGAAAATAATAAAAAGTTGTTTTTTGTTTTGTATGTTAACTTCGTTTTGTAAAACGATCGTTTTTCACGAAATGTATGCGTTATCGGTACTTTTGTATGTGCGAAAACTCAAAATTGGAAATTGTAAACCAAACGCACCCGAAATTTTGCATTTAACTTCTTAAAATTTATGTTGTTTAGTGTCTTTGTTTTGTTTTGTTTGTCTTGTGCATTTGCAATAAAATAAAATAAGTAAATCAACACAGATACTTTGTAATATTCACAATGTGCTAAATGGTAGTGCATCACTGTTTTTTTTGGAATGTTATTTTATTGTTTTCAATTTCCAATTTCCAATTTCCAATTAATTTGACTTCATTTTAGTTCCTGACAGTTGCAGTTGCTGCATTTGCATTTTCAGTGATAATTTCTGTTACACTGAATTAAAAAAAATGCATTGCATCTTTATATCTACACTGCATTTAACTTTATTTATTTACATTTGCTCATATATGTTCTCTCTTGTTCCAAACATTTCATCTCCTCTACCTCATCACTTACAAACACATTACATTTTAACAGTCAACCATCTGACCGTCACCACTTCTTCGTTCCGGGACCATCCTCCAGCAAATTACTTGTTACCAATTTCATTCACAAACCAACACTACTACAAACTTTCGTGCGACAATCCAATTCAATGTGCTCTTCCATACACCACAACTCGAAACTTCTGCTTCCTTTTCTTCACCTACATGCTCCACGTCAAAGTGGTGAACCCGAACCCATGAGATACAGCAGCTCCATCTTCTTCCTTTTCTTTTGGAACTTTGCAGTCCCACTGTGTTGCTTCATCGGACTTTCCTCACGCTGATAGTAATTCTTCTCGAATCACTACACTCACGCTCCACACCTCAACCCCCAACAACGGCCTTCTTTTCTCCCTTCCCAAAAACTGCACTTACTTTCTGTGTAAACGAACTTGTTTCTTTCATCATGACCATCACGTACTTTCTTATACCCTACATTTCAACTCCCTCCCTTCACCTCATATTTACACATCAACTTCACCATTTCATACACCCACTCACGTCCGCTTCCCTGATTCTACACCATTAACCACACTTCATGCCTGCATTACCACAAATGGATACTACCCAGAACGCAACTCCCCTCGCATTCTTCTAGATCCATACACTTACTTGTTTCTCCACTAATAACAAGACAAAAATACTCCTCCTTCCTCCATATTTTCATGTGTTTCCTTCCCTAGCGAGAACTCCTTGCTTCCTGTTTCTCGTCAATATCTCACGCTCAGATTCATAGCCTCCCTCCCCACACGTTACTTCATTGCACACTCATCACATATACGCTGCACAGAACAGATCGACGTCTCCACTTCTTCTTAGAACACAGCTTGCATGCTATGCTTAAACCCAGCTACACTTTTATAACCGTACTCCACCCTGGCTCTTACATATATAAAATATTGGAATTTATAGTGGAGGGTTTGTTTTCGAATTACTGGTTTTTGTAGTATTTGATACAAAGTTTTGAAGTGGCGGCGTGTTTATTGAAGACGCGAAGAAAATCAAGGAAAAATAGAAACTGCATATTACAGTGTTTATATAGGAAGCTACTTACTTCGCCGCTAAGTATTTGGCTACTACGAGTTGATGTCATATTTTCTTTCTTAAAGTTAGAACAAAGTCACTATGGTCATTATCGCTATTATAACAAGAAAAAACAAAACCCACATGGAAGTATGTAGAAAACTATTGAAAATTAAATCATCCATATATTCTAGTTAGTTATGTCAAATAATAATCATAATACTTGAAAAACTCATTGTGCTGCTAATCATTGCGATTCCAGAATATAGTGATTTTTGTTATCAAAAAAAGAAAGAAAAAAAACATGAAAATGTGTGGGGTTTCATTTTCATGTCGTATAAGTGGATAAATTGTACTTAATTATGCGAATTTGTTATGCATTCTAACGTCATCGACATCATCAATTACTTGTTGATATGCTAGTGGCATTAGCATACACCTATTGATAATTAATATACATAACTATTGCAACTACTTTTAATGTCTGCTTAATTTGATGGTCATCAATCATAACAGGACATACCAGGTTTGTAATTAACTTCTAATAACATATATAAATGTCCAATCAAGCAAACCGCAGGGAAATAACATATATAAATGTTCATTCATATAGTCATATTATCTGCAATAAGATTCATTGTACTTGATAAATTTATGTTTTAATCAAAAGGATAAATGAGAAAACAATTAAATATTATCTGTACAAAGTAAAAGGTGTGTTAAACTTAATCCCTTCCAGACATTGCCAGGTGTGTCGTATAAGACTCACAGCTTTAAGTGAGTTAACCATGGCCAAGTTCTTCACATCTTTTACATTTAAACACATCCACGATTTGCGAATCAATTTATTGATAGCTAACAATATGTACGTATGCTTCATTAGTTTAATGATATATAATCATGCTGGTCTTTGTTTAAGACCACAAGTTAAGAGTTAGGCGAAGCAATTAATGTTACATGATCCACAGTTAGTGAAGCCCACATAGTTCAGATTTCAGAAGTTAACCACATCCACATAACTATCATTTGCAACCTTTTATTTTAGAGTTACTTTGATACGTCCTAAAATCAAGATCTTACTTGGTCTGTAGAACAAACCATTGGATAATTTTGAACAGTAGTTGATAGCAATAGTGAAACATTAAGGCATAATTATATTAAACAACCATTCAAGTTATTTTTTACAGAAATCCATTGAATCGAACCACACTATTATTTAAAAAGCAAAAGATACAATACAGTTTTAACATGCCATGTTACACAGAAGCGGCTAATGAGAAAAAATCATACTACCATCAGAAAAGTTTTAAATCGCTGTTGACTCTAACAACCGCTGGTGTCGGTTTAAATAAGCGGCGACGCTAACAGAATCTACCAGTTATACTCAAATTTCTACTTTCATAGCCTATTTTAGCAAAGATCCGTTGCATAGCTTATTTGTATACATATAGCTATCATCCTAGCCTATTTGTAAACTAACAGTACAAACAAAAATTACTGTCTTAAGAACCTAAACAAATTAGTGCGATTTGTTACCTTAATCTGAAACGCCTGAACAAAAATCACGATTTAAAAGCAAAGCTATAGATCTGTGAATCAAAAAAAAAAAAAATAGTTAGAAAACAACTGCAAAACATACGTGGATCTAAACGAAATAGAAGAGGAGAAGGAGCGAACGTGGATTTGTTGGTTGAAGGAGAAGGAGCGAACGTGGGAAGAGTAGGAATCCGATCTAAGAGGACAAAACGTTCACAAAATTTTTGATTGAAGGAGAAGTTGGGGATTTGTGGATTGGAACAGAAACTGTGATGGAAGAAACGATACGAGGATAACGAGGAAGCTAATTTGGAGGGAAAAATGAAATAAAGGGGGGAAAAGGTTAAACGCAACGGAACCCTACAAATGAAGAAAATAAAAAAAGTTTGCTGCATTTTAACGTAAACGCCGCCATCATGAGTAACCATATCCACATTTTCTTGTAGTGAATATATATATATATATATATGAAGGATTTATATACAGGAATTTATACTGAAGACTATACAGTTTAAAGATTTAAGAGATTCAGAATTCAGAAATGATTCAAGACTCATGAATATTCAAGATTTCAAGAGTTCAAGATAAATATAGTAATAGGGTCTAGTTTATGTAAGACTCTAAATAGAACTCCAGGTTCAAATTTAAATTCAAATTTTGTTTTTCAATTTCTGATTTCATTTTTTATTTTCAAATTCTATCTTCAATCTCTATCTTTTATATTTTACCTTTTTTACTTTACTTTTGATTTCAAACTCATGCTTTATAAGTTTTATATATTTATACTTTTGTATACTTCATATTTATATAGTTTTAACTTTATAATTTTATAAACATGTTCATATTTATATTTTCATACGATTTTCTAATTTATAATATTCATTTATAATACTATGTTTTAATTCAAGAATTTCCAGAATTATATATATCAAAATACTTGAAAAATGCTCAAAAATCAATTTTGAACTAGGATATATTGACGTATATTTTACCCTATGTCGATATATAACTGTCACTTTTTGAAAATTGAAAGGAAGTGTCTTTTCACCATTAGTGACGCTCCAGAAATGTTGCAACCTTTCAAAACTTATAAATAGGGGCTGATTTTGAATTTTTTTCATCATTCTTCTTCTCCATTTTCATATCCTTTCTTTACATCATTATATTTTCTTATTTTTATGATTTCTACACCTATAATCTGACAAATTCAGTTCTATTTTCATTAAACTTCTTCTCTTCTCACTCTCTACTCACTACTCTCTATATCAAAGTGCTATTGAAGAGTTATAAGGCTATTGTATTCTTTTGGGAAGTGTTAAGGTAATCGGTGTGACCCTTGTAGCTGTGAAATCAAGGAGGTTGGAATATGTGGTATACCTTGTAGCCATGAAATTAAGGAGAGTATACTTGATCAAGTGCAGTGGAATCGGTGGTATCCCTTGTACCGATGAATTCATGGAGAGGATTGTAATTGGATATTGATATTGTAATAAAACTCTGCGCAATCCAGCGTTGCGTAGGACTAGACGAATGATCAATTCCGAACCAGTATAAAATCCGGTGTGTTGTTTCCTTTTCTGCATTTTATTTCTGTTTCTGTTTATCTTTGTGTTTGTGTTTGATTCTGTGTCTGTGATTGTTTCTGTGGTGTTTGATTCATATAGTAGATCATATAAGTATTAGATTTTGTTTAAATTCCCAAAAACACTATTCACCCCTCTCTAGTGTTAGTTTTTCCTTAACGATCCATTCCGCAATCCCTAACAGGTTGGGGGACACAAGTTGTAACACCCCACCTCCGCCAGGGTGTCTCTTGCAAGCACCCTGACTTTGGAGGGGCGTTTGAATCAGGTAAACATGCATAATGATATATCAAGGCAGAACAAGAACATATGTATATATGTAAACCGAGTAAATAAGATAAGTAAAACAGCGGAAGATTTCAAACTATTTCAAAACAAGTCTGGTACAACATAATGTTAGCTTTCCAAATACACAAGTCTAGATAAAAACAATATCACTGAAAAACTGAAATACATAAGTACTATCCCCAAAATAAGTGATAACCATAGCTAGCTTCATGTCAAGACCGTACATGAGCTAAAATCCCACAAGCAAGCGATCAGAAATCCAAGCTAAGCTCCAATATTCCCACCCTGAGAACCTGGGGGGGGGGGGGGGAAACGGAAGAAAAGAGGCGAAAGGAAAATAGGTCAGTCAAAAAGACTGAGTAAGCCCTACTACAATCAATGTAAACTGATAAAGTTAACTGGCATGAGAAGCAGGGATGAACATAAGGATAACAACATACTAGCATGATGATTAACTAACAAGGTAGATAAAGGTGTCATCGCATAATCAGGTTTAAGGTTTTTGCACCACAGGTGTACTAGCAAACTAACATGACTTGAATAAACAAGTATTGATCCCTTGGCCCAAGCTTTGGCCCAATAACATGAAGTGACCCTAATACGCGGTCCAACCAAACGGTCTAGTCGATCGGCTCCCTATAAGCCTAACTCGTCACGTGTTGGTGTCAATACGGCCCAAACATAATTGTAGTCAGACTGTGCAGGGTCTCCCGTCGGGTGTATCAAGCCCTAGGGTGTCAACCCCTGGACACCATAAACATAAGTGCACAGTCTCGATCTACTGGTACCCGTGCATGTTTTCCCCGGCTTCAGACTATGTGCACGACCATAGTCCGCCCGGAACTACACCGGCGTACCATTCTGCCGTCGTTTTTGGTCACTTACCTCAAGTCCAATAATTGTGCCCCCACCCTAGCCTAGTCCCTAGGGTCTTAATGATACAGATTTGGGATTACTGCTGGAGTGGACCCCCATTGCTAGGATTTTCTAGTGGGTTAAGTACGGTTTAACCCTTTTACTAATCATGGATTAACTTGGTTAAGTGTAACGATGAGTTCACGACTTAACCCTGATTAATCTACCAAGCCCAAATTGGTTAAGTATTAAGTGGACCATGACTTAACCCTAATCATGAGGCATTAATTAATTTAATGTGCCTTAACCTCTCACATTAGACCTTGTTGTGGTTACTAGTTAAGCCGGGCGGGTCCGGGTAGCTTTACACCACAACTTGGTCTAACCTCGGGTTCAAGGTACAACATGACCAACTTTTCACATTGGGTCCTATTGTTTGTAGCAACTAGTTAAGCCGGTCGGTTCCGGGTAGTTTTACGCTACAAACTCAACCCAACCTCGAGTTGGTCACACTTATATTTTCTAAGTGTCATGTCCATCATGTTTCCAAAACACATTACAAGTTTTCAAGCATTTGGGTAGACCTAACTTAATAGGTAAATTCCCAATGGGTAGACCTAACTTAATAGGTAAATTCCTAATCTTATGTTTTTATGTCTTTTGAGTTTACCCAACCCCAAACGCAATCCCATCGCTTACATATCGCAATAGCGCATAAAGGATAGAAAGAGGGAACTTGGCATAATCATGACATAAAGGTGTTGAAGCCACAAGTTTAACATGGTGGCATATGAAATGTACATATGTTCATATACTTGCATATTACATTTTTAGGCCTCAAAAGCATGCATAAAACCAAACTTAGCATATTGGTGATACATGGTGATAAATGACATGTAGAAATGGCCATAAGTTCGCATTTAGCCTCACATGCAAGTTATCATAAGGGATATGATAACTTACATGTTGCCAAAATGCAACCTTTAGCATAAAGCTTGAAGCTTTAAGCTCATAAACCCAAGATAAGCTTGCATAACATGATAATATGAGCCAAATGATCAACCCAAACTTGCATAACATAACTTGCATATCATATGGCAAACTTGCATATCAAACTCGCATAACATAACATGATAAACTTGCATATCATAACATGGCAAACTTACATAACATAACATGATAAACTTGCATATCATAACATGGCAAACTTGCATAGCATAACATGGTAAACTTGCATATCATAACATGGCATACTTGCATAACATAACATGATAAACTTGCATATCATAACATGGCATACTTGCATAACATAACATAGTAAACTTGCATATCATAACATGGCATACTTGCATAACATAACATGATAAACTTGCATATCATAACATGGCATACTTGCATAACATAACTTGCATATCATATGATCAACCAAACTTGCATCATTCATTTAACTTTAGAGTTTAAGTATGAAAGTAGAAAAGGGCTTACAATGCTTATGAAGACACAAAAATATGACAAAGCCCTTATGCAATCAAATAGACCCAAAATGCAAGCTCTAATAGAAAGTCCCTTGAGCCAAAATGATCAAAACCCTTGCTTTAACTTGACTTGAATGCAAGCTAATGATGCTCATACAAGCTTGAAAACACTTGTATGCATGGAAAATCTCTCATAGAAATTTATTTAGGAATTTTATGAGGAGAGTGGAGGCCATGAGAGGAATGATTTTGCCATAGTTTAGTTACTTGAATGAATAATGATGATTTAGGGTTAGGTTAGGGGCTTATTTATAGAGATTATGATTAGTTTCAACCTTAGGATTAAAACCTAGTTCCAATCTCAGCCCTCAAAACCGAATCTGGCCCCCAAACTCAACACAACTCCAAAATGGTGCACCAAGCAAAACTGCCCGGCTGAGCCAAGTCGACAGCCAAGTCGACAGGGCTGTCGACTTGGGTCCAACCAAGTCGACTCCCAAGTCGACAGGGCTGTCGACTTGGGTGCTCTGGCGGGAATTTTCCCGCCTGGCCCAATCTGACCCAATTTCCAAATTCAAACTTGAATTTGAAATCTGTTTTTTACTTTGAATTTTTCTGAAAACTTCGTTGGGCCTTAATCGGGTCATACGGACTCCGATTTTCGAAAACTCGGACTCTTTTTCGCGTATTTTTCCGAGACGAACGCAATGGCATAGCCCGTTTCCCTTGATTCAGATTTATAAATTAAATTCTGCCTCGATTTACGTTATAACAGGTTATTGAAATTACGGGTTGTTACATTCTCCCCTCCTTAAAGGATTTCGTCCCCGAAATCTTCAAGTTAGAAAGAACGTATCCTACCATCCAACATCCATCTACTCAAAACATCATCCACGAGCAGTCATTGTCCTTACAAGATTCTAAATGTTGTATGAACATATGCAAAGGTGTGTGTATATGTACTTATCTAATGCAAATATTATCAATGCAAATTATGTTAGTGAAATGAATCCATATGTATGCAATTCCTAACATAATGTATAACATCTATATGTGTGCACATAACATACATCCATATGCAACATCCATGTGATAACACAAAAATTTTCATCCATGAATAAGCATAAACACTCATGCATATGCAATATGAGGAGTGTGTGAGCCGATCTAGTGCCTAATGTGTATAATGCATCCACGAGTAACCACTTGCAAACACTTGCAACCACTTGCAAACATCAAGCATAACATGTTTCAAACACATGTTTCATCCAAAGGGTTTCTACCTAAGGTTCTCATGACAAGATTAACATGATAAACCAGATAATCAAGACAAACATGAATAGCAAAAGATATGCTACAAAGAGATCGGGAAGATAAGCAGGATATACTCCTTTCGGATTACAAGAAATCCCTTCCTAACCCTGACATGTATTACTAACCGATGAGTCATACCCCCTTATGGAGTTTACAACAGAAATGGGATCGAGAACGGGACCGAGAGGATATATGAAAAAAAAATAACATGCGAGTAAGTTCCACAGGAAAACAAGGATCAAGGATATACTCTTAAAAAAAAAGATATGATGCGCGTATCTAGCCTTCAGTCTTCTAAATCACGTTTCCTTGAGCTTAACTCCACTGTGCCTTGACCGTCTTTTACCTCATGATTTCTTAGCTTCTTAACTCTTATTTCCAAATATGAGTTGGAACCCATTTCATTGTCGCCTCTCGTCTTCCTCTTTCACTTACTCTTCCATCATTCTTGGCTTAAACATAACTATGACCTCATGGTTTCATGCAAGCTCTCCAAAATTCACCAGTGAATCCTGGATCTCGTTTACTCACTATAAAGTATTCCACGCAGCAGAACTTTTCTTGAAAATACCAATCCACGTTGCCAATTGCTCTTACTAACGTGATTTTCTATAACTCATGCTTGAACGAAATGAACCATCTGCCTGTGAATGATAGGACGTCCTTAGATTCAGCCGTTTGCCCATGACTTCCCGTAGACTATTCCAAAACTGGCTAGTGAAGATTGAGTCATGGTTACTAACTATACTTTAGGGAACCTCGTGCAACCGCTTTATTTCTTGAAAGTAAACTGTCGCTAGTTATGATGCAGTCCTTTCGCTCTTTACCGGAGTGAAATGAGCACTCTTCGTGAGTCTACCTACTATGACCCACATGCTCTTATTCCCTTTCTTGATCTAGGCAATCCATCCACGAAATCCTTCGTGACGCTTTTCCCTCTTCCATTGCGGGGACCTCCAATGGATATAATAGCCCACCGGGCTTCTATGACTCGGCCTTTAACCTGTTGGCACAACATGCACCTTGGGACAAACTCGGCCACCTCCTCGGGTGATGTGCATCTTCAAGAACCTTCTTTCTCTCATCGCGTCTTAGCCATCCCTTGTCATCTATAGCGAGGTGACTTATCATCTCGCCTCGAGTCAACTTGTCCATGATCTCGACTAACTGCGGGTCTTCTTTCTGTGAAGTCCCTACTTGATCCAGAAGGGTAGGTCTAAGCTCAAGGGACGCTAACTAACTAATTAAACTGAGAGAACTTCTTACTTCAATTGTCCTCGTCGGAGCTTTCCGGTCTTGAACCGCGACCACTTTAGCGGGATCCACCGCTAAGCCTTGTTTAGAAACTATGTGCCCAAGAAATCTAACTCCTTTTTCTCCAAAAGTGACACTTGGAGAACTTGGCCTTCAACTGATGCGCTCTAAGCGTATCCATCACCTCCTTGAGATGTCTAGCATGTTCTTCCTCGTTCTTTAAGAAAGTCAGGATATCGTTTACAAAGACTACCACAAACTCGTTCAAGAACTCCCTAGACACCCTACTCATCAAGTCCACGAAGTAGGCGGGTGCATTAGTCCAACCGAATGGCATGACCAGCCATTCTAAGAATCCATCTGGAGTTCTGAACGCAGTTTTGCCTATACTATCCTCTGCTACTCTGAGCTGATGGAATCCAGTAGCAAGATCAAGAGAAAACAGATGTTCCTACAAGCTGATCAACCAAATCATCGATCCTTGGCAATGGTTGTCTATTCTATTTGTTTAACTCACGATAATCAACACAAAGTCGAAGAGAACCATCCGCCTTGGTAGTAAATACTACAGGCGCTCCTCATTCAGATATACTTCATCTAATGAAGTTCTTCTCAAGCAACTCCTTGACTTTCTTTCTTAACTCTCATCTTCCGGGGCCATGAGCCTAACCGGCCACAAAACTATCTTGGCATTATCAACCAGATAAATGCGGAAATCTATCTCTCGTTTAGGGGTAACCCCCTTCACTTCACCCAAGATATCAGGATATTCTTGGACCACCCTCACCGATTACAAACTATCGATAGACGAGTTGAGGGATTCAAGATAACACAACATGACGGGACTCATAGGGTTACTAGAAATTTTTAGGGTATTACCGAGACGAGTCATGAGCCTCTCAACCCTATGCTCAAAAATCAAGAATGGCTCCAAAACTGGACAACCAATCCATGCCCAAAATCAACCCCTACCCCATGAAACCGAGAATATAAGCATCACACGAGAACTCTACACTAAAGATAGAGATTTTCAAATCCACGCAGATAATAGACAAATGGGCGGAAACCCCAATTGGATTTGAAACACACACGGGATCATTAACTAGACTAGTACTTAGGTGCAAACTTTCAACTAAACCAGATGAAATAAACTATGCGATGCACCAAAATCAAACAAAGTACGAACAGGAAAATCAAAAATGTAAACAGGGCTTTTAACAGAAACACTACCTCGATCGGGAACTGGAGCAGCATTGAGAGCATGAACTTGCCCTCCCGAAGGTCCAGCACGCTGAGTCTGACCTTGCCCTTGCTTCTTCGGGCAATCTTTGCTGAAATGTCCAAACTCACCACAACGATAGCATTCACCACTCTTCCTTTTCCTCTTCTTACAATCCTTAATAAGATGCCCAACTAAACCGCAATAATGGCACTTCCTCTTGTCGTTATTGCCCTTGCTATTGTTCCCCTTGTTGCCTTGACTCTTGTTCTTGTTCTGATTGCCTTGACTGCTCTGACCACTTGGATTACCCTGATTTCCTTTCCACTGGGAATCAGTCTTCTTGGCTTGAGTATCATTCATCTTGATCTCTTTCTTGTCACTCCTATTCTCTTCATTGAGTAGGGCCATATTCACCAAACTCTCGAAAGTTGCCCCCAAGGGTATATGAGTCATGGCTAAACCATGTAATGGCTCGTTTAATCCTAGAGCAAAGTATAGGGCCTTCTTCTGAGCTGTGTTAACCAAGTCTAAACCGACCCGAGCCAGTTGATTAAACTTATCTATGTATTCCCTAATAGTCATGTCCCCTTGCTTCAGTGATAGGAACCTTAGTCCAAACTTTCCCCGAAAGTCATCCCAAGTCTCAATTGGCCTAGTAGCGGTGGTGACCACCCACCAACGTGCAGCTTCTTCCTTTAGCAATCACACTGCTAATAAAACCTTCCTACGGTCATCTATATCAAAGAAGGCAAAAAGATCTTCGGTTTCTTTCAACCAATTCCTTGCCTCTACATAAGTCTCGGTTCCAATGAAATTCTTGCAACCCATCGCCTTAAAGTCTTTGCAAATCTCCGCGAAATCCTCTTGTGGATGCTGAGGGGGAGGAGGAAGAGGAACCTCAGCGACAGGAGGAGGAGGAACATTAACTACCGGAGGAGGAGGAGGAGGAGGAACATCGGCGGGGCCGACTTCGGTCGCCCTAGCCTCCAAAAGTCTCCTATACCAAACAGGTACGTGTACTTCCTCCGGAATGGCAAAGTTATTGGCCATACTGAAAACGAAGAAAAAGATAGATTCAGAATGGAGAAAAACGAAGGAATTTTTGCTAATGGCTTTTTGGGGAATAGCCTTTAAAATAAACTAGACTTTTCTTTGGAAAATACTTTATACTTGGTTTTGAAAATAGTTTTCCAAAAGTTTTAAAAACCTTTTTGTTCCTTCTCGTAAACCATATGCTCTGATACCAAATGTAACACCCCACCTCCGCCAGGGTGTCTCTTGCAAGCACCCTGACTTTGGAGGGGCGTTTGAATCAGGTAAACATGCATAATGATATATCAAGGCAGAACAAGAACATATGTATATATGTAAACAGAGTAAATAAGATAAGTAAAACAGCGGAAGATTTCAAACTATTTCAAAACAAGTCTGGTACAACATAATGTTAGCTTTCCAAATACACAAGTCTAGATAAAAACAATATCACTGAAAAACTGAAATACATAAGTACTATCCCCAAAATAAGTGATAACCATAGCTAGCTTCATGTCAAGACCGTACATAAGCTAAAATCCCACAAGCAAGCGATCAGAAATCCAAGCTAAGCTCCAATATTCCCACCCTGAGAACCTGGGGGGGGGGGGGACGGAAGAAAAGAGGCGAAAGGAAAACAGGTCAGTCAAAAAGACTGAGTAAGCCCTACTACAATCAATGTAAACTGATAAAGTTAACTGGCATGAGAAGCAGGGATGAACATAAGGATAACAACATACTAGCATGATGATTAACTAACAAGGTAGATAAAGGTGTCATCGCATAATCAGGTTTAAGGTTTTTGCACCACAGGTGTACTAGCAAACTAACATGACTTGAATAAACAAGTATTGATCCCTTGGCCCAAGCTTTGGCCCAATAACATGAAGTGACCCTAATACGCGGTCCAACCAAACGGTCTAGTCGATCGGCTCCCTATAAGCCTAACTCGTCACGTGTTGGTGTCAATACGGCCCCAAACATAATTGTAGTCAGACTGTGCAGGGTCTCCCGTCGGGTGTATCAAGCCCTAGGGTGTCAACCCCTGGACACCATAAACATAAGTGCACAGTCTCGATCTACTGGTACCCGTGCATGTTTTCCCCGGCTTCGGACTATGTGCACGACCATAGTCCGCCCGGAACTACACCGGCGTACCATTCTGCCGTCTTTTTTGGTCACTTACCTCAAGTCCAATAATTGTGCCCCCACCCTAGCCTAGTCCCTAGGGTCTTAATGATACGGACTTGGGATTACTGCTGGAGTGGACCCCTATTGCTAGGATTTTCTAGTGGGTTAAGTACGGTTTAACCCTTTTACTAATCATGGATTAACTTGGTTAAGTGTAACGATGAGTTCACGACTTAACCCTGATTAATCTACCAAGCCCAAATTGGTTAAGTATTAAGTGGACCATGACTTAACCCTAATCATGAGGCAATAATTAATTTAATGTGCCTTAACCTCTCACATTAGACCTTGTTGTGGTTACTAGTTAAGCCGGGCGGGTCCAGGTAGTTTTACACCACAACTTGGTCTAACCTCGGGTTCAAGGTACAACATGACCAACTTCTCACATTGAGTCCTATTGTTTGTAGCAACTAGTTAAGCCGGTCGGTTCCGGGTAGTTTTACGCTACATACTCAACCCAACCTCGAGTTGGTCACACTTATATTTTCTAGGTGTCATGTCCATCATGTTTCCAAAACACATTACAAGTTTTCAAGCATTTGGGTAGACCTAACTTAATAGGTAAATTCCCAATGGGTAGACCTAACTTAATAGGTAAATTCTCAATCTTATGTTTTTATGTCTTTTAAGTTTACCCAACCCCAAACGCAATCCCATCGCTTACATATCGCAATAGCGCATAAAGGATAGAAAGAGGGAACTTGGCATAATCATGACATAAAGGTGTTGAAGCCACAAGTTTAACATGGTGGCATATGAAATGTACATATGTTCATATACTTGCATATTACATTTTTAGGCCTCAAAAGCATGCATAAAACCAAACTTAGCATATTGGTGATACATGGTGATAAATGACATGTAGAAATGGCCATAAGTTCGCATTTAGCCTCACATGCAAGTTATCATAAGGGATATGATAACTTACATGTTGCCAAAATGCAACCTTTAGCATAAAGCTTGAAGCTTTAAGCTCATAAACCCAAGATAAGCTCGCATAACATGATAATATGAGCCAAATGATCAACCCAAACTTGCATAACATAACTTGCATATCATATGGCAAACTTGCATATCAAACTCGCATAACATAACATGATAAACTTGCATATCATAACATGACAAACTTGCATAACATAACATGATAAACTTGCATATCATAACATGGCAAACTTGCATAGCATAACATGGTAAACTTGCATATCATAACATGGCATACTTGCATAACATAACATGATAAACTTGCATATCATAACATGGCATACTTGCATAACATAACATGGTAAACTTGCATATCATAACATGGCATACTTGCATAACATAACATGATAAACTTGCATATCATAACATGGCATACTTGCATAACATAACTTGCATATCATATGATCAACCAAACTTGCATCATTCATTTAACTTTAGAGTTTAAGTATGAAAGTAGAAAAGGGCTTACAATGCTTATGAAGACACAAAAATATGACAAAGCCCTTATGCAATCAAATAGACCCAAAATGCAAGCTCTAATAGAAAGTCCCTTGAGCCAAAATGATCAAAACCCTTGCTTTATGATGCAAATATAGAAACTTGACTTGAATGCAAGCTAATGATGCTCATACAAGCTTGAAAACACTTGTATGCATGGAAAATCTCTCATAGAAATTTATTTAGGAATTTTATGAGGAGAGTGGAGGCCATGAGAGGAATGATTTTGCCATAGTTTAGTTACTTGAATGAATAATGATGATTTAGGGTTAGGTTAGGGGCTTATTTATAGAGATTAGGATTAGTTTCAACCTTAGGATTAAACCCTAGTTCCAATCTCATCCCTCAAAACCGAATCTGGCCCCCAAACTCAACACAACTCCAAAATGGTGCACCAAGCAAAACTGCCCGGCTGAGCCAAGTCGACAGGGCTGTCGACTTGGGTCCAACCAAGTCGACTCCCAAGTCGACAGGGCTGTCGACTTGGGTGCTCTGGCGGGAATTTTCCCGCCTGGCCCAATCTGACCCAATTTCCAAATTCAAACTTGAATTTGAAATCTGTTTTTTACTTTGAATTTTTCTGAAAACTTCGTTGGGCCTTAATCGGGTCATACGGACTCCGATTTTCGAAAACTCGGACTCTATTTCGCGTATTTTTCCGAGACGAACGCAATGGCATAGCCCGTTTCCCTTGATTCAGATTTATAAATTAAATTCTGCCTCGATTTACGTTATAACAGGTTATTGAAATTACGGGTTGTTACACAAGTTTAGGGGTTTGACTTGTATCATCTGCAGTGTGAGACCCATATTAGTCAGTAACCCATTATAGTATTAAACAGGGACTCCGCACTAGGTAGGGGTCATGGCACGCTTACTAAACTAATTATAAGAGGTTCATTTAGGGTGGATGTGTTCTGATGGCGTATTCCAATGAAGTCATGTGTGTGCATGAGTCCAGCTTTCTTGGGAAAGTAAGCCGCCAAAACACCAGTAAATAGGTCTTTGTCCTTCTGTAGGTTGCCACTTTAGGTTACCACTTTAGGAAGTAATTCATCCTACCGTGGGGCCGACACGGGGTATTTATGTGTTAGGGATCTGATCGCTTGGGGGTAGTAAATAGGGTACATCTGGTCCTGTTTAGGTGCCTGTATTTCTGTTTGAGGGTAAAACCCATTATTTCTGTTTAGGTGCATGTTATTCCTATTTGGGTAAAACCTGTTAATAGAAGTACACCTAACTCTACCATTATGTTTCTATTGGGATCATTCTGTTTCTGTTTAGTAATTGGAAAATACTTAATTTGGTATACTAGTATTGGTGCAGAGAAAGTAATTGAGAAGCATATTTATTCTGTTTATCATGTCCATCCTGTTTAATTCTTTTATACTACAGTTATCTCTCATCTAGTTTATTTAATGTCTTGATAATTTTACTTCTTTATATGCTAAAAGTCACTGGACTCGCCAGACTTTATGTCTAGCCCATTTTGTTTCCTTTTCTCTCTCTCCCTCCCCCCCCCCAGGTTCTCAAGGTGGGAGCTCTCAAGCTTGATTAGGATTCTCTCTCTTTTGTTTCTACTTGGATCTAGATCTGCTCTGATGTATCGTTTTGACTGCTAGTCTACTTTATTATGGTTATTACTAGGGATTATGACTTTTCATTCTTGTACTCTGATGGTTTTTAGCACAATATAGATGTTTTTATTTGATGTATTTTGTTCCAGTATTTCGGTCTGATGTTGTAACTGGATTTTTAGACCATGTCGTTTTCAACTGGAAAATAAAGTTTTAAATTTCAGCTGCTATTTTATATATCTTCCTTGTTAGATTCTATTCTGTTTACCTATAACGCTTCACGAAACTTAATGCATTCTGATAAAGAGTGACATTAACGGGCATGGGATGTCACATAAGTCCTTGGGCCCTGCTTAAGAATAAGCTAGCCAAGCGCACCGGATACACAATCCCAGAGAGTGGCTGTAACAGCCCAGATTTTTAACCGTATGTGTAAATATTTGAATTTGGTTTTAAATGGTTATTTAGGGGTTAATAACTTGAATTCAATGATTTTTAATGCTTTAATATAATAAATAAAAATAATAAGTTTATAATGAAATATTCCGGAATAGATTAGATTTGCAGTTTTATGTGAATTGACAATTTAAAAAGGGTTATTTAACGGTTGAAATTGAATTATATTAACATATCTATTTATTAAACGACGTTTGAACATATAGTTTATAACTTAATTATAAAACGAGCTGCAGCGTCGCGGTAGTTCGTAATATAACATTTGAACTTCAATTGGATATAAAGGATCCAATATAAGTCGGAATTCTTTGAAAGAAGAAACGTTCGGGTCTGTTGGATAATATTTTTATAATGGAAGAGAAAATTTGAGTTTTCAGGTTGTAGATTTTGTTTTATGTCCAAATCAAATTTTCAAAAGGTCGCTATGAAATTCGTTTATAAATTATAATGATTTATATGTATAATAAAGGAATTTTATTATAAAATTAATATCGTTTTAACCCGGAATTTCAATGTTTGAAATATAAAGTTTTTAATTTTGAAACTATATAAATTCCGTTTAAATATATTTGATAATAATAATTGATTATCAACAAATTGTTTATTTTGAAATTACCGATTTAGTATGAAATTATCAAAATGTAACTTTTCAAATGACCTTGGATTCCAACAAAATGAAATTTATAAAATTCGTAATAGTTATTCATTGTAAGATCTCAAGTTTCTCGTCAACTGAATTTATTTTGTGATCAGGCATGGTATAAACGTATATTTCTTAACCACTTGAAATTAAAACAGCGATTTCACAAACGATTTATGAATTTGACGAAACCAGCTCTATTGTGTCCGAAATTTTAAGTTATTGTATGATTTTTGATTTTTGTTTCAATCGAATGTCATATGTGAATGTACAGATTTAAAATGTCGAGCATTAACAGTTCGTTAAAGAATAAAACTAGTTCCGCTTTCATTAAATCTAATAAAATCTTCTCCAACCTTTTTAGAAATCTTAACATAGCGCAAAATCTCCATTCAAAATCGTTATCTAAAATTTTATCTGATACTGCGGCACAATCTTGAACAAATCAGGGCAAACTTTTGAACAAATCAGCACATGCCAACATTTAAATCTTAGCTATTCAAATCCTGGCATATCCTGTTAAAAATATTAGCCTCTCAGTTCTATAGTCTCGGCACATGCAACCAAACACCAAATCGCAGAAGGAAATTTTAATTGAAATCTCAGCTTAGCGTGAAAATATCTAATCGGCATCTTGGTTAAACATTTTGGCCAAGACTGTTTTCGTTCCATTCACACTGTAAAGAAACATTTCATTTCTTCCTTTCTCAAACCAAATAATTCAAATGATCCTGTCAACATTTTATCCAAAAACTTGCAGTGTTTATACTTGCAGTGTTTATACTTGCGTATTGGAAATATAGTGATAGTTTTATTCTTCGTCGCCGTTTTGAATTTTTTGAATTTTTTGAATTTTTTGAATAAAGGGGAATGACAAAGCATCGGGGAATAAACGATTAATTTCTATCAATAGACCCGCTAAAGACCCAAACCATAGAGTAGTTAGCACGGGTGCTGTGGAGAGATATGTTTTTATATCCCGCATTGAAAATCCTCCTTCTTTATTGTAATACATATATGGTCAGATGCTGTAGTTCAAGATCATTTGTCTTTTTTGTACGGAATTCCTAACAAAAATAAATATCTACAATGAGCAGTAGATGAGGTTTTTCTATCCCTCTCCCTAAAAAGAAAGGGGTACCCCTTTCTTTTTTCTTAAGCATTTTAATAAATATTCATTCTTTTTTATCAGATGTATATAATTTTTGATTATTTATTATATGAAATATATGAAACCAAAAAGAAGAAATGACAAGAAAATTTTATATGGATACAGAAAAAAATAACGATATGGAAAACAAGACATGGATTTTGTACAATGTCATTGTACAATAATTTGAAAAGGGATGTAGCGCAGCTTGGTAGCGCGTTTGTTTTGGGTACAAAATGTCACGGGTTCAAATCCTGTCATCCCTACCTATTACTTCTCCTAGGGGGCAGTAACGAAAGGAAAGATTAATTGAGTGAGATAAGCAGTTTTTCAATA